>CM033476.1:215407887-216007887 GCA_019447015.1 Hymenochirus boettgeri | reverse complement strand
CTTTCAAGGGATCTACACTCATCCTCAGGTCAGAGCAGTATTGATTGAAACATAGATTAATGTTAACCTTTGTTTCAATCAGTACTGAGGAAGAGTGTAGATCCCTCGAAAGCTTGTCTACTAACATAAACTGTTAGTCCATTAACAGTTTCACAGTACTCTACTTTTTACTACATATATTGGACTAATACGGCAAAACCATTATTTTTACCATACTTGTAGAAAACACACCTTGTGACCTTTAATAAATAGACATTAATATGTTACTAATTCATACACACAATTCCGTCTCAATGCTGCATGCATAAATATCGATTGCTTAAGTCTATAAAGAAAGATGCACCACCATTATTATAATACAAATCTAGGTATTGATAAAATGCCTTAAAATATAGGTGGTGCCTGGAGAGAAAACCAAAACTAGTGACTAATTAAAGTTTGATTTATACTTTTTATTTATTGCGGTATTTTAAGGTATTGTGCCCGTAGGGAGAGTCTTTTTGGAGTCAATTCTAGGGGTCCGGTTTGTTTTGCTAAATATTGATAGCACATTTTATTATATACCAATGTTACATACACATTTTTCTGAATTGCACTTATAGATATGCTATCTGTTTTTGTGAACATTCAAAGTTTCCAGTAAAGTACACTCCAGCACACCTCCTTTTGCACGGCCTTCAGTTAATAGGTGCAATCCTCCCAGCCCTCCACCCTAAGGGCCACAGCAATATGGCAAATGCAAAAAAGTTGGAGGAGCACACTATTTCATTTCCAGTGTTTTATTCAGGTATACCTGAGGAAGGGGAAGTTATATACCCCGAAACGTTGTATGTCTTTTTGCTGAATCAAACACTGGAAATGAAATAGTGTGCTCCTCCAACTTTTTTGCATTTGCCATTTTGTGAACATTCCCAGTGCAATATAGCCTGTGTGGGTGAAGAGGTCTTAAACCTAACACGCTTCCTTAGGGGTGTAAATATAAGGGAAATAGTAGATGACATAGAGAGTGGCACTTCAAGGGAATTTTAAGTGAGCTTTATTGTGAACCACTATGTAAGGGGGTAACTCCCCCTGAAATATTTGATTTGTTCTTGAATCTTTTATTTGTTGTATTTGATGTAGTGGTTCACAATAATGCTCACCTAAAGGGCATGTCCACCCATAAAAATAAATTTTTACTTATAGATTAAGCATCCCTCCCAAACCTAAATTCCATTTTACTTACCTTCCCCAAAGATGCCCAGGAACAAACATACAAGATCTGGTCCCTCACTGCTCTGCTTCCAGGTCCCGATTATCAGTCAAAGGCACGCCGGTGATGTCGCCTCACTGCTCCTGTTCTTGTTAGAAGCAAGCTCGCAGAAGCAGGGGCAACACCTAGGTGGGACCCGGGCTTGTAAGTATGTTTCTGGGCACCTTTGGGGAAGGTAAGTAAAACGGAACTTGGGTTTTGGGGGATGCTTAATCTATTTGTGAATTTCCTTGGAGTGAGACTCTCTGAATCATCTCTTTTTCTAATATGTATTCTTGTGACAGACTGCTTTTTACATAACACTTCTTGTCTTCTTAAATATAACATACACAATCTGCCATATATATTATCACTTTTCTTTATTAACATATAATTATTTGACAATTCTATTTCCATTTTCTATAGGACATGAAAAAAAAGTTAAAAAATGGAAATTTAGACCCTCGAGAGCTTAAAGTTGCAGAGGCAGGATTGGTGAGAGATGTTTACTATAGAGATTCATGTAAATATAAATGAGATTTGGTTAAAGTGTTTATATTATATTCTTATCTTTTATAGGTAAAGTCATTTCCTCATGGAATCCCAGAGTGTGGTACAGATGCACTTAGATTTGCCCTCTGTTCCTACAAAGTACTTGGTGAGTTTTCTGCTGCACTAATTAATTTTTTAAAAAAAAAATTTCTGTGTGTAATCAGGTTTTATGTTATGCTCTCGACACATTTGTTCTTTTTCCAAATAACAAAGAACATATTTGATACATGCCTGTATCAAATATATAGTTATATAGTTAAACATAAGGAATGATAAATAAAAGAAAGAATGGGGGAAAAAAAGGAGATTTGTCTCCCTATTTCTACCTCCATGTCCCCCGTCTGATCCTGCCTCAGGCTGTATGCATAGTCCCCCCATACACACCGCACCCCAAATCTTCCGTTAATTATTGTCTGTTTTCGGCATAGCAGATATCTAAGGGGTCCATATCTTATCATAGTGTTTCAGTGTGCCCCTTACCCTGTTGACCACCAATTCATTTTCACACAGCCACCACACCGTGGAAATTAATTGTTGTCTGGAAGGGGCAGCTTGTTTCCATGTAGCAGATATAAGTATTTAGGTTCTTGCACAGATACTATGAATTAACTTGTTGCTTTCTAGCGATATCTATGCTATAGTTATGTCAAAAAGAGCTGTCCACGGATCTAAAGCTACTGTGGTGTACTGTGGTCTTGATGAAGAGAGAGAGGAATAGAATTCGAGAGGGCGGGAGCCACAAGAGAGAGGTTTAAGTCCAGAGGAGGTGGTGTGAGTGGGGGGTCTGTATAAGAGGTTGTTTTGTGATGACATATGGCGACATGAGAGAAAATATATAAGAAGGAGCAGCAGAGTGAGAAGATTTAATTAAATACCAAAATCAAATTAAAGACTAACTACACCCAGAAAAACAACTTTTTAAAAAATCGATCCTATAATTCAGTGGGAGATAGGATAACTGCCTGTTTACTTGTACTGCAGATACTGTAGCTCTCTGTCTCAGCTGCTGGCCCTCTGTCTCCTCCTGCTAGCAGCATTCTCGACTGAACTCCATTGAGTTAAATATGTCAGCGTGTGCAGAACACCAGAAAAAAGGGAAAGCTGCCAACAGTGGGAGACAGAGAGCTGCAAGATTGTTTAAGTAAACACATACAGATTCCACATGGTAAATGGATTGGGAAATGGCAGCTAGTGATCCAATCTCTCACTGAATTGTAGAATCCATTTTTGAAAATGTATTTTTCTGGGTGGAGTTACCCTTTAAGTAAAAATTAACAATATTTTGCATTTGCAAATATTTCAAAATGTACAAATTTAACATTCGTTTGTAACGTAATGTCACTGGGTTGCCCAGTATTTCCCAATTCCCCCAATCTTTGTAAAAGCTCTGTGCATGTGTTGCCCCGTTTCAGTCACTTCTCTTTAAATCTGTAATATTCTGCTATGAGTTGATAGTGTCCTAACATGTCACTGTTCCCCTGTAAAGCCTGTGTGCCCCATTCTCTGTTTATTACCTATTGTGCTTTTTTCATTTAAGGGGATGATATAAATCTGGATGTTTCAACTGTTATTACAGCCCGTCATTTCTGTAATAAAATCTGGAATGGAGTGAAATTCACTCTCTCTGCTCTTGAAGAAGGATTTTCTCCTGTGCCTATACAAAATGTAAGCAATCATGTTTTTTTTTACACTAAACATCATTTTCTGCATGTTTTCAGACAAAATCGAACATTTTTAGCAACAATTAGGAATTTTGGCTTTGTAGTTTGTTAGGTTGAAATAACATGATTTTAATCAAATGTGCTTTTAACATATTTATTTGTTTACTTGATATCACAAACATTGATTTTCTTCTGCCATAATATATTAAAGAACATCACTTAGTCATGAATTTAAAGGAAAACTTTAGTCTTAAATTATCCCATTCATTTTCATATCTATTTTGACGTATTAAAGAACAAATACGTGATGGAGGAGCATCAACAATTTATTAATCACACGGCATAATGCCACACACAATGTTTTGGGTATTAAATTTTCCCCTTCCTCATGTATAATCCCCCTTCTAATCCTTAAAAGGCCATAAACCCCACCTCCAATTTTGTAAAATCAAGATAATGTAATTCCATTAACCCTGTGCTTTCCAGAAAAAAAATATTTAAATAATAATACATGGTACACTTACCATTTATAAATGGTTTATAAAAAAAGATTCAGGCTTGTTTCTTCATTAAAACCAGGGGTGCCCAACCCATATGACCTCAAAGGCCTCATGTGCGGATCCTTACCACCTTTGAGGGACACACAATAGATTTATAGGCCTATATACTTTTTGATCAAAATGTGGAGCAGGCTGAGATACTAAAATTGTTTCAAACTAGGATTTGCAATGAATGCAGGTAATTTCAATTAGTGTTTAATTTGGACCACAGGGGAACTGTGGTCCAAAAATGACTTTTGGTAAATTGACAGGAATTGCTCTCCTGAGAATTTTTGCAATTTATTGCCATTGTTTAGGGCTAGGCCACACTAGCGCGTTTTTCGCGCGTTTGCGCACGCGTTTCGCACTCGCGTTTGCGCCCGCGATTTTCGCTAAAATGGAAATCGCGGGAACGCAAAAATTCCCGCGATTTCCGATGCGCATGCGATTGCGCGTCCGTTCGCGTTATGGTAACGCATGCGTTCACCATTTTTGGTGCGTTAACGCATGCGTTTCCATAACGTGAAAAGACGAAAACGCATGCGCAAAACGCGAGCGCGAAACGCGCAAGAATCGCACACACAATCGCGTGCAATAACGCGAGCGATTTTGTGCGCGATTCCTGTGCGTTGCAGTGTGGCCTCACCCTTATTTTGCATAGTTTTGAAGATATTTACATTTTTGTGTGTGATATGGCAGCAGCATCACCAGGTCCCCTGCACTTCCTGCTATGAATCCATGTCAGTGGATGACAGTCAATCTGCCTTGTGCCTCCTCCTCCCCTTGCAGCCCCCCTGGTCCCTCCCACTCATGGACCTCATGGCCCCTCCATTTGCAGGCCCCCTTTGGTCCCATGTGGCCCCGGGTGCCATGGGACACTCAGACCCCCCCCCCCCCCCCCAGAAAACTGTGTGAAAACAGCCTTTTCAGGCAGAGTGAGAACTCTGCCTGAAAAGGATGTTTTCACATAGTGAGAGAGTAGAGCTAAAGATTCCCTTACCTTCTCTGTGATGATCTTCACACAGCAGGGAGGGGGGGATCTTCCTGTCCTGTCATTGAAGTCTAAGGCTATGCTCGTCGGCGGCGAGGTGGAGGAGCAGCTATAGGAATGTATCACATATCAGCCTCCCATCCATTAACTTTCTGGTCAGTAATTTCTTTATATCTTGGGCTGTGGAGCACGTAGCACAGGTGGTTGATGGCTTGTTTAAAGGTAGGAAACTGGCCTTTCATTTAAACTCCACTTGTTTGGAGACCACAATTCCCCTTTAAGCAAACCAGTGCAGCCCTAAATACTGGCTGGTGAACTGGTGGGCTGAACTTAACACTGGTTTTTGAAATGGAAGGCTAACATTAACATTAGTTTGTGAACTAAAGGGCCAAACTTAACACTGGTTTGTAAACTGGAGGGCTAACCTTAACATTGGTTTGTGAACTAAAGGGCAGAACTTAACACGGGTTTGTGAACTGGAAGGCTGACATTAACATTGGTTTATAAACTAGAGGGCTGATCTTAACATTGCTTTGCAAATTGGAGGTCTGGCTGTTAACACTGTAGTGGCACTGTAATAAAGTCCCTGGTAGTTTGAGGGGGAAATGAGCCACAACCTGTTGTGAAAGTTAACCTCTTGTGGTGCAGTGTGGTCCCAGCTCTAATAAAGAATCTCCCAAACACACGCACATTAACCTGGTCAGTGGCTGCTTTGATTTAGGTCCTTTCCCCTACTCAGCAGTCTCTATCACACTAACATACCCACAAACGCTGACCCATACTACATACAATAACACATGCCTGCATTGAAATACTGACACATGCATACACTGACACACACATAAATGGACACACACACTGACACCCACGCACTGATATACTGACACCCACGCACTGATATACTGACACCCTCACGCACTGATATACTGACACCCACGCACTGATATACTGACACCCACGCACTGATATACTGACACCCACGCACTGATATACTGACACCCAGGCGCTGATATACTGACACACATGCACTGATATACTGACACACACACATACTGACGTTCACACACATATCATACACTGACATTGACACACGCACAAACGCACTTACTGACACACTGTCATACTTACCCACACACACACATTGACACACACATACACTGACTTACTGACACACATACTGCACATACAATGACTCATGTTCTTACACACATACTCTGACACACAAATTCTTGTTCCCAGTATCCCAGCCAGCCCCCAACCAACACCATGCAGACATGTGCACGTTATAGAGTAAATTCCCATTTTTCCCACCCTGTCCACACATGAGTGCTTACAGGAGAAGCCCTGCCCACAAACAATGCAAGCAGGGATCAGGAGCAGCACCATGCATTGCTTCAGGCATACAGACAAACTTTACTGGCATGTGGGGGCGGAGCTATGACACTAATAGGCTACAGCTCTAGCTAAAAGCAGGCTATAGGATTACTGGCGTGTCAATCAAAAATTCAGGATTTTTTGTGTATTGACTTAAATGGCCACTCATGATTGCCATTGGGCCATGTGATTTAGACCACACGGATTGAGGGTATTTAGCATATCTGTCCATCTGGCTGCATTGTTTAATAAAATTGTTTTAAAATTTAGGCTTGGATTCCTTTCTTTTATTACTTCTGAAACTTGTCATTTTTGTTGCGAGACCCTATTTTTAAGTTGAAAGAAATGAAAAGTAGTTCCATGTTTTGCGTTTTTTCCTTCATACTTGGTTATGCCTTTTATGTTTAACAACTCTAATCTCTATTTTTGTTTTTTACAATATATACCCACCCATTTTTACACTAGCATGGGTGGGTAGCTAGCGCATTTATGTTTTATACTCTACTGACCACAATACTTTCTAAATGGAAATCCAATATTATACCAGGTATGGCAGAAATTAAAAATAAATTATTTCTCAATAGAAAATATGAAGAAACTTTTAGTTTAACTAACAGAACTCACCTTTATTATCAGGTGGAAAATCTAATGAAACAATACACATCTAATATTTAACCATATTATTTTTTTTTTTTAATTATCAGGTATCAAATTGTATTTGTCATTATTGTATTTAACTTTGTTATTCATTTAATGAAATGTTTACATATTAATGTAATGCTATGTTTATTGAAAATCAATAAATATATATGTTAAAACAAAATATCCACCCACAAGGGCATTTGAGTAGGTAAATCACTCCTTTAGTTGAGCATGTTGCAAAATGACTCCATTTTATGGCCTTGCCCTTACTGGGATGATACACACTGTCACAAGCTATTACAAGGAGTTGCAATTGCTAAAATTCTTCATGGAAATGTGATCACCTGAGGAAGGGGGCACCTTTTACTCCCAGAAACATTGTGTTTTGATGTTGGTCACCAAATAAAAGATTTAACCATTTTTGGAGGGTGGCCCTCACCTTGTTTTCCTTGCCTTGTAATTCTATCCATGGAGGGTTGGATACTTGAGGGGTGAGCACCCACAGGTTGGATAAGAGTGCATTGGACCCTATCTCTTACCTTCCTGGAAATGTGCCATACCTATTAAGATGTTCTTACACTTTTCTGGGGGGGTGATGTCAGACTTCAATAGGAGGGCTCCTAAGTTCTTGGATATTTTTTAATAAGAAAACAGTGGGGATTCTGGGAAGAGCTTGCCATATTTGGGATCCATCTGTTAGATTCTCCAATTCCTTCTTACTATATTGGAAATTCTCTGAGAATCAGTATTATATACAGCCCCAAAAGGGCTCCTCCTTACTCTATAATAAAGCTGATCTTTCCTATTTATGTCCTCACCCCTGGGAGTAGAGATGCGAAAACTAAAACCTTAAACTGAGATTTAGGCTGCTGTCTTAACCCACGCCTATTCTTCTGCTGGCGACAGGGCAGAGCACGTATTTCCACAGGTTGTCCTGTCCGCTTAGTGAAAGGGGCAGAGCTGGACCAAAGAAGGAATCTTTGTTTAGGGTGTGAGTCCTCCCGATCTTCTCTACTGCCAGATAGGAGGACCTAGTGGCTTAGGTCCTCTCCCTGTGTACTTCATAGAGAGATGTTCACAGATATTCATACTCATGCACACTGGAAAAAGGACAACTTTAAAGGAGCAAACATTCCTGGTCCTCTACCCTCAGGACAATTATATTGGAGAACAAAAGATTCTCACCCAGAATACTAGATGGGTTGGACTGGATGGACATATGTCTTTATTCAACCTCAAATACTAAACTATACTATACTTCAAAGGGGATGGGAGAGGAAAGTGGATACTTTAACACCACCATTCTCTTTTAAAGGGCATGTCCACCCCAAAAACTATAATTTAACCCACTACTGGCCCCACTCTGTAGTGTATAAAATTCCTTACTTTAGATCCCAGCTCCAAATGGTTCTCCTGTAATGTCCCCCCAAAGTCCAAAAAACTGGCCACCAGGAGCACTGCAGGTAGGGAAATTGTTTCAGCCTCTGAGGCTTCCTCTTAGGGGTTTTTGGCTTTCCCGGTTAACCCCCCCCCCCCCCCCCCCTTCCTCCCGTTTTCCTCTCCCTCCCCGTAGTGTAAAATCCCCTTGGGGTATTGTAGGGCTTCACGCTTCCAACAAACCAATATGAAGCAGTGCACTCCGGTAATGAAAAATGGCAGCCTTAGTCGTTATCCAAATTTATTTAAACATCACTAAAAGGCAAGTACATAACGAAGACCTCAGCCTTACGCGTTTCGAGCTCTAGGCTCTTACTCGTAGGGCTTCCTCCCCCAGCCCCAACCACATTATTCTTATGTCCAGAAACTCCCCCGATCTTTACTTACCTTCCCTCTTCCCCCCCCCCCCGCGTTCTGAACTGCTGGAAGGCGCGTCCGTGATTGGCTGCCTCCCAACAATTTCATGCAAGCAGAGGGCCGGGCAGTACAGCGGAAGAAAGAGGGAAGGTAAGTTAAGATCGGGGAAGTTTCTGGAAATAATAATACGGTTGGGGTTGGGGGAGGAAGCCCTACAATACATTAAAAGTTAAAAAAGGGGGTGGACATTTTTTTTGTTTTTTTTTGCTTAAAAATATAAACAGTAAAAAGTTACCCAAAAGTTGTTAGGTCGACTAAAGGTTTGTACACCAGTAAGATTTTCTGCAGACCTCCAACCCCCGATAACGACAAACACCCGCGACGAATGGTTGTTTTGGCCGATAGTCACAAGTGTAAGTGTTCGGACGGGGTTCGACAAACGACCACTGACTGAACGCATACACACTCACGACTAATGGCCGAAGCGGCCTTTCGTCACAGGTGTTTGTTGTGATCGGGGCTCGGGGGTTTGTGGAAAATCTTACGTGTGTACGAACCTTAATACTAGTCTTATTTTCTGTTGCCTGCTAATTAAATCAGTAGTAATTACTGATCATTGTCCTTATTTTACTAAAGTTAAATCCCCATGGTCCTGTGGACCGCTGGCTGCTAGATCAACTGCGACTGTTAACAGAACAATGCGAGAGAAGACTTGAAGCCTATGAATTTCATGGCGCAACAGGAGCCATGCAGACATTTTGGGTGCAGAACTACTGTGATATCTATGTGGTAAGTTACTAGATGGATTAAAACTAGGACAAATAAGCTGAACCTATTGGCAGAAATGTGTATTCATCTTTATTTATATGACTCAGTATTGTACTTTTGCTTATTGGCTCCTATTGCAAATTTACTATATTAATTTTTAGTACAATACATAACCTCCTTCTCTAAGTGGCATTATATGTTATTTTGTGTTATATGTTATAAAACACATATGACATGTATAATATATATATATATATATATATATATATTAGTGACATTATATGTTGTAATTATCAGAGGCTTAATGCATTGCTTTTTTACTGAAAAAGTTAACATACCCTTTTTCACATTAATTGAGGTCTTACCTCCCGTTGTTAATTAATAAAACGATCCGGCAGACCGAAGTTCACTTACCCATCATCACGCTTCTCCGCTGATTCCTCTGACAGATCCAGACTACCTCCCCAATCCCTTATAAGGAGTGCAATCAGGGGTAAGTTTCAACGCCTGGCTGTAAGCTCCTGTTTGATTAATTAAGAACAGGAGGTAAGACTTAGCACTTTTACCTCCTGTTTTTCAATTAATGTGAAAAGGGTATGTTCACGTTTCAGTGGACATACCCTTTAAACTGAGATGGCCATAGTTGTAGATGTTTGTGAGAAACATGAGCATCATCATGCTTTCTAGAAAGACATTAAATACTTTATTTACAGTGTTTTACACACTGAAAGCGATATTGTTCTTTATGTATTACATTGTGTAAAACAAAGAAACTGAAATATACCTCATATTTATGCAAAACAATACATTATCTAAAATGATCTACAAGCTTTTGTAACAGTAGTTAGGACAAAATCCCAGGAGCTAGGTTACCAGTGAGCCTAGAATTATAGTTCTGAGTTCTGGTGAGATTTACAGAGGCTTTCCTTAAAGAGAAATTTAAGGAACCTCATCCAAACCCATATTTAATATGTTATTGGCCATTTTCCTAGCTTTAAAACAAGCCAACCCCCATTAAAACCCATTTAGCCAATTTTAAGTTACATACCTTTTTTTTGCAGACCACCTTTTAGTGGTTTAGGCTATATTTGCAAGGAGCTGTATGTTCCCTTATTGTTTGTGTGGGTTTCCTCCTCATAAAAGTATAGTGTAAAAGTAGGGGGGGCTTGCAAGCAGCAGTTCATGGAGGCTGTGTTTCTGTGAAGCTCCTCCACTCATTCCTGGAAAAACAAACTACAGCATTACCCTTCCAAACTGTTTCTAACCCGGTGGTGGAGATAGACAATCATCCACAAATGCTTTCCAAAGGCACGGCTGCCGTAAAAAAAAAACACCATAAATGTTCCAGTCTAAACCTAGGCAATCCCTGGCCCATCCAGGAGGAGGAGCCAAAATCACTAGACCATGAGGCAAGGCCTAAATACAGAGCAACTGACCTTACTTCTACTATTTTACCCCAGCTCCGCAATATATTAAAAACTCCAGATTGTTCTAGCACCTATGCAATCTGAACTCCATGAACTTGGTCAGCAGATTGGTGATATTGAGACCAAACAGGATGACCTGGTAGTGGCCCTACAGCAGGCCCAATGGGAGATAGCAGAAATGCAAGTATTAACTAACACTCTATCTCTACAAATCGAAGACCTGGAGAATTGCTCCAGAAGGAGCAACATTCGACTTTCCGGAATCCTACATGAACACATCTGAAGTAGTAGAGGATATTTTTACAACCTTACTACCAGACAAACCTTCAGCAAGGTTTCAATGCGACAGAGCCCATAGGGCCCTAACAAAACCCCGAATAGATGGACTACTCCACAACATAGTAGTTAAACTCCACTACTACACAGTTAAGGATCAACTTGTACAGGCTGCTCGATCAAAAAATGCTCTGAACTACCAAGGCATACACATATTTACTGACTTAGCACCTCAAACACTTAAAACATAAGTCGGTCCGACCACTAACCAATGCCCTGCAGGACAACAACATTAAATATTAATGGGGCTACCCATTTTGGGTGTACTTAACTGTTGACAATAAAATATACGCAGTGGACTCACTGGACCATTGTCTAAATTTTTTTGCTAAACTGGGTATTCAGACAACAACCTCAAATGCCCCCACCAGAGGTGGCAACCCCATGAGAACAACTTCAAATATCCTGGACCTCAGTAACCACCACCAAACAAGTAAACAAGAAACGTCCATGGGGGACAGATATACTACAAACCCGAACAATAGCACTACTGCCTGACTCTCCAACACCTGCACATTTGAGTATTATACGTCCACAGTATTCCTCTTCCCCTCTTATGTACAGTTACCCACTTACTAGACTGACCAAAACTTGTCATAACTTATTATATCACTAATGGAATAGACCTTTATAACAGAAGTGATTTAAGATATGTTTTAAAATTAAAAGGGAAGAAAAAGAATGAGAAAAAAAAGGGGGGGTATTAAAAAAAATGCATATTGCATGCTTGCATATTATGTGGGTATTTACTTATGTTGGATAAAAAAAATATATACTTTATAATAGCCTGCCCTCTTATATGAGTAAATGATCATATCACATAATTGGGCAACAAATATATGTAACTGTTCCCCCCACTTAGTTATCTCCCGGTCCCCACTTCCCCTTTCTACCCCTATCCTATAGGAACTTTATTCTCTATTCTTTATTCCAACTAAATTATATTGCTTTTCAACCAGCCCCCCATCTCCTTCTAACTTCCAGGGGCGGGAAAGGCGAGACCTTCCCCACTTACGAGTCTCCCCACCCATTAATCCAAAGGTTGCTAAATGCAACAATTGGGCATTGTTTTTGATCCAACCATCATATAGTACAAGTTGAGCTAGCAATCTTCAAAAAATCAAATACCCGCTAGATGGTATCTCAACAAAACCATAATACACAATAAAATTATCATATAACAAACTATACAAAATATAAAGAATTATTTCATACTAAACAACTCGGCACACCCTACATATGAGGCATTCTTATCAAATTAGCTTCCCAAAAAAGCCTTTCTTTCTGCAACTTCTGAGCTGAAGCACCAAATCCATGATGTTGAAACCCAACATATTACAATTCGGGATGATTCACTTCTACCAGAGTTTAAGGTCAAAAAACAACAACAGCTTTAGGCCTGATTTAGTCATAAAGTAAAAAAAAAAAAAAATTTAGATGGAAAAAAACAATTCTACTATCATAAATGGAATAAACCAGAAAAACCACTCGCCCCCCTTCTTAATCTGCTTGTGAAGGTTCTCATTCATCCAGGTCATGGAATACCTGTTGTATTCAGTTAGATCAACTGGACTTAAAGTTTAGTTCTTGAAGACCTTTCACTAGTCATCTAACTGGCTTTCTCAATTCAGAAGGACTTCTACAAGAATCTGTTGGCAATATAAGTACCTTGGAAAGACCTTCTGAATGCAGAAAAAACAGAAATCAACTAATTACCTCTATCCGTACTCCATCAGGAACCATGGCAACTAATCCCAATATCATATTTAAGACATTTTATTGGGACATATCAACACAAGCCTTAATAACTCACTCAATTTGTGATGTTCGCTTCAAAAATTCATATAGGCGCCCAATGGAGACAATTATCCCTATCCCCAAACTAAGTTTAGGACAGAATAAACGAGATCATCAATGAATTAATCAATGAAAGGATATCTCATGACTCTTCAAAAACCTTTCAAAAGATTTGGTCTGCTTGGGCACATAGCGACTATACTTCTCATTTAGCTGATTGGCTCAGGGACTGAAATCTTTATTAAATACAATTAATTAAGCCTCATACTTTGATTTACAAAAATACAACAAGGTATTTAACAGAAATAAGAGAGTAAATCTATCGAAATAAATCCAATTGTTCTAATTGATATAGTATATTATAAAAAACTGGTTGCACCCGTAACACCAGGTAAAATTAGCTGGACCCACACCTTCCAACTGCTCTGACCAGGCAGTTAACTTGAATATCACAATATAAAGAATGGAAGGGGGTCCAAACAGGGACTGTCACCAGCACCAGACTGTCACCAGCACATGGATGGATCTACGTGGATCACATGATATTGGATCATTTTATGGTTCACAGTGACATCACTGGACTGTCTTTGAATTTTCTCACTGATTTTTTTGTGCTCTCTAATTGGATTAGGGGGTTGGCTTATAAATTTAATTTTCACTTTGAATTTGTTATTGCTTGAAAAAGTACTCTTGAAAGTCCGAAACATGTTGCAATAAAAAGTTTTGTTTTTGCAGTCACCGTACTGTTTGGACCCCCTTGCATTCTTTATGTTGTGTTATGTACTCAATCACTTAATGTGTGTCTAAATTGCTAATTTAGTTATATTGTTTTTATGAATGGAAAACTTAAGCAAAAATGATTGAGCTGTAAAAATATAATGTAAACAGTTTTTTCCTCAATTACGGTATAAAATAAACATTTTAAACCACAATCTAAGGCAATATAAACCTTTTGACCGCTCCCCCTCCCTTCTCTATAAAGCCTCTTTTTAGATACAGACTAATTCTATACTCTGCCAAGATCAAACCATCTCTTTTATCATTACTTTTTTTATTCCAGGAAGCAGTAAAGCCTATTCTTAAGGGAAAACATGTCACTGATGTGAAGCAGGTGCTATACTGGGGTGCAGAGATTTTCCTTCGCCTTCTTGCCCCCTTTATGCCATTTCTATCTGAAGAACTATGGCAGCGTCTTCCTTCAAACACTACAAATCCATCTCCAAGCATCTGCGTGGCAGAGTTCCCTATTTCCGGTCAGATGGTGAGAACAAAAAATGTTATTTACATTACAAATTGCAGTATCATGGTTGTGGTGGAGTTTTGTGCTGTATGTTGTGGTGTGGAAGAGTAGTGTGGTGTAATATATGGATAGCTGCCAAACGGTAGTCTGTCTGATTGGTATTAAAAGGATACTGCTGACATTTTTGCTTAACCAATCACTTGGCTTATTAAAAGTGATTAGATGGAAATTGCCGACGCCTTCCAATCTTCTTTTTGCCAAATGATAACCAATTATCATGTTTTGACCAAGTGAAAAGTTACTCTAAAACCAGCCTTAGTGCTACTTGTTGTGCTTAGTTAAGTATCTCTGTGCCTAGCTCAGCCTTCTCTATTTTTAAGATACTAATGCATTTTCCATGTTGATTAAAAGTCTTTATCTCATCACTAGACATTAAACCCGTTTTAATAATGGGTGCTAGAAGCCCAGATCTCCCCCTTAGTGTCCCAAGGCCATAGCCCCCCCATCTCCATGTCCCAAGGCCAGAGTTCCCTGTTAGTGTCCAAAGGCCAGAGTCCCTCCTCACCTCCATGTCCCAAGGCCTTAGCCCTCCTCCTCCATGTCTCAAGGCCAGAGTTCCCTCTTAGTGTCCCAAGGCCAGAATCCCCCCTCAGTGTCCCAAGGCCAGAGTTTTACAGCAGAGAAGTACAATATTATGACGGTTTGTAAAATAGGACACATATTTTATTTTCATTATAATTAAATTACTTATTACTCATGGATATTTTTAAAGGTAGTTGACTTCACAGCCCTGACACAAGGTCTAAATCATAAATCTTAAAGGGCATCTTCACCCCCAGATCAAAAATCTATACTTACCTTTTCCCATCCCAACCCCAAAATCATTAAAGCTACTTAACTCCCCTGGGCCCCTGAAGCCCATAATCCATACCTTTTTGGCCATGCCTCCCTGAGCCCAAATGCAGTCAGTCACCGACCATAATGTCACCATCTGGCAAGGACTGACTACTGCAATCCCGAAGAAAGCCAGAATCTGTGAGATTCTTACAGAGTTCCATGATAACCAAATATTGATGTTTCAACCCACGCTCTTAGGCTTCCCTACAAACTATTATAAGATTATTATAATAACTAATAATCTATGTAATAAAACTATACAAGGCCTTATTACAGACTGGTTTGAGATCCAGGGAGGCTGTGCTACTTGTCAAGTGAAGAACAGATATAGCTAGTATGCTTTTGGAAAGCCTCATGGTTGTCTCCGCTGCAGGCCAAAATATACTTATCCATCAACCTCAACTCTCACCAGTTCAACTGAAATGCATTGGACAGCTACAATACAGCATATGTTCTAAATGCAAAACACCCGACTCGGATTACCATCTCTTATGGATCTGCCCAGTTTTGTAACAATATTTGTCTGGAGTGATAGCTTTTCTTGTTCAACAACTACACATCCAAATTCTCTCCAGGCAGAATTCTGTGCATTCATTTATTGATCTGTAATATAGAACACCGCATTTTGAGAGTTACAGGCCAACATAACGGCTAATGCCCCCTCTGCGATGGTATGGTAACATTGATATGCCTTTTATAGCCTTCCGTGGTACTTAACAATTACATACTGTAGTCTTACGTGTTACATACAAGGGTCCAACAGAAGTGTTCGGGACTTGTTTGGAACATGTAGGACTATGTGGTTGTTAAGTACCACAAAAGGCTTTGAAAGGCATATCTTGGTGTGCACAGTTACTTACGTTTTTTTCATGTCTACTTGTTAGCCACAAGGCTGTAGCACCCAGCATTTATCTCCTTTTTTGGGACATTGAGTTTGTGGGATCATTCTCTACTTTGGATTACATACAAAGGTAGTTCATATTATAGTCATACATATTACACATAAGTGTAATGCATGTAGCATCACTTTGTGGCAAAGTGATGAGTTAAAGAGACACTATACAGATTTTATGCACTTTTTTAAGTACTTGAAATCTGTTTATATAATTCACAGAGGGGTGGGAATGCTTACTTCCACCTCCCTGTAAATAATAGAATGCCTGGGAACAAGTGCAACACTTACAGTACCTTGCTCTACTCGTGGCTCCTTCTCAGATGCGCTGTCCCGAACGAGCGCCTATCTTCGGGCACACCTGCCAGCTGAGAAGGAGCCACGAGTAGAGCACAGGTAAGTTAAGCGTTGCAATGGTCCCAGGCAATCTCTAGAAGATCTGCCAACCTTACTCCATGCTTTTTCTTTCTGCTCCTGAAGCTGGCCCTTGATGTTTCCAGGGCCCTAGGCTGGAGCCTAGGTTGCCTTGTGGATAATCCTGTTCTAATTGAAGGACTTGCTATATTCCAGCAGTACCTCCTGCAGTCTTCGATCTACAAGATTTAATAATACTTTAGGCATCCCGACAATGACAATGAAAACCTTTGAAATAAAAGCCTTCTGTTGTTCAGCCACCACCTTATGGAATTTCTTATCCAATTAAATATGGAGTGCACCATCCCTGGAGGTGTTTAAATGAAGAATGGCACGTAAATGTAGCTCCTATTTTCTGACAAAATCCAACCTGCCACAAACTATTAAATATTTTACTTATGATAATTGTATAGGCATACACCTTAACTTCTTTTATAGTAACAATTACAGCAATTATTTGTAGGCAAGGGGGTGGGGGCTGTACCAGAAGTCAGACTGGATACTTAATTTAAAGGGCATGTCCACCCCCAAAATTAAAAATAACCCCATACTGGCCCCTCTGTTTAGTGTTAAAAAAAATTCTTAACTTACATCTCTGATCCTTATGGTTCTCATGCAGTGCCTTTTCAAAGTCCAGGAAAGTGAAGAGTACGAGCTGTCAGTTAGTCATCCAGTTCTTGCTGCTTCCGTAACCTCTATAAGGACTGTGACATGCCCAGGGGCATGCCCACCCTCAGAATCCCTCTATTGCTGCCCTTCCTCCTAGCTTAAAATGTTTTGGCCATATTGAACCTGTCCTCTGCCCACCCCCAAACGCCAAGTTAGATCTGTAATATAAAGTTCCGAATCATACTTAGAGCCCTTCACTCCTGTGGCCGTCTTCATAGCCAATCACAGATGCAGCTGCCAGTCCGGCCCCTCTCTGCTGCCTCCAGTTAGCAGAGAGCCAGAGAAGACAGCAGTGGGAGCAAAGGGCTGTAAGCATGATTTGAAACATTTTATTACGGATCTGACTCGTTGGTTACATACTCTTTAACCTTCTTGGTGAGGGAACTTTTTGTAGTATTTTCTATATGGGTAGGAAAGGATCATGTGTGCATTTTTGGTTGTTTTACATTATTGACAGATGTATCTTCTTGTCTTGTATATCGGCTGCAGGCTCATTGGGTATATCCTGAAGAGGTACAACAGTTTGATTTTGTTCAGTCAGTGATCAGGGCAGTGCGCAGTGTGAGAAATGTATATCATATAACCAAGGCTCAGCCTGAAGGTGAGTTGAAGTTGTCTCTAAAATAAATTGAAGTGATACCTTTAAATTAAATTAAAATTACTAATGGTTTGTTTAAAATAATACTAAGGAACATCACACAATTTTGGAATCCTGTGCGCAAAAAAAGGACATCTTTAAAATGGAAAGGGTTCAGAGAAGGGAAACTAAATTAATAAAAGGATTGGGGGAGCTTGAATATGAAGAGAGACTATATAAGTTACAATTAAATTTGCTAGAGAAAAGGCGCTTGCGTGGGGATATGATTACTGTGTATAAATACATTAACGGGCCATACAATAAACTATCTGGGGCATTGTTCACCAATAGAGCATGTTAGAGGACACGAGGACATCTCTTAAGACTTGAAGAAAAAAGGTTTAGGCTTCAAGTTCGGAAAGGGTTTTTCACTGTGAGAACGGTAAAGCTATGGAACTGTCTTCCGTTGGACGTTGTTATGGCAGGTTCATTGGTCAGTTTAAAAAAAAAACTGGATGAGTTTCTGCAAACAAGGAATGTTGCAAGTTACTCGTATTGATACATAAAGTAGAGTTGATCCAGGGAAATTTCCAATTGCCACTTGGAGACAGGAAGGAATTTTTTCCCCCTTTGGCGTTTTGTTTTTTTTCCTTCCTCTGGATCAACAGTTAGGCAGGAAATGAGGATATTGCTAGATGGGTTGGACTGGATGGACGTATGTCTTTATTCAACCTCAAATACTATAGTACTATACTATACTATATGTACTTATTGAGGTGTGTGGCATAGGATCAGCGCCTCCCTCACTGAACTTTACAATAGATGCCCTCCCTTGTCCCAGGCTGCAGCATTTATGGGAGGGCATTCCCCAGCACCCGGTTTTCACTATTTTCTTTATCTAGCATTCTGAACATTCTCTTGACATTGTGTAGAGGACGCTGCAGTTCTCTTTGACAACTCACTCCCACCAAAGGCTTTAGAATAAACAAAGATTTTTGATGTATTTTAAAGGGAATTTCCACCCCCAAAACTACATTTTAACTCACTACAGGCCCCACTGTGTAGTGTAGTAAAATACTTACCTTACATCCCTGCTCCAAATGGCTGCCCTGCAATGTCCCTCCAAAGTCCAAAAAAGTGAACAGCAGGAGTCTGTCTGTGTCCATATAGGACTCTGCCTCCAGTCTCTCTTCATGGAGAATTTGGACATGCGCAGTGCATCCCTCCCTCTCTCTCCCGTTTCTCTCTCCCTCCCTTCCCCTAGCTCCAAATCCAATTTCTGTAGTGTAGGGCTCCCTCTCCCACCCCCAACCATTATAGTTATTTGCAGCAAAACTCTCCTGATCTATACTTGCTTTGCCTGTTCCCCCCGGCGTTCTGTACAGCCGGAAGCCGCATCCGTGATTGGCTGCCAGTCTGGCCCCCTGCTTGCAGCTTCATGTAAGCAGAGGGCCATGTCAGATCGCTGGGGGAAAGAGGCAAAGTAAGTTGAGATCGGGAGTTTTGCTGCATATAACTATAGCGGTTGGGGGTGGGTGAGGGAGCCCTACACTACAGCAAAATTATTAACTATTTAATTATATTTAATTATTAAAGGACAATTATACTCACCTTCCCTCCGCTCCACATCTTTGTGCAGTAGCTTTTACCCAGGTTGAGGACCTGAACCGCTAGGTCCTCACCCCTGGGTCCGCGTAACCTACAGCAGCGTCTTACAGCAACGCTGCTCTGGTAGGCTCCGCCCCCTCCTCCCCGTCGGCGACGAGGACAATAGGAAGGCACGCTTGTTTGCCTCGTCACCCTGGGTAAAAGCTACTGCACAAAGATGGGGAGCGGAGGGAAGGTGAGTATAATTGTCCTTTAAGTTAAGTTAACTTAAGAATGGAGGCACCTGGCCGCAATTAAACTATGTAGTAATTATCACATAGGGATTATTGCATTGTGGGATCTCATGCTGGTAAGAGTGCACTGTACTCTTGCTCTGTTGTTCAGCAGATCAAAACAAGGAAGCTGCAGCCTTTCCCCCTAGAAACTGACTGACGATCATATTACAGCACAGAGACCTGTCTCTGTTAGGCACAGATCATGTTACAGCCGTTTCTGCCTCTCAGGCACAGAACAGAGATTTAAAGGGACTGTTCAGTGGAAATTCTCAATATTTTTTAAATTGTTAGTTTGTGTAATGACTTGGTTATTCTACATATTCTCTCCCATTTTGAAAAATCAGTAGATTTCATACCCTTTGCTGTTCCCTGCTGTTGACATTAGTGAGCTGACATATCAGGTTCTAACTGTCCTTCTTCCCAGGATGCACCACATCCTTGGAATGTTCCTAACAGTAATTTCTACTGATTGGCTGTTGGATGGGTCAAAGATGCTCAGATCTCCACTGAGCAACTGAATCAACCCAGGCACTGGGTCGAGGGCAAGACCATAACGGTCTGTAATAGGGGTCCTGCAAACAGGAAGTCCAGTATTTCGGTTGCATTTATTTATACACAGACAAAATGCTGAAATGGCAGATTAAGGTCATTTGGATGAAAAAACACTGCACTTTTTTCTGAAAAGTATATGTATTTGCACTGAACTTCCCCTTTAAGCATACAAATGTTCTTAAACCTCTGTTCCTCCACACATCCCTTTGCTTTTTATACAAAAAAACAGAAGTAATCTTTACAGTTTATTATCAATCATTAAGGATGAAAAAGCAAGTCTGGTGATTCAAACGTGTACACAGAAAAGAAGACAGGTACATTTAGAAACTTTAGCTTGTGCTAGGAACTAAATGAAAGCAAAAAGTAAAAAGAGGCAGTATAGTCAGCTGACTATTTATTGCTGGTATGTTTGTCCGCAATTTAGGCTGGCTGAAAAATATACGGCAGGGTAACACGTTTTAAAATTATGTCAGAGGCTTCCATATTGGTGTGGAGATATATAAAAATATGTAAAAAGACAGTGGATAGTGGGGTCTGTGGAATGGCTAATAGGTGCACATGTTCACAAGGCTCTACATGGGCTGTAAGTTGTACTGGCAACAACATGGAAGCCTACTTAGTTTCAAAATTTACTTTTTACGTAAGCAGTGCTTACTAGAGACGTATCTTATAATGTATATGTTTTCCGGGGAGAAAAGATTTCACATTTGGATTAAAAAAAATTTTTTAGTTCTTTTTTAAATTGGCTTAAAAGTAATAGCTTTGGGCATTAACCAGTCCTTGTTTGCTTTCTTGAATTCTACCTTAGTCCATATATTCTGTTCTGTGGAAGACGATTTACTCGCTCTTCAGACATTTCACTCAGCAATTCAGACTCTGTCACACTCGGGACCTCTCCATATACATTTATCTAAAGATACAATTCAGATGAAAACCATTGGCTGGGCTACTGAAAAGGTGACTGAAGAATGCCATCTTCATATAAAACTTCAGGTATCTCCTTTGTTCAATATTTGGTTGTAATACCAAGGTAATTACGTAATCAACTTTTGAAAGTATTTTTATTATTTCTAAAAATACTAAACATGAAAAAGGGCTTTGTAGATGCTTCACTTACCGATACATGGTAGACACATAAATAAGATTTAGAATTACATAGAAAGCAAATGGTAGGAATAGTTTTGATTTTTCGATGGGTTACAGCCAAGTGCTGCACCATTGTATAGTTGTTCTTGTATTTTCTCCAAATTTCCCATTTCTTTCTTAATTGTGTTTACATCAGGGTGTCGTTAATCCTCTTCTGGAGCTCCCAAAATTGCAGTCAAAACATTTAAAGCTGGAACATCAGATTAAAAACAAGGCAATTTGTGAGAATGAAGATTTGGAGGTATATGAATGATTTTACATTTTACAAATCCTCTTTCCTTATTTCTCTTTCCCTCCATTGTAATCCTAAAATGTACTTATGGAACATTAAAGGACAATTATACTCACCTTCCCTCCGCTCCACGTCTTCGTAGTTTAAAACTAGCCTGCTTCTTCTAAAAAGTGAATTACCTTAACCTATATACTCATGTATGTATCTCAGCTACAGACACTGTTGCTATTTGATAAATCGTTTCTTTTTGTTAGTTCTAGTTGAATATAATGAGTTACTTTTTAACAGTCTGTTAGCAATATTATTTATCTTACAGGAAACTCATGCCATTTAGTGGATCCTTTTACGAACTAATCATGAGGCATGCAATAAAGATAATTCCTCAAGGAATATTGTCCAAAGGATATGTTTTATTATTAAATATGTATAGACCAGACAAATAATTAGACACAGATCTCATGCTTTTTATTGTTTTCTTTAATATGATAGTTTAACACAATGCACATCTGACACATATTACATGGTATTAAATGTAATTTTATAGTATTTATGATTGTTTTACAGATTATTTTTTTATGTTGTATATTGGATCACATAATGATGGTTGTATTCCTAATATGTCTTAGAATATGGCACTTTTTAACCCTTGTTGGGTTGAGTTATACCCAATTGTTGAAGTGATGTCATATAAATAGCCTTATAAATAGCCTGCAATGTTGTAGTTTTGTTACCTGAGGAAGGGGATTAAACCCCCAGAAAGGTTGTGTGTAGTTTTTTTCAGCACCTGAATAATTATAACTGAAGTACTGTTTGAGTGTGCCTCCCTCAACCTTATATGGGCATATTTATAAAGCTTCGTTAAGTTTTCGCGGCCGTTTAGCGCCACATTTCCGCATAAATTGCTTGTCCACATGCAATGCGTTAAGCGATTTATTAATGTCCGAAAATGCCACGAAAAGTTAACGAGGTGTTAACCTTGTGCCGATACTTACCTGTTACCGCCGCTTCTATTTATAAAGCGGCAGTATCGTTTCGCACTGCTAGTATCGGCTGTTTGCTTCGCCACCTTGAAGGTGGCGAAAGCAGCCGATACTAGCCTCCCTGCGGCAGGGATGGGCAGGCAACCGCCGGAGCACGCCCACCCGCCCTCGACTCCCCGCGCAGCGATTAACCGCCGCCGCTTCTTAGCATCTACTCAGATGCCATCTACTGCGATGGCACTGAGTTCCGCAGCGAAGTGCAACCTCTTTATATAGGTTTGCAGAAAACCTATCCATTTCGATTGGTCAATTTTTATATGCTTGGTTACATGCTTTACATTAACCAATCAGATTTTCAGAACTTTTCTAGAAACTTATTGGTTATGTAAAGCATGTAACCAAGCAACTCCTGAAGATCCTGAAGGAATTTGGTAGATAGGAATAGGAATTAATTTGGTTTTGAAAATTATTTTAAAAAGAGTATCTGGAGATCTCAAATATGGGCCATTGCCTACTTTACCGAATAGAGAGTGAATGCCAGTTTCTCTATGATGCTCTGGCATGGGCCTTGATAAGAACTTTGTTACTTCTTGGATTATTTCCATTTCCCATTTAAGAGGTTTTGGAAGTTAGTATTGAACCCAAGAATTGAATTATACAAGACTTCTCTTTGATGACAATCCAACACTGTCCTTGAGCAAACTGAAGCACATCCTTGTATGTTTTATATTAATTAAGGATAGAGAATTTGCCTTGACCAGAATGCCTTACAGGCATGCAAATATCTGGATCCCCAAAAACATCAGATGTGCAATAATAGGGACTAGCACTTTTGAGAACACTCTCTGCGCCATGGTGTGGCAGAAGGGTAAAGTCCTGTATTGAAAATTATTTCCCATCTTAGGAACCTCCTGTGTGATGGATGAATTGGAACAAGTTTGTGTCCCGATATCCATTTCCACCAGTTCTCCAATTGCGTTGAACTTCACACCATTTTGAACTTCCTTATCAATATAATTGTTGGATGAGATTATCCTCCTGCTCCCCATTCCTACATGGGTACCTCCTCCATTACATTGTCCAAAAGGAAGTTCTTGATCATTTTTAATAACTCCAATCTTGCTTACTGAGAATGAGGGAGAAAAACTTCCTTTTTGGACCTAAAAACAGGAACTACAGTTGCTAGCCTTTTTTTGACTATCCTCAGAACCCAAGAATCTGATAAATTTGAGCACAGATCTACCTTCATAATTGCCTTGATTTGGCTTTTCCATGAAAGACTGGTACTTGGACACATCCTGATTTGAATTGCCCAAAATCCTAAAAGGAGCAGAGGAGGAGGTAAGGAATTGGGCTTCTAAACAGTCTTGACGGAGAGGAAGACTGTTTTTGAGGTTTTCTTGTCAATTACCTTAAAAGGGATAGTGGTTAAAGCTATTTTAGATTGTGCATCTGTCCTTACACTCTCAGAAACAACTCTCTTCTGGACACTTCTGAAGAGCTCAATTCTAGCTGATAACCTTAAGGTGTCTACTGAAGTTTAGAAATTAATAGTTCGCCCTTTAACATCCATAGTTTTAGCTTGTCCTGGAGGTACCATCCTTATGGCTTTTCTAGATCCGAAATCCAATTCCTGTTGCCCAAGCAAATCTAGTGGTGTCCACTAAGGGCCTAAAGGATGCTCTGAAATAATTAGATTTTCTTGAGAGGAGAATCGCTTTTCCTATCCATGGATCTTTCAAAGCAACTTCATCGTCAGTTGCTAGTACAATTTATTTAAAGTCTTCACTATAGAGTATCCGGAATACCATATATTGATGAGATATGGGGTAGATTTTGACATATTAAAATTTCTTTATCTGCTTTCACCCACTTTGTACTACTTTTTCGTGGATTTGGTCATGGGCATGAAAATAGCAGTATTAGAATCCTTGTTGGAGGACATGAGGTCTGATGAAGTAGAAGGCCCTGGTTAAGCAATACATAACTTTTCTATCATTTAATGACGAGTGCTTTCAGCATATCATGGTGAAAAGATTTCCTCTGGTCTGTGTTCCTCAGATTCATGGTCCGGGCCAATAGTTTCCACTGGGTCCAAGTCTACTTTGGTTGGGGTCGATTCTTAATCATAGATGAAACTTTGCCTCATTGATTTGAAAATTTTGATTGAGATGAACCAATCATGTCAATCAGGCAAGAATTTCTCAAGATGAGCCTGCTGTCTCTGTTAAGGCCTGAATTCTGAGCAATCCCACAATAATTGGCTTTCTCTTAAAGCAGGATGGTGGCACATGGTATATTCCTACCTTCTACTTTAATAATAAGGTGATCCTCCTCACGGTATCTAGAACGGTAAAAAAAAATATATATTTGGAAAAAAGTATAATTAAAATAGGTGTGCTCTTTCTTTAAAAGATCGCTCACCCCCTAAAAATCTGCACAACTGAGTTGAGGGAACTCATAATGACCCTGCAAAACAATACGAAAGACATTAGAAAAAAAAAATTGGGGGATATATACGTGAGTATATATATATTTGTTTTGTTTACTGCAATTACTACCCTGTATATTAACTGCAATATAAATATCCATAAATATTGGAAAGATCATGATAGGGCAGCACTGTGTCTCTGGGCACCTCCCCCACAATCATAAAGTCATACAGAGAGGTTGTATGTGTCATAAAATGTGCTTAGATTGTAAGCTCTTTGGAAGGGTCTGATGTAAATGTATACATATAATTGTAATTGCCTAGTAGACTAAAATATATAAATAATAGTCAGTAAAATAGGATTAAAAATGCAACTGAATATTTTTTACGGAAAGAGGGTAGTTTTAATAACTCCCTTATAGAATTTTTAATAGAATGCCCTGATTTTATCCTTTATCCTTTATCCTTTTTATCTAATTTTTTATCTTTGAGGGAATTTCTTTATCCAACAAACAGGGACAGCCACAGGAACGATTTTTGCTCCCAGTTATGCGGGGCTGTACATAGGATATTGGGAGGAGATGTCGAATACTAATATTTATAGAAAATATTGTCAATATTGGGAAAGGTATATTGATGTGTTGATGTGATAATGAGTGTTATTATTCTGGGGGACCACTGATACTCTGGATGTAACTTTCTTAAGTATATTACCTCTACAAGTGGTGTCCTTGAATTTCAGAGTGAAATAAGTAACAAAAAAGTCACATTTTTAGATTGAAATATTGAAGTCGGAATAGATGGTCTCATTACTAGCACGGTATTTAAAGAGGTGATAAATAATACCTTTATAGATTATAGCAGTGCTCACAAACAATGGTGTTAAGGGGGTACCTGTGGGCCAGATGCTCCATATAAGGAGAAACTCTCTAAAATAAAATTTAGAGAACAAGCTGAATAATAAGGAAAAAGGTTTTGTGAAAAGGGTATCCCAATAAATGTATAGAGGGTGCCTAAAAAGGCAGAAAAAAAACAAAAGATAAACTTTTGGTCCTAAACGAAAAAAACAATACTAATAGAACAAAATAAATTAAACTGCTATAATATTGAGTACAATAAGGAGATTCAAAGATCTCTAAAATCTTTAAAAGGTATTAGTCCATATTATTAAGGATAAGACTCTGACATTTGGCTGGTCATAAACCTAATATTATTTTAGGAACCTAGACGCTTAAGATATGTTTAGTATAGTAGTATAGTATTGAGGTTAAAATTTTAGGAACCTGAGAAGCTTAAGATGTATAGTATAGTAGTTAGTATTATTGAGGTTGAATAAAGGCATATGTCCCAGTCCACCCATCTAGCAATATCCTGATTTCCTGCTTAACTGTTGATCCGAGGAAGGCAATAATTAATGAAGGAGTAATAGTAGTAGTAGTATTTGAGGTTGAATAAAGACATACATCCATCCTGTCCAACCCATCTAGCAATATCCATTTCCTGCCTAACTGTTTATCCAGAGGAAGGCAAAAAAAACCCCCAACATTATGAAGGGACGAATCCAAGAGAGTAATCCGGCACACACCTAGTTAAATTGGTAGACAGCATGCTGGGTGCTCAATGGCCGACTGAGGCAAATAGTCCAAATATAGAAAATGTATTAAAGCCATGCACCACCAGACTTGATAGTCCTGTGTATTTTATTATTTACACACAGGTACATCAAGTGGACGTTTCGGTAACAGAGTACCTTCTTCAGACAAAATATTTGTCTGAAGAAGGTACTCTGTTACCGAAACGTCACTTTGATGTACCTGTGTGTAAAGTAATAAATCCAGGACTACTCAAGTCGGTGTGCATGGCTTTAATACATTTTCTAAATTTATGAAGGGGGAAAAAATTCCTTCCTGACTCCAAGTGGCAATTGGAAATTTCCCTGAATCAACTCTACTTTATGTATTAATACCAGTAACTTGCAACATTCCTTGTTTGCAGAAACTCATCAAGGTTTTTTTTGTAACTGACCAATGAACCTGCCATAACAACCGGTCCACTGAAGCAGTTCCACCATTCTCACAGTTGAAAAACCCTTTCCGAACTTGAAGCTTATACCTTTTTTCTTCAAGTCTTAAGGGATTCCACGGGTCCTCTCACATTCTATAGTCATTCCTACCTCCCCAACATTTAGACTTTAAAGGTCCAATTAATTAATTAATTTTGTATAGATCTCTAAAACGGTTGGTGTCAATCAATGTTTGTACAGTTATTCCTTCTCTTACCTAAACCTAAACCTTATTCTAAGCTTAAACCTTTTTTCTTCAAGTCTTAAGGGATGTCCTCGTGTCCTCTGACATGTTCTATTCGTGAACAATGCCTCAGATATTATTGTATGGCCCTTTATGTATATACACAGTAATCATATCCCCAAGCAAGCGTCTTTTCTCCAGCGACATAATTGTAACTTTCCAGTCTCTCTCATATCAAGTCTCCCCCAATCCCCTTATTAATTAGTTGCCCTTCTCTGAACCCTTTCCATTTAAAGATGTTCTTTTTGTACAAGGATTCCAAAATTGCACTGCATATTCCAAAGAGCCTTACCAATGCTTTGTAAAGAGAAGAATAACATTTTTCTCCCTTGAATCCATACCTCTCTTTACAAGGCAATACCCTGCTGCTCTGGCCGCCTGGCACTGCTTGCTACCTTTAAGTTTGTTATCCACCAAAACTCCAATATCCCTTTCCAAAAGGCTCACTAAACACTTAACACTTAGACATTTATAGTAAGTAGCACAAGGATTTTAAGTCCAAAATGCATCACCTTACATTTATCAACATTGAATCTCATCTGCCACTTAGCAGCCCAATGTGACAATCTATCTAGATCCCCCTGCAACAATTGCACATCCTCTTAAGTTTTTATTGGTCCACAGTTTTGTGTCGTCAGCAAACACAGAAACTCGCTGACATACCCACTTCCAAATCATTAATAAATAGATTAAATAGAAGCAGCCCCACAGAACCCTGTGGCACCCCCACTTAGCACTTTAGTCCATAATGATGAAGCCCCTTTACAACTACTCTCTGCATCCTATTCATTAACCAATTTTCTATCCATGTACAAATGTGACTCCCCAGATCAACAGACTTTAGCTTATACATTTTTCGCCTAGGGGGGACGTATCAAAGCCTTTGCAAAATTCAAGTAACTACATCTACTGCTATGCCAGAGTCTAAATTTCTACTTACTTCGTCATAAAAGCCAAGCAATTAGTTTGACAAGATCTATTCCTCCTAAATCCATGCTGGTTACTACTTATAATGTCAGTCCTTGAAACATACTCTAGAACATGTTCCCTTATAAACTTTCCAGGATCTTCCCCACCACTGAAGTTAAACTTACAGGCCTGTAATTACCCGGCTGTGAACGACTACCCTTTTTGAATATTGGAATAACATCAGCCTTTTTCCAATCCAAGGCCCACCACCAGACAGAGGGAATCAGCAAAAATAAGAACAATGGCCTAGATAAAACTGAACTTGCTCCCTAAGTACCCCGAGAATGTATTTTATCCGGTCTAGGAGATTTAAATATTAACCTTATTTAGTTCTTTCAGTACCGTATCCTCGGTTACCAAAGTGCATTTAAATCTTTTATACCATTTTGCACTATACTCTATGATATCTGTACTTGAATCTTCTATAGTGTATACAGAGGGGGGGAAGTATTCAAGACATTTGCTTTATCGCCATCCTCCATAACTAAATTACCCCCATTAATTGATGGTGCCACATTCTCAGTCCTCATCTTCTTACTATTAATATACTTTAAAAAATGTTTAGGCTTAGTGATGCTTGTTCAGCTATCCTAACTTCACTATTAATTTTAGCTGTTTTCATTGCTTTCTTACACTTCTGTTATACAGTTTTTATAACCCCTAAAGGCCCTTTCCGTTCTCTCTTGCCTTAAAGGTTTTAAATGCCTTTTTCTTCCTTTCCATTTGCCTCTTTACATCAGAATTCAGCCACAGGGCGCGGATTTATTTTTTTACATTTATTTCCCAAGGGTATAAATTTAGATGTGAACTGGCTTAAAATCCCCTTGAACCACAGTCCACTTCTGTTCAGTACATTTACCTATAATACTTATCCCAGCTGACATTCTGAAGAGCTGCTTTTAACCTGCGAAAATTTGCCTCCCCGAAATTAAAAGTCTTTGTTAAACCAGCGCACTTTTCCTTTCGATAACAAGTCCAAACGCCTATTTTATGGTCACTATTCCCTAAGCCTCCAGTTACCTTTATATCTATAATGCGCTCCACGATGTTAGATATTACCAAATCCACAGAGCTCCTTTTCTAGTAGGAACCTCAACCACCTTGTGAGAGAAAATTATCCTCAGCAAATTCAGGAACTCATCGCCTTTTTCTGTGATGGCAGTTCCACTACACCATCAATGTCAGGGTAATTAAAGTCCCCCAGAATGAGCACACTCCCCAAACTTGCAGCCCTTGCCAACCATATGAAGTTGACCACCTCCTCTCTACTAGCATTTGGCGGCTATAGCAGACACAAACAATGACATTACCCCCTTCCTGTTGCCTAATTCCACCCTATTGCCTCCACTTTAACATCCATACGCCAGTTATCTCTCTTTTAAATTTGGCTTCTATTCTTTGAACATAAACATATCCTGAACAAAAATAAACATATCCGAGGACGGCTTCTGGGCCGAAACGCGTTGATAGTGTGTTTTTAAATATGTTCCAATAAAAGTTGACTTTTATTAAGACCCGTATTGCCTCTGCTACGTTTGCTCTCTCCTATATATATATATATAATTGTAAAGTGCACAGAAGATTGTTGGCGCTATAAAATTGAATAAATCCACAATAATAATTATGATAAGTGGATATTTGGTGGTATTTGATGCCATCATCATTTCCTCTAAAATGATTTCTGATATTTAATTAAATAAGCTCCCCGCGGCTGCACTTTTTGAAGGTAACTGTGGTCTTGAAATCTTCCGAACTCTAACCCTAACCCTAACTGTTCATGACCACAATTACTCTTTATGCGCCACTATACTTTTAAAAAATCCCTCGCCATAATCTAAAATTATATAAGAGGAGGACAAGTATTTAAACTTTCCATTCTGCTTTAATTTAAAGCACATCTATACTGAAAAACCCATGAGCAGCAGTACATTACAAAACACTCAACTCGTATACTATGGGAATGGTAAAATGGATTAGTATGTTAGTAGTCCTTGTGCAATGGAAAACACGTGCATTCAAAAATTGCCCAGAAACATCATAGTGGGAACAAGCCAAAGGGTTTCTCTGACACCTTTTATCTTGTACAAAAGAAGAGAATGTGACGCACAGCTACCTCTGACGATAGACAATAATAATTCCTGGGATAGAAACAATACTATCCAATAGAGAAAAAGAATCCCCTTGAAAATGTAATGATCAAAAATAGATATAAAGGGTTATTAACACAACTTTTGATATATCTTAAAATACAAGGTCACACACCATTAAATAGGCAATGGACAAACTTCAATCAGCCATGTGAAAGTGGGACAGGGCAAAGGATAAGAATAGGAAATTCGTATCCTTCAACTAGGTGGGAGAAGTCTCTCCACATGATTAGTTGCCCTCAAGGTTTGATAAACATCGAGGGGCTTAGGGCTGCTTGAGTTTATTGCCAACTTAAGATATAAATCGCTTTGTTAAAATTGCCTGTGGGTAGACTGGCCATTATACGTGCTCGTTCCACTAGTTAGAGGCTCTTGTTCCTTATTTTTCACAACATTCAATTTATACATTTATTGTAACTGGAGATATACTGGAAAAAAACTGTGCCAAAAGTAATGAAGATGGTGGCTTAACGCACTAGTTTTTATACAGGAAGGTCCAGACACTAAACTGGCAGATGAAAAACGACATACACGTAGCGTTTTCTTCATGCTGGCCATACACATAGAAACAATATTGGTTGGAAAGAAACCAGTCCTACAGTGACTGTAGTTGCCCTTTAAGAGTTATATTCCATGTTTTCTAAAATGTGACAAGTAAATACAACTAAAATACCTTTTAAAACATTATTGTTGATTTTGTAATAAGCACATAATAAAAATAACTGTTATTCTGTAACTTAGGTGTGCTTTGTCACACTAAGAAATAACATGTTCTAGTTTGTAGAAATGCCACCACTTTAAAAGTATTGTAAAATAAGCTACTAGTAAATGATAACTTGTGTTTTGTCCCAAACGCCACATTTATTAAAATTTTTCATAGAAAAAGATTTTATTTATACGACAGAATACCATCATCAATATGAAGCATGCGACCTGCAATATAATACACACAATATTCTTAAATCCTTTTAGACAGTGCTAAGCTATGTCTCAGTTATAATTGGTGTTTTTTTGTCAATATGACATTTAAATGTACAAAATACTAATGAATCCACAGGCGAACCACAGGGCATTCTGTCACAGCATTCTCTGTAAAGTCTCGATTGCACATCGAACTTTTTTCAGATGAAGAGATTTCCTGAAAGATACAAAAAGCCAAAACATTATGGCATGCTTCAGAATAAAGTTACATATGTTTAGTGTATAGCAACATGCACAAAATCAGATAAACTAAATGTCTTAGAATGTAAGCTCTTTGGGCAGGCTTGATGTAAATGTAATATATTGTAAGTGCTAAAAAGATTGTTGGCGTTATAGAAATTGAATAAATCCCACATAATAATAATGATAATGGATATTTGGTGGTATTTGATGCCATCATCATTTCCTCTAAAATGATTTCTGGATTTTAATTAATAGCTCCACGCAGCTGCAATTTTAAAGGGTAACTGTGGTCTTGAAATCTTCCAAACTAGTAAGAATATTATAAAAAGCCTTCCATCGTACCTTCAAAATAAAACCTAAATCAGCTTGTGAAGGTTCTCATTCATCCAGGTCATGGTTTATCTGTTGTATTTAATTAGATCAACTGGACTTGAAATGTATTTCTTGAAGACGTTTCGCTAGTCATCCGACTGGCTTTCTCAATTAGAATTCTTCTTCTCAATTCAGAATTCAACTGGACTTGAAATGTAGTTCTTGAAGACGTTTCGCTAGTCATCCGAATTCTTCTGAATTGAGAAAGCCAGTCGCATGACTAGCGAAACGTTTCAAGAACTACATTCAAGTCCAGTTGATCTAATTGAATACAACAGAAAAACCTAAATCACATCTCTAGATAAAATTAGTGAGAGGTTCATCAATATTTCTTCCTGCTTGAACACTTGGTTTTCAGCCATGTGACCAGCCTCTGCCTGCATTAATAGCTCCCCTTCTCAACTGTCAATTTTTCCCCCATGCACTTCTTGGTTTCCCCAGCACTAAGTCTTAACTGAGCGTGCTTCACCCCGGGGCAGACGGGCGAGGCAGAGGTCAGGTGATGTCCTGAACCTACTGGAAGCAGGAAGTTTGAACATTCACCCCAATGTAATTTCTCATAGGCTGCAGCCAGAGTTGTGATTGTCGGCCAATTTTAAAGGAAATACCGCAGGCTTTCATTTAACCCTAACTTGTTTGGAGACCACAGTTGCCCTTTAATGAACTACTCATCCCATGAATGTTTCTCACACTTAGAAAAAGAATACCTAGAATGTTTACTGTGTTAAATACTATTAACCCTTTAAATATATATATTATATATATATACACACAATGGAAAGTAAATCCTAGCACACCTTGCTTATTCAATTTCATTTATTAAGATTTTGGAGCTACACTGAGCTCATTCATCAGGTTATTCTGATGAAGGAGCTCATTGTAGCTCCGAAGCGTTAATAAACGAAATTGAATAAGCAAGGTGTGCTCAGTTTACTTTCCATTGTGATTATATTCAATAGCAGATTTGGGCATCTGCATCCTTGAAGCACCAACTAACACTGGATGGCCTCTCCCCTCATTTTAAAAAGCCAAAGTGCTGAGGGTAAGGGTGAAGCCTGTTATATGATCCAGTGTATAAGAATGAGAAATGCAAAAGTTTGCTAATCGTAATTGAAGTAAAAGAAATTGAAAAGTTTTGACGTTAGGACCTTCCAGATTGGGTTACCTTGACGTGGTTGGAAGCTTTTCATTCATGTCCCCACAGTAATGTATCTAAAACCCCTTTGTTTATAAGTATGCCAGTTGCAGATAATACGATATTGTATGGGGCCTAGGAATGTGCATTGATTGTCTTTTCAATGTTTGTATAAATGTTTGACCAGATCAGTAGCACTTGTAGTTGTAAATTAGCCTAATTTGAGTGCTTCTACAATTCTTGTATTGTATATAATATATATATATATATATATATATATATAAATACGTTCTCCAGTGAAAAGGACCAAAGTGCCACAGAACGTATATATACAATATGTGGCTTTCCCTTTAAAAAAACAAACAATCTGAGTGCTAAGGTCATTGGGGATGGGGGGCCCCCTAGCCCCCTCAACCCCCCATCGGTTTGGTCCGAATCCGATGTGGGGAACGGTAAATAGCAGTGTCCTAAGCCGCAACCGCATAGGAATTGCTGTCCCACAAAGCAGAGAGGAGTTTGTTGGACTGGCAATGGAGAGAGATTAATATTAGTAATCATTCTGATTGAAATTTAGTGCTTTTTTAACTTGCCAAGTGGATTTAGTTAGGATTTCAAACTTTGAACATCTATTTTATTTTTTCACAAAAAATTAAGTTCTATGGATTTGTCCACAAAAAGTGAGGGGCGTCTGTGACATGCAACCTTACATATGTGGTACTAACACCTCATATTATTTTAAAGGTAAAACTTGTCTGACAATTTTCCCTTTTTTGAGTTCTATGGATTACTGTGTCTGGAATTTTTCATGTATGTATGAAAGCATGGCACCGTTGCATTGTCTCATTTTGTGGCTAGTCCCTTCCACGTCCACATGCATACGGCATACCATTTCATTCGACATTTGGGAGTTTGATATTTGGAATTTTTTGAAAGTTGTTTTTAGTTATATGCTTGTGAAGTTCCATTCATCCAGGTCATGGTATATCTGTTGTATTCAATTAGACAACTGGACATGAAATGTAGTTCTTGAAGACGTTTCGCTAGTCATCCGACTGGCTTTCTCAATTCAGAATGACTTGTACTGAATCTGTGGCAATTATGTACCCTGGAAAATCCCAATTAGCATATCACACCAGGTGTTAAGGGTGTGATTAGATTAGATTAGCCACTATCAATCACACCCTTAACACCTGGCTGTGATATGCTATTGGGATTCCAGGGTACATAATTGCCACAGATTCATGTACAAGTCATTCTGAATTGAGAAAGCCAGTCGGATGACTAGAGAAACGTCTTCAAGAACTACATTTCATGTCCAGTTGATCAATTGAATACAACAGATATTGTTTTTAGTATTTTTTCCAAAAATCATCTTCTTAAAAGTATGAACTTCTAAGAAGAACTGCGCACATAAAATTGATGGTGCAAAATAGAACTACAGTGTTACACACCCGCGGAATGTGTGAGATTCCAAGAAACTATAGTTTGTGTGGGGTATTCTTGAGTTACCGGGGTGTTTTGTAGTAAAGCCTGCAGACAGTTCAAATTCAGAGTAGCTGAAATGTTAGCTGTTTTTGAGCCATTGTCATTGTCTCACTTGTGTGGTAGTTGCTTTCACACCCGTGTATGTAACAATGCATATGGCATACCGTTTCATTCAGAACATTTGGGAGATTGATATTCAGTAACTTTTTTCACATTACATGGGGTTTTGGTGTGATTTCTACAATTGAAAGCTGTTTTTGGTTCATTTTACAGAAAATCTGCTAAAAGTGTGATCTACTACGAAGAACTGTGTCCACACCATTTATGGTATGAACGAAACAATTACAGCATAGCTGAAGGTGTGTAGATTCCAAGAATATATCATTTGCCGGGGGGTGTTTAGTGGGAAAACTGCGGACTGTTCAAATACAAAGCTGGATATTTTTTTTTTCTGTTACTGCCATTTAATATTGGTCTCCCTTTGGGTTAGTTGGTAGCCATGTCTCTGGATAGACCTATGAATGTGGCATACTGTTTTTTTCAGGAGGGGTTAGGCTTTCATATCTGAGATGCTTTCCTTTTAAGTTTTTAGTTGAAATTCACATCTGATTTTGTCTCTGATTTTATAGTTGAGGGAAAAAAGAAAAATATGATTGTGATCAAAACTACCTCACTCACAAAATCCTGCGGGTATATGGTTTCTAAAAACCATGTGGGGATATTTTAGTTTATTTGGTAGATATTCTATGTTAACCATCAGAAGTAGTTTTACATTTAAATTTGGTGTAATATTCTTGAAAGTGCTGTTTTAGTTTGGGGGTCTCCTGTACAGAAAAAGTGGGATAATTAGAGATATCTGGTATTGTTATACTCAGGAGTACCAGAGCTTTTAGAAACAGTAAGATTTTTGTACATACCCATAAGATAACAATGAATAAAAATTAAGAAAATCCATTAAAAGTTGCAAATTTTACATTTTTTCTTTACATATACTCATAAATCCAGTAAAATCTCCAGAAAACTGACAAAGTGCTGTTACAATGTTAAAGTACACTTTGTCCTGAAAAAAACCCCCAACATCTAGAATCTTCCCTATTTACTGCAAGGTTTCCTACTATAAACTTTGACTGAACCAAATGTGTCTAAAATCCTGAAAATCTTCTGGTAGAGAACACACGCAAAGTGAGGATTCTACTGGCAGCGAAAGAGTTAACAAATGCATTAAAGGACAATTATACTCACCTTCCCTCTCTGCAACAAGCGTGCCTTCCTATTGGCCTCGTCGCCGACGGGGAGGAGGGGGCGGAGCATACCAGAGCAGCGTTGCTGCAACAAGCTGATGTAGGTTTCGTGAATCACGGGGTGAGGACCTAGCGGTTCAGGTCCTCACCCTGGGTAAAAGCTACTGCAAATGAAATGTAGTTCTTGAAGACGTTTCGCTAGTCATCCGACTGGCTTTCTCAATTCAGAAGACTTGTACATGAATCTGTGGCATTATGTACCCTGGAAAATCCCATTAGCATATCACAGCCAGGTGTTAAGGGTGTGATTAGATTAGATTAGCCACTATCTAATCACACCCTTAACACCTGGCTGTGATATGCTAATTGGGATTTTCCAGGGTACATAATTGCCACAGATTCATGTACAAGTCATTCTGAATTGAGAAAGCCAGTCGGATGACTAGAGAAACGTCTTCAAGAACTACATTTCATGTCCAGTTGATCTAATTGAATACAACAGATATTGTTTTAGTTAATTTTTCCAAAAATCATCTTCTTAAAAGTATGAACTTCTAAGAAGAACTGCGCACATAAAATTGATGGTGCAAATGAAAGAACTACAGTGTTACACCGCCGAAGGTGTGTAGATTCCAAGAAACTATAGTTTGTGTGGGGTATTCTTGAGTTACCGGGGTGTTTTGTAGTAAAGACTGCAGACAGTTCAAATTCAGAGTAGGCTGAAAATGTTAGCTGTTTTTGAGCCATTGTGCATTGTCTCACTTTGTGGGTAGTTGCTTTCACACCCGTGTATGTAACAATGCATATGGCATACGTTTCATTCAGAACATTTGGGAGATTGATATTCAGTAACTTTTTTCACATTACATGGGGTTTTGGTGTGATTTCTACAATTGAAAGCTGTTTTTGGTTCATTTTACAGAAAATCTGCTAAAAGTGTGATCTACTACGAAGAACTGTGTCCACACCATTTATGGTATGAAACGAAACATTACAGCATAGCTGAAGGTGTGTAGATTCAAGAATATATCATTGCGGGGGGTGTTTAGTGGGAAAACTGCGGACTGTTCAAATACAAAGCTGGATATTTTTTTTCTGTTACTGCCATAATATTGGTTCCCTTTGGGTTAGTGGGCCATGTCTCTGGATAGACCTATGATGTGGCATACTGTTTTTTCAGGAGGGGTTAGGTTATTATTGAGATGCTTTCCTTTTAGTTTTTAGTTGAAATTCACATCTGATTTTGTCTCTGATTTTATAGTTGAGGGAAAAAGAAAAATAGATTGTGATCAAACTACACCACCAAAATCCTGCGGGGATATGGTTTCTAAAAACAACCTGTGGGGATATTTTAGTTTATTGGTAGATATTCTATGTTAAAATCAGAAGTAGTTTTACATTAAATTGGTGTAATATTCTTGAAAGTGCTGTTTTAGTTTGGGGGTCTCCTGTACAGAAAAAGTGGGATAATTAGAGATATTGGTATGTTTATACTCAGGAGTACCAGAGTTTTAGAAACGTAAGATTTTTGTACATAACCATAAGATAACAATGAATAAAAATTAGAAAAAATCCATTAAAAGTTGCAAATTTACACATTTTTCTTTACATATACTCATAAATCCAGTAAAATCTCCAGAAAACTGACAAAGTGCTGTTACAATGTTAAAGTACACTTTGTCCTGAAAAAAACACAACATCTGAATCTTCCCTATTTACTGCAAGGTTTCCTACTATAAACTTTGACTGAACCAAATGTGTCTAAAATCCTGAAAATTCTTCTGGTAGAGAACACACGCAAAGTGAGGATTCTACTGGCAGCGAAAGAGTTAACAAATGCATTAAAGGACCAAATGTCCAGTTGATCTAATTGAATACAACAGATATACCATGACCTGGATGAATGAGAACCTTCACAAGCATATAACTAAAAACAACTTTCAAAAAAATTCCAAATATCAAACTCCCAAATGTCCTGAATGAAATGGTATGCCGTATGCATGTGGACGTGGAAGGGACTAGCCACAAAATGAGACAATGCAACGGTGCCATGCTTTCATACATACATGAAAAATTCCAGACACAGTAATCCATAGAACTCAAAAAAGGGAAAATTGTCAGCACAAGTTTTACCTTTAAAATAATAATGAGGTGTTAGTACCACATATGTAAGCTTGCATGTCACAGACGCCCCTCACTTTTTGTGGACAAATCCATAGAACTTAATTTTTTGTGAAAAAATAAAATAAGATGATTCAAAGTTTGAAATCCTAACTAAATCCACTTGGCAAGTTAAAAAAGCCACTAAATTTCAATCAGAACTGATTACTTAATATTAATCTCTGCCTCCATTGCCAGTCCAACAAACTCCTCTCTGCTTTGTGGGACCAGCAATTCCTATGCGGTTGCGGCTTAGGACACTGCTATTTACCGTTCCCCACATCGGATTCGGACCAAACCGATGGGGGGTTGAGGGGGCTAGGGGGCCCCCCCATCCCCAATGACCTTAGCACTCAGATTGTTTGTTTTTTTTTAAAGGGAAAGCCACATATTGTATATATACGTTCTGTGGCACTTTGGTCCTTTTCACTGGAGAACGTATTTATATATATATATATATATATATATATATATTATATACAATACAAGAATTGTAGAAGCACTCAAATTAGGCTAATTTACAACTACAAGTGCTACTGATCTGGTCAAACATTTATACAAACATTGAAAAGACAATCAATGCACATTCCTAGGCCCCATACAATATCGTATTATCTGCACACTGGCATACTTTATAAACAAAGGGGTTTTAGTATACATTACTGTGGGCACATGAATGAAAAGCCTTCCAACCACGTCAAGGTAACCCCAATCTGGAAGGTCCTAACGTCAAACCTTTTCAATTTCTTTTACTTCAATTACGATTAGCAAACTTTTGCATTTCTCATTCTTATACACTGGATCCATATAACAGGCTCTCACCCTTACCCCTCAGCACTTTGGCTTTTTAAAATGAGGGAAGAGGCCATCCAGTGCTTTAAGTTGGTGCTTCCAAGGATGCAGATGCCCAAATCTGCTATTGAATATAATCACAATGGAAAGTAAATCCTGAGCACACCTTGCTTATTCAATTTCGTTTATTAACGCTTCGGAGCTACAATGAGCTCCTTCATCAGAATAACCTGATGAATGAGCTCAGTGTAGCTCCAAAATCTTAATAAATGAAATTGAATAAGCAAGGTGTGCTCAGGATTTACTTTCCATTGTGTGTATATATATATATATATATATATTTAAAGGGTTAATAGTATTTAACACAGTAAACATTCTAGGTATTCTTTTTCTAAGTGTGAGAAACATTCATGGGATGAGTAGTTCATTAAAGGGCAACTGTGGTCTCCAAACAAGTTAGGGTTAAATGAAAGCCTGCGGTATTTCCTTTAAAATTGGCCGACAATCACAACTCTGGCTGCAGCCTATGAGAAATTACATTGGGGTGAATGTTCAAACTTCCTGCTTCCAGTAGGTTCAGTGACATCACCTGACCTCTGCCTCGCCCGTCTGCCCCGGGGTAGAAGCACGCTCAGTTAAGACTTAGTGCTGGGGAAACCAAGAAGTGCATGGGGGAAAAATTGACAGTTGAGAAGGGGAGCCTATTAATGCAGGCAGAGGCTGGTCACATGGCTGAAAACCAAGTGTTCAAGCAGGAAGAAATATTGATGAACCTCTCACTAATTTTATCTAGAGATGTGATTTAGGTTTTTCTGTTGTATTCAATTAGATCAACTGGACTTGAAATGTAGTTCTTGAAAACGTTTCGCTAGTCATGCGACTGGCTTTCTCAATTCAGAAGAATTCGGATGACTAGCGAAACGTCTTCAAGAACTACATTTCAAGTCCAGTTGAATTCTGAATTGAGAAGAAGAATTCTAATTGAGAAAGCCAGTCGGATGACTAGCGAAACGTCTTCAAGAACTACATTTCAAGTCCAGTTGATCTAATTAAATACAACAGATAAACCATGACCTGGATGAATGAGAACCTTCACAAGCTGATTTAGGTTTTATTTTGAAGGTACGATGGAAGGCTTTTTATAATATTCTTACTAGTTTGGAAGATTTCAAGACCACAGTTACCCTTTAAAATTGCAGCTGCGTGGAGCTTATTTAATTAAATATCCAGAAATCATTTTAGAGGAAATGATGATGGCATCAAATACCACCAAATATCCACTTATCATTATTATTATTGTGGATTTATTCAATTTCTATAACGCCAACAATCTTCTTTAGCACTTTACAATTATATGTATACATTTACATCAGGCCCTGCCCCAAAGAGCTTACATTCTAAGCACATTTAGTTTATCTGATTTTGTGCATGTTGCTATACACTAAACATTTATGTAACTTTATTCTGAAGCACTGCCATAATGTTTTGGCTTTTTTGTACTTTGCAGGATAAATCTCTTCATCTGAAAAAAGTTCGATGTGCAATCGAGACTTTACAGAGAATGCTGTGACAGAATGCCCTGTGGTTCGCCTGTGGATTTCATTAGTATTTTGTACATTTAAATGTCATATTGACAAAAAAAACACCAATTATAACTGATGACATAGCTTAGCACTGTCTAAAAGGATTTAAAGAATATTGTGTATTATATTGCAGGTCGCATGCTTCATATTGATGATGGTATTCTGTCGTATAAATAAAATCTTTTTCTATGAAAAATTTTAATAAATGTGCTGTTTGGGACAAAACACAAGTTATCATTTACTAGTAGCTTATTTTACAATACTTTTAAATGTGGTGGCATTTCTACAAACTATGAACAGTGTATATTTCTTAGTGTGACAAAGCACACCTAAGTTACAGAATAACAGTTATTTTATTTATGTGCTTATTACAAAATCAACAATAATGTTTTAAAAGGTATTTTAGTTGTATTTACTTGTCACATTTTAGAAAACATGGAATATAACTCTTAAAGGGCAACTACAGTACACTGTAGGACTGGTTTTCTTTCCAACCAATATTGTTTCTATGTGTATGGCCAGCATGAAGAATAACGCTACGTCGATGTCCGTTTTTCATCTGCCAGTTTAGTGTCCTGGACCTTCCTGTATAAAAACTAGTGCTTAAGCCACCATCTTCATTTACTTCTGGCACAGTTTTTTTCCAGTATATCTCCAGTTACAATAAATGTATAAATTGAATGTTGTGAAAAATAAGGAACAAGAGCCTCTCAACTAGTGGAACGAGCACTGTATAATGGCCAGTCCTACCCACAGGCAATTTTAACAAAGCGATTTATATCTTAAGTTGGCAATAAACTCAAGCAGCCCTAAGCCCCCTCGATGCTTTATCAAACCTTGAGGGCAAGCTAATCATGTGGAGAGACTTCTCCCACCTAGTTGAAGGATACGAATTTCCTATTCTTATCCTTTGCCCTGTCCCACTTTCACAATGGCTGATTGAAGTTTGTCCATTGCCTATTTTAATGGTGTGTGACCTTGTATTTTAAGATATATCAAAAGTTGTGTTTTAATAACCCCTTTATTTATCTATTTTTGATCAATTACATTTTCAAGGGGGATTCTTTTTTCTCTATTGGATAGTTATTGTTTCTAATCCCCAGGAATTATTATTGTCTATCGTCAGAGGTAGCTGTGCGTCACATTCTCTTCTTTTGTACAAGATAAAAGGTGTCAGAGAAACCCTTTGGTCTTGTTCCCACTATGATGTTTCTGTGCAATTTTTGTAATGCACGTGTTTTCCATTGCACAAGGACTACTAACATACTAATCCATTTTACCATTCCCATAGTATACGAGTTGAGTGTTTTGTAATGTACTGCTGCTCATGGGTTTTTCAGTATAGATGTGCTTTAAATTAAAGCAGAATGGAAAGTTTAAATACTTGCTCCTGCCTCTTATATAATTTTTAGATTATGGCGAGGGATTTTTTAAAAGTATAGTGGCGCTATAAAGAGTAATTGTGGTCCATGAACAAGTTAGGGTTAGGGTTAGAGTTCGGAAGATTTCAAGACCACAGTTACCCTTCAAAAAGTGCAGCCGCGGGGAGCTTATTTAATTAAATATCCAGAAATCATTTTAGAGGAAATGATGATGGCATCAAATACCACCAAATATCCACTTATCATAATTATTATTGTGGATTTATTCAATTTCTATAGCGCCAACAATCTTCTGTAGCACTTTACAATTATATATATATATATAGAGAGAGAGCAAACGTAGCAGAGGCACTCACGGGTCTTAATAAAAAGTCAACTTTTATTGGAACATATTTAAAAACACACTATCAACGCGTTTCGGCCCAGAAAGCCGTCCTCAGGATATGTTTATTTTTGTTCAGGATATGTTTATGTTCAAAAAGAATAGAAGCCAAATTTAAAAGAAGAGATAACTGGCGATATGGATGTTAAAGTGGAGGCAATATGGGTGGAATTAGGCAACAGGAAAGGGGGTAATGTCATTGTTTGTGTCTGCTATTAGCCGCCAAATGCTAGTAGAGAGGAGGTGAGTCAACTTCATATGCAGTTGGCAAGGGCTGCAAGTTTGGGGAGTGTGCTCATTCTGGGGGACTTTAATTACCCTGACATTGATTGGTGTAGTGGAACTGCCATCACAGAAAAAGGCGATGAGTTCCTGAATTTGCTGCAGGATAATTTTCTCTCACAGGTGGTTGAGGTTCCTACTAGAAAAGGAGCTCTGTTGGATTTGGTAATATCTAACATCGTGGAGCGCATTATAGATATAAAGGTAACTGGAGGCTTAGGGAATAGTGACCATAAAATAGTGGCGTTTGGACTTTGTTATCGAAAGGAAAAGTGCGCTGGTTTAACAAAGACTTTTAATTTCGGGAAGGCAAATTTTCGCAGGTTAAAAGCAGCTCTTCAGAATGTCAGCTGGGATAATGTATTATCAGGTAAATGTACTGAACAGAAGTGGACTGTGTTCAAGGGGATTTTAAGCCAGTTCACATCTAAATTTATACCCTTGGGAAATAAATGTAAAAAAAATAAATCCGCGCCCATGTGGCTGAATTCTGATGTAAAGAGGCAAATGGAAAGGAAGAAAAAGGCATTTAAAACCTTTAAGGCAGAGAGAACGGAAAGGGCCTTTAGGGGTTATAAAAACTGTAACAAGAAGTGTAAGAAAGCAATGAAAACTAGCTAAAATTAATAGTGAAGTTAGGATAGCTGAACAAAGCATCACTAAGCCTAAACATTTTTTAAAGTATATTAATAGTAAGAAGATGAGGACTGAGAATGTGGCACCATCAATTAATGGGGGTAATTTAGTTATGGAGGATGGCGATAAAGCAAATGTCTTGAATACTTCCCCCCCTCTGTATACACTATAGAAGATTCAAGTACAGATATCATAGAGTATAGTAGCAATAATGGTATAAAAGATTTAAATGCACTTTGGTTAACCGAGGATACGGTACTGAAAGAACTAAATAAGGTTAATATTAATAAATCTCCTAGACCGGATAAAATACATTCTCGGGTACTTAGGGAGCTAAGTTCAGTTTTATCTAGGCCATTGTTTCTTATTTTTGCTGATTCCCTCATGTCTGGTGGTGGGCCTCTGGATTGGAAAAAGGCTGATGTTATTCCAATATTCAAAAAGGGTAGTCGTTCACAGCCGGGTAATTACAGGCCTGTAAGTTTAACTTCAGTGGTGGGGAAGATCCTGGAAAGTTTAATAAGGGAACATGTTCTAGAGTATGTTTCAAGGACTGACATTATAAGTAGTAACCAGCATGGATTTAGGAGGAATAGATCTTGTCAAACTAACTTGCTTGGCTTTTATGACGAAGTAAGTAGAAATTTAGACTCTGGCATAGCAGTAGATGTAGTTACTTGAATTTTGCAAAGGCTTTTGATACAGTCCCCCATAGGCGACAAATGTATAAGCTAAAGTCTGTTGATCTGGGGAGTCACATTTGTACATGGATAGAAAATTGGTTAATGAATAGGATGCAGAGAGTAGTTGTAAATGGGGCTTCATCATTATGGACTAAAGTGCTAAGTGGGGTGCCACAGGGTTCTGTGTTGGGGCTGCTTCTATTTAATCTATTTATTAATGATTTGGAAGTGGGTATTGTCAGCGAGGTTTCTGTGTTTGCTGACGACACAAAACTTTGTCGACCAATAAAAACTTAAGAGGATGTGCAATTGTTGCAGGGGGATCTAGATAGATTGTCACATTGGGCTGCTAAGTGGCAGATGAGATTCAATGTTGATAAATGTAAGGTGATGCATTTTGGACTTAAAAATCCTTGTGCTACTTATACTATAAATGTCTAAGTGTTAAGTGTTTAGTGAATGCCTTTTGGAAAGGGATATTGGAGTTTTGGTGGATAACAAACTTAAAGGTAGCAAGCAGTGCCAGGCGGCCAGAGCCAGCAGGGTATTGCCTTGTATAAAGAGAGGTATGGATTCAAGGGAGAAAAATGTTATTCTTCCTCTTTACAAAGCATTGGTAAGGCCTCATTTGGAATATGCAGTGCAATTTTGGAATCCTGTGTACAAAAAGAACATCTTTTAAATGGAAAGGGTTCAGAGAAGGGCAACTAAATTAATAAGGGGATTGGGGGAGCTTGAATATGAAGAGAGACTGGAAAGTTACAATTATGTACGCTGGAGAAAAGACGCTTGCTTGGGGATATGATTACTGTGTATAAATACATTAACGGGCCATACAATAAACTATCTGAGGCATTGTTCACGAATAGAACATGTCAGAGGACACGAGGACATCCCTTAAGACTTGAAGAAAAAAGGTTTAAGCTTAGAATAAGGTTTAGGTTTAGGCTAAGAGAAGGAATAACTGTACAACATTGATTGACACACCGTTTATAGAGAATCTATACAAAATTAATTAATTAATTGGACCTTTAAAGTCTAAATGTTGGGGAGGTAGGAATGACTATAGAATGTGAGAGGACACGTGGACATCCCTTAAGACTTGAAGAAAAAAGGTATAGGCTTCAAGTTCGGAAAGGGTTTTTCACTGTGAGAATGGTGGAACTGTCTTCCAGTGGACGTTGTTATGGCAGGTTCATTGGTCAGTTACAAAAAAAACCTTGATGAGTTTCTGCAAACAAGGAATGTTGCAAGTTACTGGTATTAATACATAAAGTAGAGTTGATCAGGGAAATTTCCAATTGCCACTGTAGTCAGGAAGGAATTTTTTCCCCCTTCATAAATTTAGAAAATGTATTAAAGCCATGCACACCAGACTTGAGTAGTCCTGTGTATTTTATTACTTTACACCCAGGTACATCAAAGTGACGTTTCGGTAACAGAGTACCTTCTTCAGACAAAATATTTTGTCTGAAGAAGGTACTCTGTTACCGAAACGTCACTTTGATGTACCTGTTGTAAATAATAAAATACACAGGACTACTCAAGTCTGGTGTGCATGGCTTTAATACATTTTCTATATTTGTGACTATTTTGCCTCAGTCGGCCATTGAGCACCCAGCATGCTGTCTACCAAATTTAACTAGGTGTGTGCAGGATTACTCTCTTGGATTTCGTCCCTTCATAAATTTGGTGGGGTTTTTTTTGCCTTCCTCTGGATCAACAGTTAGGCAGGAAATGAGGATATTGCTAGATGGGTTGGACAGGATGGATGTATGTCTTTATTCAACCTCAAATACTACTACTACTATTACTCCTTCATTAATTATTGCCTTCCTCTGGATCAACAGTTAAGCAGGAAATCAGGATATTGCTAGATGGGTTGGACTGGATGGACATATGCCTTTATTCAACCTCAAATACTATACTATACTATACTATACTATCTTAAGCTTCTCAGGTTTCCTAAAATTTATTCAACCTCAAATACTATACTATACTATACTAAACTATCTTAAGCGTCTCAGGTTTCCTAAAAATAATATTAGGTTTATGACCCAGCAAATGTCAGAGGTCCTTATCCTTAATAATATGGACTAATACCTTTTAAAGATTTTAGAGATCTTTGAACTCTCCTTATTGTACTCCAATATTATAGCAGGTTTAATTTATTTTTGTTCCTATTAGTATTGTTTTTTTCCGTTTAGGACCAAAAGTTTATTTCTTTCTGTTTTTTTCTGCCCTTTTTATGGCACCCTCTATACATTTATTGGGATACCCTTTTTCACAAAACCTTTTTCCTATATATTCAGCTTGTTCTCTAAATATTTATTTTTTAGAGCAGTTTCTCCTTATATGGAGCATCTGGCCCACAGGTACCCCCTCTAACCACATTTGTTTGTGAGCACTGCTATAATCTATAAAGGTATTATTATCAACCTCTTTAAATACCGTGCTAGTAATGAGACCATCTATTCCGACTTCAATATTTCAATCTAAAAATGTGACTTTTTTGTTACTTATTTCACTCTGAAATTCAAGGACACCACTTGTAGAGTTAATATACTTAAGAAAGTTACATCCAGAGTATCAGTGGTCCCCCCCAGAATAATAACACATCATTATCACATCAACACATCAATATACCTTTCCCAATATTGACAATATTTTCTATAAATATTAGTATTCGTACATCTCCTCCCAATATCCTATGTACAGCCCCGCATAACTGGGAGCAAAAATCGTTCCTGTGGCTGTCCCTGTTTGTTGGATAAAGAAATTCCCCTCAAAGATAAAAAATTAGATAAAAGGATAAAGGATAAAGGATAAAATCAGGGCATTCTATTAAAAATTCTATAAGGGAGTTATTAAAACTACCCTCTTTCCGTAAAAAATATTCAGTTGCATTTTTATCCTATTTTTACTGACTATTATTTATATATTTTAGTCTTTACTAGGCAATTTACAATTATATGTATACATTTACATCAGACCCTTCCCCAAAGAGCTTACAATCTAAGCACATTTATTTGACACATACAACCTCTCTGTATGACTTTATGATTGTGGGGGAGTGCCCAGAGACACAGTGCTGCCCTATCATGATCTTTCCATATATTTATGGATATTTATATTGCAGTTAATATACAGGGTAGTAATTGCAGTAAACAAAACAAATATATATATACTCACGTATATATCCCCCAATTTTTTTTTTCTAATGTCTTTCGTATTGTCTTTGCAGGGTCATTATGAGTTCCCTCAAATCCAGTTGTGCAGATTTCAGGGGGTGAGCGATCTTTTTAAAGAAAGAGCACACCTATTTTAATTTATTCTTTTTTCCAATATATATTTTCTTTTTACCAGTTCTAGATACCGTGAGGAGGATCACCATTATTATTAAAGTAGAAGGTAGGAATATACCATGTGCCACCATCCTGCTTTAAGAGAAAGCCAATTATGTGGGGATTGCTCAGACTTCAGGCCTTAATCAGAGACAGCAGGCTCATCTTGAGAAATTCTTGCCTGATTGACATGATTGGTTCATCTCAATCAAAATTTTCAAAATCAATGTCAGGCAAAGTTTCATCTATGATTAAGAATCGACCCCAACCAAAAGTAGACTTGGACCCAGTGGAAACTATTGGCTCGGACCATGAATCTGAGGAACACAGACCAGAGGAAATCTCTTTCACCCATGATATGCTGAAAGCACTCGTCATTAAAATGAAGAAAAGCTTATGTATTGCTTAACCAGGGCCTTCTACTTCATCAGACCTCATGTCCTCCAACAAGGATTCTAATACTGCCTATTTTCATGCCCATGACCAAATCCACGAAAAAGTAGTACAAAGTGGGTGAAAGCAGATAAAGAAATTTTAATATGTCAAAATCTACCCCATATCTCATCAATATATGGTATTCCGGGATACTCCTATAGTGAAGACTGTTAAAATAATTGTACTAGCAACTGACGATGAAGTTGCTTTGAAAGATCCCATGGATAGGAAAAGCGATTCTCCTCTCAAGAAAATCTAATCTATTTCATGAGCATCCTTTAGGCCCTTAGTGGACACCACTAGATTTGCTTGGGCCAACAGGAATTGGATTTCGGATCTAGAAAAAGCCATCAAGGATGGTACCTCCAGGACAAGCTCAAACTAATGGATGTTAAATGGGCGAACTTATTAATTTCTAAAACTTCAGTAGACACCTTAAGGTTATCAGCTAAGAATATGAGCTCTTCAGAAGTGTCCAGAAGAGAGATTTGTCTGAAGATGTGAAGGACAGATGCACAATCTAAAATAGCTTTAACCACTATCCCTTTTAAGGTAATTGACAAGAAAACCTCAAAAAACAGTCTTCCTCTCCGTCAAGACTGTTTAGAAGCCCAATTCCTTCTACCTCCTCCTCTGCTCCTTTTAGGGATTTTGGGCAATTCAAATCAGGATGTGTCCAAGTACCAGTCTTTCATGGAAAAGCCAAATCAAGGCAATTATGAAGGTAGATCTGTGCTCAAATTGTATCAGATTCTTGGGTTCTGAGGATAGTCAAAAAAAGGCTAGCAACTGTAGTTCCTGTTTTTAGGTCCAAAAAGGAAGTTTTTCTCCCTCATTCTCAGTAAGCAAGATTGGAGTTATTAAAAATGATCAAGAACTTCCTTTTGGACAATGTAATGGAGGAGGTACCCATGTAGGAATGGGGAGCAGGAGTATACTCTCATCTCAACAAATTACTATTGATAAGGAAGTTCAAAATGGTGAAAGTATCAACGCAATTGGAGACTGGTGGAAATGGATATCAGGGACACAAACTTGTTCCAATTCATCCATCACACAGGAGGTTCCTAAGATGGGAAATAATTTTCAATACAGGACTTTACCCTTCTGCCACACCATGGCGCAGAGAGTGTTCTCAAAAGTGCTAGTCCCTATTATTGCACATCTGATGTTTTTGGGGATCCAGATATTTGCATGCCTGTAAGGCATTCTGGTCAAGGCAAATTCTCTATCCTTAATTAATATAAAACATACAAGGATTGTCTTCAGTTTGCTCAAGTGACATGGTTGGATTGTCATCAAAGAGAAGTCTTGTATAATTCAATTCTTGGGTTCAATACTAAACTTCCAAAACCTCTTAAATGGGAAATGGAAATAATCCAAGAAGTAACAAAGTTCTTATCAAGGCCCATGCCAGAGCATCATAGAGAAACTGGCATTCACTCTCTATTCGGTAAAGTAGGCAATGGCCCATATTTGAGATCTCCAGATACTCTTTTTAAAATAATTTTCAAAACCAAAATTAATTCCTATTCCTATCTACCAAATTCCTTCAGGATCTTCAGGAGTTGCTTGGTTTACATGCTTTACATTAACCAATAAGATTTCTAGAAAAGTTCTGAAAATCTGATTGGTTAATGTAAAGCATGTAAACCAAGCATTAAAAAATTGACCAATCAGAAATGGATTAGGGTTTTCTGCAAACCTATATAAAGAGGTGCACTTCGCTGCGGAACTCAGGTGCCATCGCAGTAGATGGCATCTGAGTAGATGCTAAGAAGCGGCGGCGGTTAATCGCTGCCGCGGGGAGTCGAGGGCGGGTGGGCGTGCCTCCCGGGGTTGCCTGCCCATCCCTGCCGCAGGGAGGCTAGTATCGGCTGCTTTCGCCACCTTCAAGGTGGCGAAGCAAAACAGCCGATACTAGCAGTGCGAAACAGATACTGCCGCTTTATAAATAGAAGCGGCGGTAACAGGTAAGTATCGGCACGAAGGGTTAACACCTCGTTAACTTTTCGTGGCCATTTTCGGACATTAATAAATCGCTTTAAACGCAATTTATGCGGAAATGTCAGGGAAAACGGCCGCGAAAACTTAACGAAGCTTTATAAATATGCCCCATATAAGGTTGAGGGAGGCACACTCAAACAGTACTTCAGTTTATAATTTATTCAGGTGCTGAAAAAAAACTACACACAACCTTTCTGGGGGTTTAATCCCCTTCCTCAGGTAACAAAACTACAACATTGCAGGCTATTTATAAGGCTATTTATATGACATCACTTCAACAATTGGGTATAACTCAACCCCAACAAGGGTTAAAAAGTGCCATATTTCTAAGACATATTTAGGAATACAACCATCATTATGTGATCCAATATACAACATAAAAAAATACTGTAAAACAATCATAAATACTATAAAATTACATTTAATACCATGTAATATGTGTCAGATGTGCATTGTGTTAAACTATCATATTAAAGAAAAACAATAAAAAAGCATGAGATCTGTGTCTAATTATTTGTCTGGTCTATACATAATTTAATAATAAAACATATCCTTTGGACAATATTCCTTGAGGATTATTATCTTTATTGCATGCCTCATGATTAGTTCGTAAAAGGATCCACTAAATGGCATGAGTTTCCTGTAAAGATAAATAATATTGCTAACAGACTGTTAAAAAGTAACTCATTATATTCAACTAGAACTAACAAAAAGAAACGATTTATCAAAATAGAAACAGTGTCTGTAGCTGAGATACATACATGAGTAATATAGGTTAAGGTAATTCACTTTGTTAGAAGAAGCAGGCTAGTTTAAACTTCATTTAACCCTCTGGGTGCCAAAGTCTGTAAGTAATCAATCCACCAGTACTCATGCTTTGATAATAGCTGTGAAAAGTTCCCCCCTCTAAGTGGTTGTTTTACCACTTCTAAAACTTGCCACAGTAGTTGTGTGGCGTTGTGTTTAAACTCATAGAAGTGACGTGCCACAGGGGTATCATGTTTAGAGGTTCCTGGTTTGAATAACTTAATGTCCCTTTTATGTTCACTAAGTATTATCCGTATCTCTCTTTTGGTTTGTCCTATGTATCCTGAGCCACAGGGACATTTGAAAAAATAAATTACTCCCTGACTCATACATGTGGAGTAATCTCCTAATTTTGATGGGTGATGCACAATATCTCCCGGAACGATGCACATCTGACAAAATCTGCAAGGATGTGTACCATTCTTCGGTTTACCAAAGAATAACTTCTGTTCAGTCTTATTAGGTAATAGATCTGTATGAATTAGTTGGTCGCCCGGCCAGGCGGGAGGGGGAAATAAGAGCTTTAGAAGCTTCTCCTTATTTTATACTCCTAAAGATAAAGATAAAGTCATCCTCAGGACAGATCCAAGGGTTATGCCAAAAGTGGTGTCTTGTTTCCACTTAAATGAGGACATTGTCCTCCCTACCTTAAAATTCCAGTTTCTGTAACACCTACAACTCATTTGATAGATGTGGGGAGGAGCCTCAAAACATACCTGGAATAGAAATCAACCTTTAGGAAATTGGACTCATTTTTCATCGGTGGTAGGAAATGTCTTCATCCATTAAATTGTACCATTGCCTTATGGATTAAACCAGTTATCAAAGAGGCCTATCACAGTTAGGGCATGGCGCTATCCCAAGGGGTCACAGCCCACTCCACTAGATCCATTGCAGTGTCCTGGGTCTTCTCTGCTCTGGCTTCCCAGCATGAAATGTGTAGAGCAGCTACATGGACACCATTGTCTATATTTATTAAGCAATATAGGTTTCATTTACCTTGTTCTTCTCAATAAAAGTATTCTCAAGTATTTCTCTTAGCATCTCGTGAATATAAACTTTTTTTTTGCATTCTTTCTGAATCACTCAGAAAGTGTTTTTTTAGATCCCATGAGTAGCCACTGCCTTACAGGTCCAGCGGGAAACCAAAAATGTATCATTTATTAGTGTTTAATTAGTATCCCACAACTTTTTTCTTTCCTCAGGTTTTCACTTTTACTCGGACAGTCAATAGAAAGACAGTAGGAGGAAGGTGAGGGACGGGGTAAACACATGAGTAGCCACTGTTGTGCTACGGACCAGGAAAATACAATTTTGGTAAGTAATGATACATTTGGGGGGGGGGGCAAGTATAAGTTAAAAATCAAAGCAGAATGGAAAGTTGAAATACTTGCTCCTGCCTCTTATAGAATTATAGATTATGGCAAAGAAAATTGTTTTTAGGGCATAGTGGTCCTTTAAAGCGTAACTGTAGTCCCCGAACAAGTTAGAGTTAAATAAGAAACCTCAATGACATCTGGTTGCAGCCTGTGAGAAATTAATTTGTGGTAAATGTTCACATTTCCTGATTCCAGTAGGTTGAGTGATATCACCTGACCCTCTCCCCCTCTGCTGCTCTCTGGCCCAGGGTATTTTAATGCTGGGGAAAACAGGCAGTACCTGCCTGCACAAACATTAAAAAAAAAAAATTGACAGTTGAGAAGGGGAGCCTATTAATGATGGCAGAGGCTGGTCACATAACTGAAAACAGGAAGTGTTATTGCCAAACCTTTTTAGCAATAACTCTGACAAATGTTACCTAGAAATGTGATTTAGGGTTCATCTTGCTGGTATGGCTGAAGATTTTTATTTAACCCTAACTTTAAAGGGGAAGTTCAGTGCAAATACATGTACTTTTCAGAAAAAAGAGACGTATTTTTTTCATCCCAATGACCTTAATCTGCCAATTCAGCATTTTGTCTGTGTATAAATAAATGCAACCGAAATACTGACTTTGCAGGACCCCTATTAGAGACCATTATGGTTTTGCCTTTGACCCAGCGCCTGGGTTGATTCAGTTGCTCAGTAGAGATCTGAGCATCTTTGACCCATCTAACAGCCAATCAGTAGAAATTACTTTTAGGAACATTCCAAGGATGTGCTGCATCCTTGGAAGGACCGTTAGAACCAGAAATGTCAGCTCACTAATGTCAACAGCAGGGAACAGCAAAGGGTATGAAATCAACAGATTTTTCAAAATGGGAGAGAATATGTAGAATAACTAAGAAGACATTACACAAACTAACAATTTAACAAATATTGATCATTTCCACTGAACTGTCCCTTTAAGAACAGATGACTGTCAATCCTTTCCTTAATGGCATTATATATATGCTGACCCATATGCACTGTACAAATAAAATACTTTTATAAAAATGTTTATTAAGGTTTGTCAATATATGCAAAATTCACAACATGTATAGTTAATATATGATGAGAAAACTTTCCTCATTAACTCCTCATAATTTGTACTAGACCTATTTAGCAACCAAGGCAACCAAAGGTTTGACATGCTACTTTGTAGTAGAATTACTTGTAGTTGTAATTCATCTTTCATTGAAAAACTTACAAATAACTTTATAATTCGGTCTAAGGGCTAGGCCACACTTCTGCGATTTTACTGCATTTGCGCATGCGTTTTTTCCATTTATAGGAATCGTGACAGTGCATCAAAACTACGCGTCTTCAGGTGCGATGCGATTGCACATCCGTTTGCGATACGCAATTGCATGCGATCGCCATTGTTAGGCACATTCAAATGCATTTTTTGTATTTCAAAAGGAGAAATCGGATGCGCAAATGCAACGGAATCGCAACAGAACCATGTGTGATTGTGTGCGCGGCGCAGTGTGGCTGTGCCCTTAATAAAGTAATAGATTGAGGTTCGCACTCCAGTAATAAATTCAAGCTTTTATTGGTGACCACACATCAAATCATTTGATGTGTGGTCACCAATAAAAGCTTAAAGGAATAGTTCACTTCAATAGTGAACTACTCCTTTTCTACATTGATTGAAGCCCGGGAGGTTAAGGAGCTATGCCTTACATCCTGTTCTTCAATCAATGTTTAGATAGTCAGGAACTAACTTCAGAAGATCTTACCTTTCACGCGATCCAGCAGGGCCGCTCTGACAGTTCCCGACTGCTTCCTGCTTCTGTTACGCTATAACACGCATGCCCAATAATGCGCGTTATAGTGTAACAGAAGCAGGAATCAGTCGGTAATTTCAGAGCGGCCCCACTGGATCACGTGAAAGGTAAGATCTTCTGAACTTCGTTCCTGGCTATCTAAACATTGATTGAAGAACGGGAGGTAAGGGATAGCTCCTTAACCTCCCTAGCTTCAATCAATGTAGAAAAGGAATAGTTCACTATTGCAGTGAACTATTCCTTTAACTGTATTATTGGAGTGCGACCCTCAATCTGTTACTTTATTGATACTTCATCAAGTGAGAGTTGAATATTTAGAGGTGTCTGCACCTTTTTGAGTGCAAAGAACAACATGCTTTTTTGTGTAATACGGTCTTAGCTTGAATGGGAATACTGAAAGCATCATGTGGTGACTGCATCAAAATACCTGGTGGCTGTACTCACAAAATGTATCCAAGTAACACAGGTTTATTTCATAAGAGATGCAAAAGGTTGCCTGTGCTGTTAATCTGCAACAATCAATCGGATATCATCAAAATGTAGTAGACTAGCAAAAAGGTATCATCTTATTGGTTACTGCAGATAAACAGTGCGGGCAAATTCCCCTCTTATGAAATAACCGCAACTTCACACTGAACTTCATTCAATATATCAATGTTTTGCTGCTGTACCTTAACAATGCTAAAAAATTAACAAAACATTGATATGCTGAATAAGTTCAGTCGGAAGTTGCAGTGTGCAGTATACAGTATATGTTTTGCAATTTTAAAAGCATTTCAGATTGGAGAATAAAACAGATCCTTGTATTGCCGTTCATGATCCATCTCTGGGCATTAATTGGTTGTATAAGAATGTTACATCTCTAATCACAAAGCAGCAGACCCAGATGGCATTATTTCCTCATATTGTATTACTTTTATTTGCGTGGGTCAAAATGCAGCGGGAACCTGGGAAAAAAGCAAAATATGTGCGCTGCGTGTTGTTTCCACTTTTCAAAGCTTCAGGACCTACTGCAATAGAGAACAGAGAATCCTTTTCCTGCAGAAAAAGAGGTAATTGGTCAGTCTGTTATCCAAATTTTTTTGTCTTTCTTTTTATACTGCATCTGTAACGTGCCTTGCTACCACTAAGGCTAAGGCCACACTACAATGCACCAAAGCATGCACACTTTCACGTGTGTTATCGCAGGCGATTGTGTGTGCAATTTCCATGTGTTCGCATATGTTGTTTATTTTCAAAGAAAACATATGCCATTGTGTGATAAAATGCTTGAACGCAAAACGGAAATGGACAGACAATCGCATGAGCTTCAGAAATCGCAGAAATGTTTGCGTCCCCGAGTAATTGCGAGCTGAAACACGTGAAAAACAAGCTAGTGTGTCCTAGCCCTAAGAGAGCATTGCATCTAAATGCTCTCTTTTTGTTTCTTTTGTTCGTGTTAATTATAGGTGTGAAATCAAGTCTTTTTCTCTGGTCTGCTTAATGAAGGCAAAAAGTGTTTCAGACATGCCTGTATATGAAAACAATATGTTCGACATGTTCTTTCTGCTTTTAGGGTTCATTCACACTAGGCGTATTTCTGTGCAGTTGTATGCAGTGTTCTAAATGCAAGCAGGGACATTTATTTTCCCATAAGATCGCCATATTAGTGATTCACACTAATGCATTTTTAGAAAGCACTTCTGCATTTCTGTCTGAAAACACATGCGTGTGTATATATATATATATATATATATATATATATATATATATATATAAATATACTATATAAAGTAGAAATCTTGTGAGATGTATGTATGTATGTATGTATGTATGTATGCACCATTCCCCCAAAGAAATCTACCACACCCCAAACATTGCAACCATGCCCCCAAATGGTTTGACTACACCCCCAGATAATGCGGTCAGGCCATTCCCCCAAACATCATGGTCACGCTCATACCCCAACCGTCAAGGCCATGCCCCCAAAGATAACTGCCATGCCCCCAAACATTGCAACCATGCCCCCAAATGTTGTGACCATGCCCCCAGATAGTGGTCACCCCCTCCCAAAAAAACCCATTACGACCACGCCTTCATACATCATGGCCAAGCCCCCAAACATCACAGGTATGCCCCCCTAATCATGCCTACATCTACAAACATCACATCCATTCCCCCAAACATCACAGTCACACTCCCAAACACCATGCCCATTCCCCCAAACTTGACACCCAGGCCCCAAAACATCAAACCCATGCCTTCAAACTGTGCGGCTACACCCCCAAATGAAATGACCATGCTTTCAAACAGAGTGGCCATGCCCCCAAACATTGCGACAATGCCACCAAATGTCATGTTCATGCATCCTGGACAGCACAACATCACAGACATGCCCCCAGCCCCCACCCACAGAAAAATTGCAGATATGCCTTATTCCACCTACTCAAACTGGGAAGGTTGGGGAATATGGAAGAATTACCTGAATTACCTGGACTTAAGCACCAGATACACACTGCATGTCACACACATCACAGACAGTTGCAACTAAAAGAACGAAGACATCTTGGCAGTTTCAATCTGGACCAGAAACTAACTTTATTTATTGGGATCTAATAGTCATTATAAAGTGGTCCTTGAGCAAGGATAAAGTGTTAAAGTGTAAACAAAGTGACATACTGCTAACTAATGTGCAAAAAATAAAGCACGCTTAATAAAAACACACAAAGCTGACAGTGCAACAGAATGAAGCCAGACTTTCACAACAGAGACAAAGAGTCCCCACGTCACATGCTTCAGAGAGACAAGAACAGTGTGACACCTGTCAGTCACTCAAGTGCTGCAGTATTCAGTTGCAATCAACATGTTTTTCCCAAGGTCATTTATATGTAGCATGTTTACAATTAGGTTCCCTACATCACTTGTACATTTATGGTCCAAGTGGAAAAACTTTTAACGTTGTATATAAAGTTTTGCTATAAACATAAGTGCTATATGTCCCTCAAGCAATGTCACCTGCTCAACTCATAACTATTAATTATATGACGTACATTACCAACTGTGCACTTCCTTGTCCCCTGTCTCTTCCATCTAAGCCAAACACACACCTGCACGTAACAAATACTATACCCACATGTGTACACGGGCAACGTAGGGTACAGCTGCTAGTCTATTTATAAAAGTCAATGTATGTATGTATGTATATATGTATGTTCCAGAAAAACTTCTTAACGGCTGGGACAATTTTCATGAAACTCGGTATACATACATTTCAAGACCTGGAAAAAAACATGGGCTAATTTACAACTTTTAAAAATACCTCTTTTTTAAAAAAAACGTTTAAGTTATATAACCTGTGTGCTGCCATCTGGTGGTGAATCAAGTAATCACCTAAGTTAAAGTATACCTCCCAAATGTGACAGATTGTCTGGGACTGTCCAGATTTCTAGCCCCCATCCCGATTCCTGCAGTTGTCCCACTTTGGTACAGAGCTTTACTTTTTTTGTCCTTTTGTTGCTGTGATAGGAGGATGTGTCATGTGACTGCATACTCAGTCTCCTCCTCTCCATTTTGATTTGCCCCAAGTCAAGACTGAAAGTTAACCTGGCCAGTCGGTGAACAGTCTCATGTACTGGGGGTTGGGCAGGCAGCTACTCATAGAAGCAAATGGAGATCACAGTTTGCTGCAGTCGGTTGCAGAGTTTAAAGAAGGCAGCATTGTTTAGTAGTTTTTTAGTTTCCCATTGCAGGTTGCTGACAGACATGAAATGTGTATGTGCAGCACAAGGTAATAAATCACATTTTAGTTAAGTAAAAGGTTATAAATCACATTTTACTTTAAGGGCAACTGTGGTCTCAAAACAAGTTAGGGTTCAATGAAAGCCTGCAGTATTTCCTTTAAAATGAGCTGACAATTACTTCTCTGTCTGGAGCCTGTGAGAAATTACATTGGGGTGAATGTTCAAACTTCCTGTTTCCAGTAGGTTGAGTGACATCACCTAACCTCTGCCCCACCTGTCCGCCCAGGGGGAGAAGCATGCTCAGTTAAGACTTAATGCTGGGGAAATCAGGAAGTACCTGGGGGAAAAAATTTACAGTTGTGATGTGGAGCCTATTAATGCAGGTAGAGGCTGATCACATGACTACAAGCTGGTCACATGGCTGAAAAAAGTGTTCAAGCAAGAAGTAATATTGCTGAAACTTTACAGATCACAAATTTTATCTAGAGATGTGATTTAGGTTTTATTTTGAAGGTATGATGGAAGGCTTTTTATAATATTCTTACTAGTTTGGAAGAATTCAAGACCACAGTTACCCTTTAAGAAAAGCTGATACGAGCTGTGAATGGAATGGCACTGCCATACTGCAATATAACTGTACTTTAAGGGGTTAATATTACTTTACAGCTTGTGTCTTTCCCCCCAAAAAACTACTCAAGCCCCAGTGTTCATGGCCACTCTATTCATTCACCTTATGGCTTTCTCCTAACTTCAAAGTTTTCATTAAATTTCCCAGTCTAACTTTACCATATAATAAGGAGTCTCCTCCCACTGTTTTTCATTCTATAATAAGGAGTCTCCTCCTACAGGATTTCATCCTATAGTAAGGAGTCTCCTCCCACTAGAATTCATCCTATAGTAAGGAGTCTCCTCCCATGGGAATTCATCCTATAGTAAGTAGTCTTCTCCCACTGGAAGCTCATTCTAGCTGGGTCAGTGTGTCAGGGCTTAATTGAGTAATTAGCAAAAATGTGGAGCCAGATTGATCTGCACAAGGTTTTATTCACCTTCACATAGTAAAAGTTTTTTATTTAATTTCAGATAGGGACACTATAAAAAAAATGCATTGCACAGAGCTGTGCTAAGTTCAGGTTTACTTCATTATTATTCTGCAGCTCTGTACTGTGTTGTTTCTATAAGAGTAACTATTAAATGGATAACATAAAAGGGTATGCAGATGGAATGCAATCTGTAAGAGACTGGCAGATTTAAAGACATTTTTAGGAGATTCTGGCAGATTGAAAGCAATATTTAGGATACTGTGACCGATTAAAAATAATGTTCTAGGCATGGTCATGCACCACATCTCCTTTCCTCATCTGTCCCTCTTTTACATTTCCAAATGTTGGGAGGTAAATAATTGGGGAGATCTGGAATCCTGCATTGGTTCGGGCACTGGAGGTTTACCCGATTGGCAGCTCAGGTTCGGTCAAACCACAGTGAGTTTGAATGAGTTTCGGGTCATGTTCGGTCAGAAAGCTGTGGATATATATATATATATATATATGTGTGTGAATAAAAATGTTTGTTTGATGGAAACGAAGTCCTTATGTGTGCATTGATAACACTGCATCATATTTAAATTTCTCATCAGGAGCACCAAGGCATACAACTGCATGAAGTGAGTGGCCAACAATACCACTGATATATATATATATACTTTTTGATCCTTGTAGCCTTAGGCTGAGCCCACACTGCTTATGAGCGAGCGGGAAACGGATGATCAGAGCGCATGTGATTGTGCAAAAAATCAGATTGCATGCACTCTCATTAATGGATTGCATGCACAGTTCACGGCGGTGTACGGTAGAGAACTAGTGTGGCCACATCTATTGGGCCACACTAGTGTGCACTTTTTAAAGCGTGATTGGATCACGCTTAAAATCACACTAGTGTGGCCCAGCCCTTAGTCTATATGACTGTTCGATACTGATCTTTAACATGCATAGACACTACCTGTATCTTTTTCATTTGTAGCTGCAGTTTCCTTTAAAATTCTACCGTCCAGAATGGGGAAATTTTACTCCTATATGCGAAGAACCTGGAAGCACAGAAAACCATACATGTAAATCTTTTACTGCACACATTTGGGTTCAAGTGCCATTGTTAAACCAGCAGGATAATCATAACAGCCTGCTATGTATTTGCTGTAAATGTTCAATTATTTAATGCCACTCTGAGGCACCAGTTAATGACTGCAAGTATTTACCAATCATGCCAAATATCTTGACATCATAATTATGCACCTGAGGGTGCATGCACATTACTGCAGAAATAGTGTCATACTGTAGTCCATTGAAAATAAAATATTATGCATTTACTGTTTTATATGAAAAAGAAGCCAAAAGCACCTAATGGCAGCCAATGATTGTTGGATCATTTATGGGGACATATTTTTTTTTTATTTACAGCAAGTAATTCAACATATAATCAGACATGTCATTTACATTCTTTGCACACCTCAGTTTCCTTATAATAACTTACCTGAAGATGATGCAGATCCCCCACTTGACATAGATCCTCCACTTGACATAGATCCTCCACTTGACATAGATCCTCCTTGACTGTGACTCTGTGAATAACCTGATGAATGGCTCCCAGAAGCACTACCTCCCACTATAACATCTCCTCCTCTGTTTTGTTGTTGTTGATTGACACCTATATGAACAGCTGATCCTTGAGATTGTGAATAGCTGCCACCACCCTGACTGGCTCCTTGTTGTATTATTAAGCCTTGGGCTAGTCCTTGTCCTTGTCCTTGAATTTGGGAATGACTTCCACCTCCACCAGTTCCTGTACCACCTCCAATTACAATAAAGTCACTGGATCCTGAGTGATATGAATAAACTGTGTTTTAGACTAGTGTGAAACATAAATCAGTATTTAGAGGACAAAACTACAGTATATTTTTCTTTTATTTGTAAGAATTAAAACAGAATAACTTAGGTATCATTGTTATACATATAATCAGTAGCTGTAGGCTGCTTAAGTCAGGTTTTTAGGCCCATGATGCACAATTCCTAATATAAAGGTTTATTCTATTCATATGTTTAAGGAGAACTAAACCCTATTTTTTATACTCCATAAAATAAAGACAAGACATTAAAGTATATTTAATCAACTGAAAAAACAGATAAGATAGCTATGTGTATATGCACACCTTCTGACCTCAGTCACATGCCCCCTTGGGCTGTCACAGAGCGGATAGATACTACTAATAAGCTTTACCAAATTCCTAGAGTAGCTTAGGGCTGGGCATGTGCAGAGAATATAATGGTCATAGAACAAACTGCGTGATACTGGAATGCTGGTAAATAAACCACAGACCCCATGTTCTTGAGGTAACTTTCCCAGCACCCACATTAAAAGTGATGCACAGATTACTGCATCTATGTCAAGATGTTCTGTCTTGTGATTCAATGTTGCTCTAAGGCTTTAGTTATCCTTTAACAATAAGAACTGTTTTACACACCAAGCGGGTGATACAGGGATTACCAATGATACTTCAAGCAATGAGATTTCTTTTCAACTGCAAGCTACTGTTTCAGCCACCTGTATGGATGGAGTAAAAAAAAAACTATGGAAACTACCAGTAACTTAAAAAATTAAGGAATTGTAATGGTGGAAAATATCCTTAGGAATGTTGGGAATTATAATATCCCCAATGAGACCAGAATACATTCTAGGCTAAATATTTTGGGTTCTTATTATGCATTGCCTAATGCCTAGGTAATAGGCCTTATTTAGGCCTAAAGTATAGAACATTTATCCTAATATAACTTCTGCCTCCAACCTAGTGACTGTTAGATATGGGTTATTTTTGTATTTTAATAAAAACATAAATCCCACCTGTTTTATTTTTTTTGCATCCCTTGGATACTGGAATACTGTCAACATTTATTCCTCCTGCAATTAATAACAACATATGAGGATATAAAAATATACTCAACTTGGCTTCCTCCTTGAGATAAATCAAGGCAAGCAGATCTTATATGAACACATTTTTTGAAAATATCTCTGTGTTATTTATCATAACCTACCTAGATGTCTAGATGAATCAGAAGATCCTGATCCAACCAAAACAGATGTTTGCTGAGATGCTCCTCCTCCATAGCTAGTACCTCCTCCTACACCAACACCTGTTCCATATCCTGCACCTCCGCCAAATCCTCCTGCTCCACCACCACCAGAATGGAATTGTCCTCCTCCACCAGCTGATTGACTACCTCCACCCATTGATGAACTTCCCAACTGGTAGGAATCCCTTCCACCACCTCCACCAGAAACAATTACAACTGAAGATGAACTTCCTCCACCAGAATGGGAACTTCCTCCACCAGAATGGGAACTTCCTCCACCAGAATGGGAACTTCCTCCACCGAGTCCTCCAGAAGACTGACCTCCTCCAACCCATTGATAGGAGCCTCTTCCATCACTTCCACTAACAAAGCCTGAAGATGAACTTCCTCCCCCTGAATGGGAACTTCCTCCTCCACCCAATGAGGAACTTCCCCACTGTTGAGAGCCTCCTCCAGTGCCAAATCCAGAAACAGAGCCTTGTTGATTGCTATGGACAACGGAGGAATAGGAGCCAGAAGAGTGAGGCCCACCAGATTGTGAACTTCCTGTTCCCATTCCACCATGTGAGGAGCTACCCCACTGTTGGGAGCCTCCTCCTCCAGTGCCGAATCCAGAAACAGAACCATGTTGATTGTTATATATAACAGAGGACTGAGAACCACCAGATTGTGAACTTCCTGCGCCAATTCCACCGTGTGAGGAACTACCCCACTGTTGGGAGCCTCCTCCCCCTCCTCCAGTGCCAAATCCAGAAACAGAACCGTGCTGATTGCTATATATACTAGAGGACTGTGAGCCAGAAGAGATAGAACTACTGCCACCACCTCCACCACCACCTCCATAACCAGCTAATTGCCAAACAGACCCACCCCCTGCACCTCCACTGGAGCCACCACTGGCACCACCACTAGCACCACTGCTAGATCCCATAGATGAGCTGCCACCACTACCCGAGGCAGATCCATATTGAATCACAGATCCTCCAGAAGAACCTGAAATAAGAAAGAAAAACATTTGCTGGAGACTAAAAAAATGTAAATGTGAGATATATATATTTTTAACAGCATTTTAAAAACTAAACCATTTGATGATAAGATGCAATGTTATTGGTGGTGACAATGTCATGTGACAGTGTAGGTTCGCTTTGCTAAGTAAAGGACTTTCTAGCTTTGGCTTTACAAAGAATACTACTTACTTGATGAAACACTTGAGATTTGGATGTATCCCGGGGTGCCATCACATACAGGGTATATTGCTAAGGGATCTGCAGAAAAAGAATATAATAGAGTGAAAGAAAGGAATAAAACTATGTAGGATTTGGAATGCTTTTTAAAAAGTGTTTCTGATTTGTTTTTACATTTTTGTATAGATGGCTCTTCTGCAATAAAAGTGTAATAAGTTCAGACAGGATTTGTCTTTGTTTATTTTTTTATTTAACAAAAACTGCCATTTTGCAGGTGTGTGTAGATATGTTACATGCACTATATCCACACATAGCCAAATATTCCCACAGTGCACCAAGGGTACACATACAACTTACCAGATGTCCCAGTAAGACTTTTTTGGGGATTTCTGCAAAATTTCAATGGTCCAGCACCTAAAAATGTTAAAATATACTGTAATATCACATTTATTTAAACAGTGACATAATCATGAACCATTAAGTGCTTTAATGGTAATTACTCAGAAGGACTGTCCAAAAACAGGCTTAGGTACAATTTGATCAGACACAGTCAAACTTCTTATTTAACACTATTTCAAGGTTAGATTGATCATGAAGTATTTAACTGTATTTACTACACACTGTAGGATGGGTATGTGAAAAACTACCCCACTGTTGGGATCCTCCTCCCCCTCTTCATGTGCCAATTCCAGAAACAGAACAATGTGGATTGTTATATATAACAGGACTGAGAGCCAAAGCACATAGAACTACTTCCTCCACTGCTGCCACTACCACCATAACCAGCTAATTGCCAAACAAACCCACCTCCTGCACCTCCACTGGAGCCACCACTGGCACCACCACTGGCACCACTGCTAGATCCCATAGATGAGCTGCCACCACTACCCGAGGCAGATCCATATTGAATCACGGATCCTCCAGAAGAACCTGAAAAAATAAAGTAAAACGTTTGCAGAGCTGTACATTATAAAATACAGAGTATACAAACGGGGATAAGTGCAAGAAATTAAACAAAGGGGTTTTAGTATACATTAATGTGATCACATGAATGAAAAGCCTTCCAACCACGTCAAGGTAACCCCAGTCTGGAAGGTCCTAACTTCTAAACTTTTTTACTTCAATTACCATTAGCAAACTAAGAAGGCTTTTCATTCATATGATCACAGTAATGTATACTAAAACCCCTTTGTATATAAAGTATGCCAGTGTGCAGATAATATGATATTGTATGGGGCCTAGGAATGTGCATTGGTTATATTTTCTATGTTTGTATAACTGTTTGACCAGATCAGTAGCACTTCCGTTAAATGTAATTGTACATTAGCCTAATTGAAGTGCTTATACACAATTGTATATATTATATATAATGTGTGGGTGTGGTGTGCCTTGAGTAGAGTCGAAGTTCAAGAAGAGAATTATATTCAATCTGCAAGGTAAAAGGCTATCTCGTTTTGGCTTTACAAAGAATACTTACTTGATGAAACACTTGAGATTTGGATGTATCCCGGGATGCCCTCACATGCAGGGTATACTGCTAAGGGATCTGTAAGAACGAGAATATAATGAAAAGAAATAAACAAAACTGTATAGGATTTCTTTATAAGTGTTTCTGATTTGTTTCTGTTTTTACTATTACATAGATGGCTATTTTAATAAAAGTGTAATACGTTCAGACAGGATTTGTCTTGGTTTTTCTTTCATTATACAAGAACTGCTATTTTGCAGGGGTGTGTAGACATGCTGCATGCACTATATCCACATATAGCCAAATATACACACACATAATTTCCACAGTGAACCAAGGGCACATATAATATTAAAATCATTTTTTTAAAAATTGTACATAACACTTACCGGATGGCCCACTCAGACTTATTTGGGGATCTCTACAAAATTTCACTGTTGCAGCACCTAGAAATGTTAAAGTATACTGTAATATCACGTTTATTTAAACAGTGACATAATCATGAACCATAAAGTGCTTTAATGGTAATTACACACAAGGACTGTCCAAAAAAGTACAATTTGCTCTGACACAGTCAAACTTAAAACTCATTATTTAACACTATTTTAAGGCTAAATAGAATTATTTTTCTACATGCTCTCTCCATGATGGATAGACCATTGAATCCCAAGGTCAAGCAATTAGGGGTTTTAATTTAACTTTTTCCTGTATTATCTTCCTTCCAAACAATAAAACAGTTAGAAACCATAATTTGTCTTTCAACAGCCAATCAATTCAATACAAAACGTGTTGAAAATCACCCCCTCTATTCTTAGGATATAGCAATTTTACTTACTACAGAGACAGATACAAATGATAAGGACCAACAAAATCCTATAGGGATCAACCCTACTCATCTTTTAGTACAGGAGGAGACACCAACTTCTTCCAGAATATTGGACCTCAACTTAAAAAACTTGAAACATATATGCAAGGTTGGGCTGTTGGGAGGAGATAGGTTGTTTTTTTTCTGTTTTGGCTTCTTGCTGAGATTGTGCTTGACAAAGCATGTTTCACTTGGGTGTGAGAGGCAAGCAAGTAGCTGACTCCCTTGGGTGTGTCTGTTTATAGGTATAGTTTTACTTAGATCCTAAAGCTTCATCCCCATTTTAGGATGGCGAAATATGTGACTCATAGGACATATTAATATAGTAACATAATAAATTACAGTATGTTCATAAAAGTTATAAACCTTATAAAAATCATTTAAAACATTGTACCAAAGGAAAGCAATATGCTTGTGAAGGTTCTCATTCATCCAGGTCATGGTATATCTGTTGTATTCAATTAGATCAACTGGACTTGAAATGTAGTTCTTGAAGACGTTTCGGAGTCGGATGACTAGCGAAACGTCTTCAAGAACTACATTTCAAGTCCAGTTGATCTAATTGAATACAACAGATACAAAGGAAAGCAAAAAAGAAAACTATATACGAGTTGATGAAACACACTGATCAATACCCCAGGTTATTTAGAGTTAATGACATTCTAAATGAAAAATGATTTCATGTATAACATGACACTGTCCCATTGTCTGAGGGAATATGGCAATACTAGAGAATTAGCAATTACACATCGGCAGGATTCAGGTAGATCAACTGGACTAGAAGTTTAGTTCTTGAAGACATTTTGCTAGTCACAGGACTGGCTTTCTCAAGAATTGGAACTTCTGTTACTAAAAGTTGCAGTATTAACTATCAAGGTGGAGATACAGTAAACCTCTAAGATGCATCTAACCTGACAGCAGTGCTGTAATGCTGTAATCACTTTGCAGCAGTTATGGCATCACAGGAGTGCATCAAGTTTCAATTTAGAGCAGTGGTTGGATGCCCCAAACCAGTGCACTATGCTGTAGGCCACACCAACGACATTCCATGCTTTTGCCAGGCCAAAACGTAGCCTCTCTCCCAACACACCCAGTGGGCCCATGCCTACCCACGAGATTGCACAGGCCACAAAAAAACACAGCCAGGTTGGCCTCCCCTGATGTAGTGCAAAGCTTCCCCCTTACTAAACTTTTGGACTTCGCAAAGGCCATGCAAAAATAAGCCTTTAAACTAGCTAACCCAAAATTACGTCAGGTGGTGAGTAGTTTAGAAGTTTAGACTAATACAAGGAGTAATAGGCAGCTTAAAAAATCACAAGTAAAGGTTACATTTCATATCATTATCAAGTGTTTCCCAGTATTTTGCAATATATCCAGTTTATGTTCTCTTTTAGCTGTATCTGAATCTATAAATGTCTTTACTTTTACTTTTACAGTATCTCTTACTACTTTTCATTAAGGACCTTACGCACACAGGAACAGTATACAACCACCTTCGTTTAAAGAAATTAAAAAATATCCCTGTTTCTCAATGAATTAATCACAGCAAATTTGCAAAGCTTTTAAAAGCAGGGTGGGTTAATTGTTACAGTTTAAAACTCCAACCCTACATTCAGCGTGCATCTACCAATAGATTGGACTACCTGCCAAGTGAAGAGGGCATGGCCAGACTGCACCAAAGTGGCATGTTCTTTTAGATATCAATCAATGCTGTTTAGGTCCTCCAGCTGGGCAGAGCAGATGGGCTGCATGAACCCATTTGTTCACCTTTAACAATTTTATAACTCAAAATGCACCGGTAAAGTAAAACCACACAATAATCTCTTTTTCCCTTAGTGTATTCTACAAATATTTCTTGTTTATATTTCTGATTAGAATATAGGTTTAGCTTTAAGCATGTTTTGACTCTTTAGAAGAGATTTACTCGAACTTGAACCTGAGTTCGAAACGAACTTTAAGGGCTCGTTCACACTAGAAACTGACAGAAACTGACAGTAACGCACAGCACGTGTTTGTCAGTTTGTATCTATTTTTTGCATAAATTTATATCCATTTTTTAACAATGTGTATTCCATAGATTTCTATAGAAAATGCATGAAAAAAACGGACAGAAATGCTGCATGCAGTGCGGGTTTTAAATGGACTGGAACGGAACTATAATGCAGCAGGTGTGAGCGATATTATGAAATCCTGTGGGGTTTTACTGTCTGTCCGTTTTTTTAAATGCACCTGCATTGGAAAAACAGACACAAACTGTGTGTGAACGAGCCCTAATAGTTCGAACGTGCCTGAAATTTTCAACATTTTTGGATGCAAACTTTTTGAACGTTTTTCGAATTTTCGAATATTTGATATTTCTAGAATCTCTCTCTGAATCTCTTTAAAAGGGGTGTTCATTATTACACAAGGGGAAGCATGCCCGGCATGAAGTGGCAAAGATTCCTTGTTGCATACCTCAACAAAAGGGGGGAAAAATATGTCTTTAAAGAGAAGGTTCAGTAGAAAATATCATTATTTTAAAAATAAGTGATGTTCGAAACTGTTTTTTTGAAAGTTTAATTTTGAGGGACAAATAGTAATAGTAGGGTGATAGCTCCGGCCCGGGTTAGGGGGCGGGGCGCCTGACCTTGGGTGGGGCTCACTGTTGAGGATGCTGGGAATTGTAGGCTGGCATTTCATCTCCCCTTCTCGCGGGCCCGGCCGCGGCGCGCGCTGATGACGTCAGCCGCGCGGTACGTCTTTCCTCATTGGCCGCGCCGGGCCTCGCGAGATTCGGGATCGTGACGTCACGAGTGACGTCACCAGAGTAGATAAAAAGGGGGCGGCCACGAGTCTCAGGGCCATTTTGATTCATTGCCAGAGGAATTTACTTCTCCCCTCCCTCCCTCCCTAAAGTTTAGGTTTTAAGTTATTTTTTGTTATGTGGTGTTTGAAAATGTTAAGGAGAACGGTTTGGATCACAGCTGGCGGATACATCCTTGCGAACGGTATGGTTTCACAAGCCGTTCCCCCCTCTGGGGATCCAGAGGCCTGGCATTTAGCATTGGCTACGCTGGAATTTATTGGAGCGAACGCAAGGATGTAAATAATTAAGATCTGGCCTATTGGGGTAAACACATGTTTGTAATGTTTTAAAAATAAAGATGTGGCCGTTTATTTACACCCACCTCTGTGTCTGCCTGTTCATTCCTCTAAGTTAAGATCTAAAAGCTGGTAAAGGTAAAAATGGGAAAGCAGCCTAGTTCATCCCAGACTAGGTCTATTGTAAATGAAACAGGGACCTGGGGAAGGGTCTGGGGAGCCCGTAAATATAACCAAAACTATCTTTCCTCACGATTGGGCTGTTTTCGAGGATTGAGAGTTACCGAAATCGAGCGCTACTTTTGAGGGTTACCGATATTACAAATTCAAGGGTTACCGAAATTTTTTCTTCTTTTGAGGGTTCCCAAATTGATCACTACTTTCGAGGTTACCGAAATCGATCATTATTTTCGTTTCACGGTTTCATTTTTCGATTTCGATAATCGTCTATTTTCGATTTCGATGATATCGAATTTTCGATAAAAATCCTTGGGAAACCCTCCGATTCGATTCAAAACCGGTTCTATTCGACCCACATTACATCTCTATTTATAATTTTTAATTTATATTTTGCATACCTAATTATTCTAAATATTCTCTTCCATTTAAAAAAAAAAAACAGTTGAATTTATACTCTTTGCTATTCCCTGCTGTTGACATTAGTGACATTTCAGGTTCTGTAACGGTCCTTCTTCACAAAATGCACACTAATGTGGAATGTTCCTAACATAATTTCTACTTGATGGCTGTTGGATGGGCCAGCAGCTCAGTGCTGGTCAAGGGCAAGACCAAAATGGTCCCTATTAGGGGTCCTGCAAACGGAAGTCAGTATTTTGGAAGCATTCATGTAGGCACAGACAAAATGCTGAATGGGCAGGTTAAGGTCATTAGAATGGAAAAATGCTACTCTTTTTTCTGAAAAGCATATGTATTTGCACAGAACTTTTCCTTGAATCTTTCTTTTTGTAATTTGCAACATATAGGAAAAGTGGGCAAAAGGGTAATGCTTCACAGCAGCAAACCATTAGGGTAGAGTAGGCTCACTGCAGTTTACCCCCCATTGCTTGTGAAGGTTCTCATTCATCCAGTCATGGTATATCTGTTGTATTCAATTAGATCAACTGGACTTGATGTAGTTCTTGAAGACGTTTCGCTAGTCATCCGACTGGCTTTCTCAATTCAGAATGACTTGTACAAGAATCTGTGGCAATTATGTACCCTGGAAAATCCCAATTAGCATATCACAGCCAGGTGTTAAGGGTGTGATTAGATAGTGGCTAAGAGGTGTTTAGGAACGCCCAAGTAAGGTGTTACAGCATTGTACATGGCAGACAACTGTCTGCCATTTACACCCCTTAATAATGTACACCCCTTTTTAAGAGATCCAAAGACAGACTCTAGAAATTTTGAATTTTTTTGTGTTTCCCAGACCATTTCCCAGTTCAAATTTTTGAACTTTCGAACTTCCCTGAAATTTGAAATTCAAAAATGAACCTGAACTTAAGAAGGTTTGGCCATCTCTACTCTTTAGTCCCAGAGATGTTACACTCTATTTATATGTGTATTTATTCTTCTGCCCCACTTGACCTATGTACTCTGTGATTAATTTTATCATATCTTCTTTATATGTGTTTGATAGTAATCTTTAGACTTTGCCAGATTGTGGCACTTGGGGGTGTATGTTTTCTGTTTCTATTTTTAATTGTGAACTCTTGTAAACACAATATTATTTAAATTTACAGTGTATATTTTAATGTATACATAGGCTATGGACTTTAAATTGGGAGAAGAAGTGGAATATATTCTTATAAAACCTCTCAGTCTACGTACTGAGAGGTTTTTATAGAATATATATACCACTGTTGCTTTTACATAATAAAAGAAGAAACAGAGCAAACCTTTCAGTCTCCGTTATTCACAGGAGTTAAAAGCCAGTATAAATCAAACTTTAACTTTTTTTTGCCGTATTAGTCCAATATAGTGTAGTAAAAAGTAAGTACTGTGATACTTTTAATGGACTAAGTTGGTTTTAGTAGACAAGCTTTGTGATGGATCTACCTCTTCCTCAGGTCAGAGCAGTCTGATTGAAACAAAGGTTAACAGAAAGTAAGGAGCTAATTACATAGAAACAAGATATAACCCAAAAGGGGAAAAACAAACCAAAACCAAGAATATACTGAGGAATGAGATGGGTAATAAATAGAGAGATAACAGCATACTAGGGTGGGCAACCAAATGGAAAGGAGAGAGGTAGCGGGGGGGGGGGGGTAATGAGGGGGGATGCTGGATAAGAGAACAGCGACACTGAGAATATGTACATATTGTATACCATCCAGATATGTTCCTATATATATATAGTGTCCGTACATGTATTACATTGTATTAAATACACCACATTGCTGGATGTGCAGCTGAAAGATCCTTGGATGTTAAATACCCCCTTCCTGTGTATTACAGATGGAGAATTGTTAATATTGTTCCACAGCTTGCACCGAGGACCCCTGCCTGGTTTGGTGCCTGGGCTGATATTTTCATAATCCGTGTGTAACTTTCTTCTTACTAGTTTTTGGTGAAGGCTTGGTGGTTGCCTAAAGGCAAATATAGGGGGTTCTGGGAAATTTTTAAGGTTTCATCTTGATTAATCATAGCTGTAGTTCTTTCATTATTGTATGTATTCCTTCAAGTACTGGGTTATATTGTTACCAAGGGATTCGGATGTTTCTTTTTTCTCTTGTATTGTTGAAGGTTATCCCTGGGTGTTCTTAATGCTTTGTTTATGTTAGTGGTATGCTTGTGATATGTAGCAGGTCTCCGAAAATTGCGAAGAATTTTCAAAACACCTGTATCCCTGTCTGCTTTAAACCGAACAACACACTGAGGCATCAATTGGTACATCCGAAAGACCCAATACCCAAACACAAGAAAAGCGACATCATATATGCAGTGCAGTGCAGTGAAGAAGCTCTGATTTGTATTTGGGGAGACCCAACAGCAACTGCATCAACGTATGGCAACGCACAGAAGAGCCAATTCCTCGGGTCAGGACTCAGCCGTGTACCTGCATCTTAAGGATAAAGGACATACCTTTGAAGATTGTAATGTTAACATATTGGCAAAGGAACGTGACTGGTTCAAGAGAGTGTTAAGGAGGCCATTTATGTGAAAATAAAGAAACCAAGCCTAATATGGGTGGGGGGTTCGACACCAACTGTCTTCCATGTACAATGCTGTTTTGACACCTTACTCTGGCCATTCCTATAACACCTCTTAGCCACTATCCAATCACGCCCTTAACACCTGGCTGTGATATGCTAATTGGGACTTTCCAGGGTACATAATTGCCACAGATTCTTGTACAAGTCATTCTTAATTGAGACAGCCAGTCGGATAACTAGCGAAACGTCTTCAAGAACTAAACTTCAAGTCCAGTTGATCTAATTGAATACAACAGATATATGTTATTGGTAATTGCTCTGCTGGATATCTCTTTTGTTTGAACTGTACCAAGTGCCACCTATTGTCTGTCCTCTCTTCCGTTACTGAACTATTCTGTGCAGTCTAGTAGCTTGGCTGTATATGATTCCTTTCTTGGTGTGGTGTGGATGAAAACTGTTGAAGTGCAGATAATTTTCTGTCAGTGGTTTTTTGTTATAAGGGTTTGAATTCTTCCACCTTTCAGGGTGACTGTAGTGTCCAAAAAATGTAGGGATTCCTCAGAAAAAATCAATTTCAAATTAAAGGGCAACTGTTATCTCCAAACAAGTGAGGGTTAAATGAAAGCCTGCGTATTTCCTTTATAATGAACCGACAATCACATCTCTGGCTGAGCCTGTGAGAAATTTATGGGGTGAATGTTCAAACTTCCTGCTTCTAGTAGCTTTAGTGACATCACCTGACCTCTGCCCCACCCATCCGCCACGTGGGAGAAGCATACACAACATTATCCTCCTTGCTGTGCGGATAGCAAAGATGCTCTAAAGCTTTCTATGTATTGTCCAGTATTGTATTGCATCCTGGTTTGGGGCAAATGTGCTGTTCTTTTTCATCGTATTAAGACAGTGTTGTCTGTGCACTGAGGTTTGTGTGAATTTTCTTTAACCTGAGCCATCTGAAGAAATCTTCCATGTCAGAGTATAGCTGAACTTTTCCAGATATTGGTTGGACGAATGTAAGCCCTTTAGAAAGTACACTGTCTCTGACTTAGACAGGGGTTCATACCACACTGGCAAAACAGGATAGGCTTTTATTTTAAAACTAATTACAACTAACGTATTTAAGAAAAAAAGCGCCTCATAACATTGTCATATATGGATATTCCATCACTTGTAGTAATGGTCAGGAAACTCCTCGGGGATGTAATTCCTTATATTACAATGTTAAGGGGCACATTATCCCTTATATATTACACATATACATGTAAAGCAGAGTCAGTTAGTACACTATTCCAGAGTCTCTTTATTCCCGCTGACACTCTGATCAATATATCATATACAAGAAATAGTAGAAGAGGCACTCACGGGTCTTGTATCTAAAACACAACATTTATTCAAGCATTAAAAGGTATTATATACATATACTTGTATATATATTTTCATTTATTACTGTGTGAAGGTACTTGACCTTGATTGAATATTTTATTATTTATTTATTTTCAGAAAGATAAACCAAAAATGTAAAATAAACTGACCAATGATTTACCTATCACTTTCAAACACGAACCCCCCTGACCAGTCCGCTTACCCACCTATCACTTATCGGAAAACACACGCCAAGTAACCGACAAGTCAATAAAACGAACGGACAAGGAGGGGGTAGTGAACAAAACTGATATAACACACACTCAATATTTCTCATATCTATATGATCGCTGCCACCACATTCCTATCCAGGGGCATGACCTGCTAAATGTATCTATGGGGTTATCCTCACCCTAGGGCGTAGCTACAGGCGTGCAGGGGATGCGACCGCATCAGGGCCCTTGCCAAGAAAGGCACCTTTTTGTGCTAAGGTTCCGAAACGACTAGTCTGTGTGCCAATTGCTATACTAGTGGTCTATGTACAAAAAATTTTACCATTGTCTGTGTGCCATGCATTTAACCAGTGCCTGGCTGTTTGCAGTGCCAGTTTCCCAACCAGTTTATCAGTGTCTGCATGCCAAGCATTTAACCAGTCTTTGTGCCAAATATTTTACCAGTGATTTATACAAAGCATTTTAACACTCTCTGTGTGCCAAAATGGCTGTGGAAGCCAATACTAGTGACGATACCACAACTCTTAACCTCAGACCAAACAGAGCTTTCCCAGCTCACCGGGTCAAACCAGGTTGAAGGTTGTCATCACTAATATATACCCCTTACCAGGTATATAAACTACTGCAAAAACCCACTTACTAATGGCCGTGGGAACCGATACCGACCTTAACGCCTACCAATCTAAAATAAATAAAATACCTTACACTCGCTGCACACTCAGCAGGAATAGTACCAGATAATACAACAAATACTAAATGCAATTACTATATGTAGTGTCTCAGAGGACAGGATTCTTACTTATTTCTGTTAGAGCATTAGGAGAATCAGCTGAACGATTTATAGAATATTGTTTAATAAAAGAAAACAAAAACTGTTGCAATAGAAATTACAAAAAATAATTAACAAACAGACATAAAAACAAGCAACAGTAAAATAAAGGGGTAAAAGGGAAAAATACTTATATGCTGGTCAAAGTCCAAGTCCTTAAAAGAATAAGTCCATTGATGAAAAAGAGTTCCTTGGCTCCAAAAAGGTAACTCGCTGTAATCCACTTTGATGTTCCATAAGATGTCAAATCGGAGCCCCTTTCCAGTAGCTGTGTGGCTCCTTATCTACCCCAGGCAAAGGGGGCAAATAATTTACCCCCAGCCAATCACCAACAGGTGTAGGCTGGACTGAGGGTGTGTCAATATGTATTACCTAGGAAGACACACCTGCAGTGACATTATTTTTTAGAGAATTCATAACTCTGTGGTCCAGGTGCTACCAACTGGAAACCACTAATAAGTTATGTCATGAATTTAGCAGTTAATAGACACCAAACATGACAGATATGGAAATACAGCTGACCAGAACGACATAAGGTAGGTTTCTAGCCTCTACTAAGACCACATACAATGTTTTGGATTGTACCGAATGGTCTCACCTACCTGGAACCATATTTCATATCGGCCCACAATATCTCTACATAGGCCAAGTTTTGTATTTTTATAGAAAAAGGGATTGTGCCTTTATCATAGTTAACCAAAGGTCACATTCCAGGTCTGTTTTCCTCCTGCTGAGATCAGGAGACTCAAGTCTACTGTATCCTTTAGAAGTAAAGTACAAGGAATAGCAATCCTTGGCACCCTGCTGATTTTTTATGGCACCTCAGCCAAATGGTAGAGAAATACAGAGGTAAAGGGGGAACACACAATGTACAATAAATAAATCAAATGGAATCCTACTATTACAGACATTTATAATTAATAACTATACTAGATCTGCTTACAGCAGGATCCATATCATGACAGTCTGGTCTCTAGAGGGTGGGCTTGGTTCTGCCCCTAAAAGGTTTTTCCTACTTTTGGAGGGATAATAATTTAACTTATTGTCATTCCCTTATTTTACACAATAAAAATACCAAACACAACATATATTGGAGTTAGTACGGACAAATAGTAAAATATCCAAATTTTCCTCACTCTAAATTGCTTTGGAAGGTATGTATAGATGTGTCTTGGATTCCAGAAAAAAATGAGCGTATTTATGAAATAGTAAATAATTCTATACCATGAATTATTAAGAATATGAATGGCCTTTGAACTGCCTTTGGTTTTAGCTCAGTTTCTAAACCAAAGGACCACCTGGGGTTCTCCTGCCATAATGTCTAGCTTGGCTGCTGTGGCAGTGAGGTTTCACACCTTGGTCTTTTGAAGCCGGAACCCCTGCCAGGCTAAACAACACAAATGGAGCTAGGTATGGGAAAGAAAAGTCTTCTACAATTGTCAGGCAGTTAAACATGTGAGCTGCCATACTGCTTGATCATGCCGATAAAGTGAGATCATTTGAAAATTAAGACTGCAATTTCAGAGATTGTCTATGGGACTTTACATTGCACTCACATTCATGACAGGCACCCCATTGCTTTCTAAAGGCACCACCGTGCCCTGATACACCATTTAGAATCACTGCTGTATATGTCCAGTTTTCTTGATCTGAATCTTTGTTGTTTCTAACCTCCCCTTCAATGGTCAATAGTTTTATTTAGTATTATTATTATTTAAACCATATTCTTTTATGTACCGGTATTATAATCCTACAATACAAGACAAGAATTGTGGAAGCACTCCAATTAGGCTAATTTACAACTACATTTAGCAGAAGTGCTACTGATCTGGTCAAAACATTTATACAACACATAGAAAAGATAATCAATGCACATTCCTAGGCCCATACAATATCATATTATCTGCACACTGGCATACTTAAAACAAGGGGTTTTAGTATACATTACTGTGATCACGAATGAAAAGCCTTCCAACCACGTCAAGGTAACCCCAGTCTGAAGGTCCTAACGTCTAACCTTTTCAATTTCTTTTACTTCAATTACGATTAGCAAACTTTTGCATTTCTCATTCTTACACACTGGATCCATATAACAGCCTCTCTCCCTTCCCCCTCACTCAGCCCTTAGGCTTTTTAAAATGAGGGAAGAGGCCATCCAGTGCTTTATATTAAAGGCAGAGGACCTCCCATTAAAGGGGCATGTTGGGGTGCTATTACCACATGGAGGCTTGACCAAGCCTCCCAATAAATACATCATACAAGAATTGTGGAACACAACAATTAGGCTAATTTACAACTACATTTAGCGGAATGCTACTGATCTGGTCAAAACATTTATACAAACATAGAAAAGATAATCAATGCACATTCCTAGGCCCCATACAATATCATATTATCTGCACACTGGCATACTTTATAAACAAAGGGGTTTTAGTATACATTACTGTGATCACATGAATGAAAAGCCTTCCAACCACGTCAGGTAACCCCAGTCTGGAAGGTCCTAACGTCTAACCTTTTCAATTCTTTTTACTTCAATTACGATTAGCAAACTTATTATAATCCTACACTATAGTTTACTAGTTGGAAAATGCCATCGTTTTAACCTAACCTGGCTTTGGGGTATATCACGGATTTCATTTACCTTTTTCCGAATTTTGATGCAGAACTGTCAAAATGAAATTTCATAGCTTTGATTCGAAATTTTCCTTTAAAACCTGGGTCGTACCAGGTACCTACAATCTGGAATATAAACCAGAGTTTATTATTCTATTTACTTGATTTATTTGCCTTTGTTTTCACTCCCTTTAGTTTATATAAATTTCCACCAAATTCTTCCTCACAAGTACAACCCTCCAGTCTTCTCAGTGTGTTTCACCCGAGAGCAAGAGAGCGTTAAGAGCAGTGAACTTCTTTGTACATGGTTTAAAAGGATAATCTGTTTAATCACAGTATCTGTGTATTCAAAGTATTGTAAAAATGCATTTTAGTCTAAACTGTACATTTTAATTTCAAATGTCCATTGTAAGTCAAACAGGCTTGAGGTAGTACAATATGATTTAGAGACCATTGGTTGTGTTATCTCTCCCCCGCAATCTGTAAGCTACTACTTAAAATGACAACTGACCGTTCCTCAATCATGACTCTTTTAGCCCTCCTGCCTACCTACATGCAATCTGTTCTTCCTTGTATTTTATTAGAGGGTAACTGTGGTCCAAAAATGACTTTTCATAAATTGACAGAATTGCTTTCCTGAGGATTTTTGCAATTAACTTTCATTATTTATTTACATAGTTTTGAAGATATTTACATTTATATGTGTGATATGGTTGCAGCATCACCAGATCCCCTGCACTTCCTGCTTCCTGCACTGAAACCATGTGACAGTCCCTCTTCCGTGTTTCCTCCTCCTCGTGGGCCCCCATGGCCCCTCCCCTTGCAGCCCCTTGGCCTTTCCCTTGCAGCATCCCGTGGCCCCTCCCACTCTGTGCTCTTGTGGCCCCTCCCACTCAGGGGCAAGTGGGGGAGGGCCACAGGACCCACAAGTGTGCGGAGCCACAGAATTTGTGAGTGGGAGGGGCCACAGGGGGCTGCAAGGGGAGGGGACACAGGGCCCATGATTGGGAAGGGCCAGCATGTGGAGGCATTAAAAAAAGCAGTGCTGTAGGCTGTGCTGTTCTCCCACCCCCCCTCCTACCCTTCAGTCATGCACTCAGCATGTGCCAACCACAGATTAGAGGAGAAAATAGTATTTCTGACCGTAGATTCAGAACCTCCCCACCCCTAAATTTTTAATCAGTGATTTCTTCATTTTTGGGCTGTGCGGCACGTAAGAGGTGGTTGATAGCTCTTTTTAAATGTATGAACCTGGCCTTTTATTTAAAACAAACTTGTTTGGAGACCACAGTTCCCCTTTAACAAAAGTTATTAACCCTTTCCCACCCTCTTTTTCTATTTTCAATTCTCTTACAATCATTGCTCTGTAGTAAATAAATTCTCCTGATTACACCTCTGTGTTTTGATATTTATCTTGTACATGCCAGATATGCAGTGAAGCACTTCCATAAATATTAGTTTCATTTTGATAATATTGAAACCCAGAAAGACCATTTCCAGATTCATGGCATCTAGCACTGTGTTTTTCTCCATGCTGAATTATTGTATGTTACACTTCTGTATTATGACTAGAAATAGATTGCCCTTCCAAACATACAGTATATCATACAGATCATTAGAGAATCTTTCTTTGAATATTCTTCCTAAAACATTTGTTGTAAACTGTGTAAAGTTGTTTGACTCCTTTCTTATTAATGAATTTTTTTAATTACCAGGTTTACTTTTAATAATCCTTCCTTCTGTCACAAACTCTTCATCCATGTTTTCATACAGCTTCTAAAGTTTTAGTCATTTTATAATAACATGAAACATAATATGCAGAGTTATTGTAAAAGTCGACTACCATGAGGTACCTGATTTGGAAGGGACCCTGAATTTATAAAGGGCAGGTTAAGGCAAAAAAAAGAGAAATACAATAGGGAGCAGGATGTACCTGGGAGGGACCATAACATACTTGTGAGACTGTATGGGCCAAGTAGTGAATAGGGGTAGTTCTATTGATATCGCCCCCTAAAAGAAATGATTGGTTGATTAAACCAATTGTGGGTTTTTGACCAAAATAGAAGAATATGTCTGATGATCTAAGTTTGCTTATGTTTTGGGTTAACTCAGTGAACCCCAACCTGCGGCTCTCCAGATTTTTGAAAACTACAAACATTCCTCACCTGCAGAGGGAAGCCTAGGAATGCTGGGAGTTGTAGTTTTTCAAACATCTGGAGAGCCGTAGTTTAAGGGACCCTGGGTTAACTGATCAATCTTGGATTGATAGCTGATCCATCTCCCAGATTGCGCCACAGGTTCATTATCTGGATAACTGTCTGTTTGTGTATGCACAATTAATTTATTTCCATCGGGCCCAGGGGAAGATTTACATAATATTACCGGTAAAAAAACAATTTCACATACAGTTAATTTATCTGCCTCTCTCCAAAACTTTTCTTTATCTTCTTTCTAGCTTTGCCAATGTTTATTTTACTCATATTTAATTTTTTCAATAAACCCTTTTAGCAATATTTCTTACCCTGTTGGTGTAAACTCTGACTCCATTTTTACCCAATCTAACCTACTTTATAATGTAACATACTGTTGAGCCTTTTCTTTTATTTCATGTTGTTATCTTCCCAAATCATAGTATATTACTCCAACTTTGTCTTCCCTCTGTGAGTTGCTAATCATTGCTTACACACATATAGCCAAAACCGTGACTCCTAGCAGTGAGTCATTGGATTCATTTTCATGGAAACCAGGAATGTGACCTGCAGGTTAGTTCACATCTGCAGAACAGGGTACTGAATAAGTACACAGAAAATCAATACATGGATCACAGAATGTTTATTTGTAGAGGTAGCACACAGACAACAGTGTGATAAACCATATGTATGCAACATTTTTGTAATAATTTTTACTATTTATTGTTATCTTTCAGTATCTACCGTATCTATCTTTTGCATTTCTCCTCATATTGTAAATAAATGCAGTTATTATTGGTCTAGCAAGCACAGATAGAAACCAAGTCCCTGCACGCAGTAAGTGAGGTCAATCTGTGCTTCCAGCTTTGAAACACGTATCTCTGTTCATCGGGCTCCTTCTTAAACCATTCCCTGGATTCTATGCAAATGAAAGAACAGAATTTAAAATAACTACTGCACATGTTGAAAGCCTCACAAATGTGTGTGACACTAGTAACAGGATTGCAGCATAATGTCTATTAATGAACTGTATGTATATATACTCTACTAATAATACAACAAGTGATATAAATGTGATGGTAAGTAGTTTATTACTATTGTAAAAAACAGGATGATGTTAAATTGGTTAAGTGACCACTGCCCAAGGAGATTATAACATGTAAAAGTGTTTTAGGATGTCTACATTTTGTTTCCATCAATAACACATTTCAAGATCAGATTTAAAATATTAAATGATTTTGATGGAACCCACACCCCACCAAGCACAAGCACCATGATTTTTTGAATTGCTCCACTACAATTTGCAAGTTTAAAAGACTGTAGGATCGTTAAGATTAGTATGAGAGCTGTCGTAGAGCTGTGTCATTCTTACTAGGATAAGCTGAGTAATGAACCACTGTATTTGAATATATTTATTCTCAGGTTTCTCACTTAACGAGGTGCTGTACATTGTGGACACTCACAGTTTTGTAGATTCCATACTATCCTTTGACATGCGCACTAATAAAGATAAAACACCAGTTGGTTAAAATGAAGTAATGAAAATTCTTAAACGTCAATATAATTTAATACAACATAGTACAAACCATAAAAAAATATTTCTGGGCCTCAAATGTCATTATGTCATATTTAGCTTTCTACACTGCACCACACTAATAGTGGTACAATACAGGCAATTAGCATAATTGTGGGAGCAGGACAATCAGTGTTTTCCAACCTCTCGTTCACATTTTTTTATTGAAGACATCAACAAGCATAACTATGAAATGATTAAAGATATCTAATTCAAAAACAGTGTCTACTTTATTTTGAAAAGCAGATGATCCCCGTTGCTAATCATTTTTGTGGCTAGAGATACCCTTTAAATGTTAATCTGGTTTATCTTGCTTTCTTCCTAAAAAGTACTATGTATGTATCTTTAGTGCTTGTTGCCACTTTGTTTAAATGAATAGTTACCATGTGCTTGATCTGAGCCATCAGGTGGCCATGCTGCTGTGTCTGTATTCTATTTGTAGGCCTTCCTTGATTTTATCTTTTGTATTTGTCTGATGAAGGTGCAAGTCACAGAAACGTTACATATTGTTGTAATCATAAACATGTATTAATAAACACTAATTATAATTAATGCACAGTTATTTTTTTTTCGACTATATTACTTTGAGATTCCCTGTATATACGTGGTCGCATTGTCTCATGTATATTTGTCTCATGGTGTCTAGTTGTGGGCCAAACAGCTCAGAACTAAGTGGGGCAGCCCCCTCACATTATAACAAAAATCTAAGGCCCCACACCTTATGTGGAATTCATAGAAGCAGACTGTGTGTGCATTGTTTGATCACTTTTTTTTCCACAAACAAAAGCTATTATTGTGGAGGCTATTGCAAAAATATCATGCACTTTTTTTGGAAAGTTGTACTGTAGGCTGTTTTTTTTAGTCTAGAGCAGATCTAACTTGTCTGAATTTCCTTAGAGTCCCTGCAGCTCTATTTGCACTTTTTTTATATTACTGTGATTATCCTTTAGTGTAATGGTCTGATGAGGGTCTATCTCTATTTAGGCCTATACTTTCTGCTCATCCCTTTCAGCTTTACCTGCAGTTTTCACAAGTAGGTGTACCAGCTAACATGGCCAGCAGGCCTTCTTGGATTTTTGGCCTCATATGGTATGTGCTAATCTGGCCTTGTCTTAATTTATATTTTGTGCACACAACTCACCTTTTACACCTGTATTGCTATTACCAGAGGCACATGGAGGATTTGCATTTACCATATCTGCGAAATAGGTAAATAATTAATTGAGAAAAAAACATGATTCCTTTATGTATCATCTGGATGTGAAATCTAAGTAAATCTAATGATCAATTTTGCTGCCAAGATCTTTCATGTTTTCCATAGGAAATCAGTCATCGCTTGCATTTTTACCCATAAGCCCACCCTAATTAGTTAATTAAACAGGTCTTATCAGGGTTGAGCCCATTTGATGATAGCTCCGGCCCGGGTTAGGGGGCGGGGCGCCTGACCTTGGGTGGGGCTCACTGTTGAGGATGCTGGGAATTGTAGGCTGGCATTCCATCTCCCCTTCTCGCGGGTCCCGGCCGCGGCGCGCGCTGATGACGTCAGCGCGCCGGTACGTCTTTCCTCATTGGCCGCGCCGGGCCTCGCGAGATTCGGGATCGTGACGTCACGAGTGACGTCACCAGAGTAGATAAAAAGGGGGCGGCCACGAGTCTCAGGGCCATTTTGATTCATTGCCAGAGGAATTTACTTCTACGAGTCTCAGGGCCATTTTGATTCATTGCCAGAGGAATTTACTTCTCCCCTCCCTCCCTCCCTAAAGTTAAGGTTTTAAGTTATTTTGTTATGTGTGGTTTGTAAAATGTTAAGGAGAACGGTTTGTTGGAGTCACAGTGGGGATAATCCTGCGAACGGTATGGTTTCACAAGCCGTTACATGCCCTCTGGGGATCCAGGGCCTGGCATTTAGCATTGGCTACGGCTGGGAATTATTGGAGCGAACGCAAGGATGTAAATAATTAAGATCTGGCCTATTGTGGTAAACACATGTTGTAATGTGTTATAAAATAAAGATGTGGCGTTTATTTACACCCAACTCTGTGTCTGCCTGTTCATTCCTCTAAGTTAAGATCTAAAAGCTGGTAAAGGTAAAAATGGGAAAGCAGCCTAGTTCATCCCAGACTAGGTCTATTGTAAATGAAACAGGGACCTGGGGAAGGTCTGGGGAGCCGTAAATATAACCAAAACTATCTTTCCTCACGATTGGGTGTTTTCGAGGATTGAGAGTTACCGAAATCGAGCGCTACTTTGAGGGTTACGATATTACAAACAAGGGTTACCGAAATGTTTCTTGCTTTTGAGGGTTACCAAAATTGATCACTACTTTCGAGGGTTACCGAAATCGATCATTATTTTCGTTTCACGGTTTCATTTTTCGATTTCGATAATCGTCTATTTTCGATTTCGATGATTATCGAAATTTCGATAAAAATCCTTGGGGAAACCCTCCGATTCGATTCAAAACCAGGTTCTATTCGAACCCACATTACATCTCATTTATAATTTTAATTTATATTTTGCATACCTAATTATTCTAAATATTCTCTTCCATTTAAAAAAAAAAACATGATTTAATTTATACTCTTTGCTATTCCCTGCTGTTGACATTAGTGACATTTCAGGTTCTGTAACGGTCCTTCTTCACAAAATGCACACTAATGTGGAATGTTCCTAACAGTAATTTCTACTGATTGGCTGTTGGATGGGCCAAGCAAGCTCAGGTGCTGGGTCAAGGGCAAGACCAAAATGGTCCCTATTAGGGGTCCTGCAAACAGGAAGTCAGTATTTTGGAAGCATTCATGTATGCACAGACAAAATGCTGAATGGGCAGGTTAAGGTCATTTGAATGGAAAAATGCTACTTTTTCTGAAAAGCATATGTATTTGCACAGAACTTTTCCTTGAATCTTTCTTTTTGTAATTTGCAACATATAGGGAAAAGTGGGCAAAAGGGTAATGCTTCACAGCAGCAAAACCATTAGGGTAAGAGTAGGCTCACTGCAGTTTACCCCCCATTGCTTGTGAAGGTTCTCATTCATCCAGGTCATGGTATATCTGTTGTATTCAATTAGATCAACTGGACTTGAAATGTAGTTCTTGAGACGTTTCGCTATCATCCGACTGGCTTTCTCAATTCAGAATGACTTGTACAAGAATCTGTGGCAATTATGTACCCTGGAAAATCCCAATAGCATATCACAGCCAGGTGTTAAGGGTGTGATTAGATAGTGGCTAAGAGGTGTTATAGGAACGCCCAGAGTAAGGTGTTAAAACAGCATTGTACATGGCAGACAACTGTCTGCCATGTACACCCCTTAATAATGTACACCCCTTTTTAAGAGATCCAAAGACAGACTCTAGAAATTTTGAATTTGTTTGTGTTTCCCAGACCATTTCCCAGGTTCAAATTTTTGAACTTTCGAACTTTCCCTGAAATTTGAAAATTCAAAAATGAACCTGAACTTAAGAAGGTTTGGCCATCTCTACTCTTTAGTCCCAGAGATGTTACACTCTATTTATATGTGTATTTATTCTTCTGCCCCACTTGACCATATGTACTCTGTGATTAATTTTATCATATCTTCTTTATAATGTGTTTGATAGTAATCTTTAGACTTTGCCAGATTGTGGCACTTGGGGGTGTATGTTTCTGTTTCTATTTTTAATTGTGAACTCTTGTAAAAACACAATATTATATTAAATTTACAGTGTATATTTTAATGTAATACATTAGGCTATGGACTTTAAATTGGGAGAAGAAGTGGAATATATTCTTATAAAAACCTCTCAGCTACGTAGCTGAGAGGTTTTTATAGGAATATATATACCACTGTTGCTTTTACATAATAAAAGAAGAAAACAGAGCAAACCTTTCAGTCTCCGTTATTCACAGGAGTTAAAAGCCAGTATAAATCAAACTTTAACTTTTTTTTGCCGTATTAGTCCAATATATGTAGTAAAAAGTAGAGTACTGTGATACTTTTAATGGACTAAGTTGGTTTAAGTTAGACAACAAGCTTTGTGATGGATCTACCTCTTCCTCAGGTCAGAGCAGTTGATTGAAACAAAGGTTAACAGAAAGTAAGGAGCTAATTACATAGAAAACAAGATATAACCCAAAAGGGGAAAAACAAACCAAAACCAAGAATATACTGAGGAATGAGATGGGTAATAAATAGAGAGATAACAGCATACTAGGGTGGCAACCAAATGGAAAGGAGAGAGGTAGCGGGGGGGGGGGGGTAATGAGGGGGGATGCTGGATAAGAGAACAGCAGACACTGAGAATATGTACATATTTTATACCATCCAGATATGTGTCCTATATATATATAGTGGTCCGTACATGTATTACATTGTATTAAATACACCACATTGCTGGATGTGCAGCTGAAAGATCCTTGGATGTTAAATACCCCCTTCCTGTGTATTACAGATGGAGAATTGTTAATATTGTTCCACAGCTTGCACCGAGGACCCCTGCCTGGTTTGGTGCCTGGGCTGATATTTTCATAATCCGTGTGTAACTTTCTTCTTACTAGTTTTTGGTGAAGGCTTGGTGGTTGCCTAAAGGCAAATATAGGGGGTTCTGGGAAATTTTTTAAGGGTTTCATCTTGATTAATCATAGCTTGTAGTTCTTTCATTATTGTATGTATTCCTTCAAGTACTGGGTTATATGTTGTTACCAAAGGGATTCGGATGTTTCTTTTTTCTCTTTGTATTGTTGAAGGTTATCCCTGGGTGTTCTTAATGCTTTGTTTATGTTAGTGGTATGCTTGTGATATGTAGCAGGGGTCTCCGAGAAATTGCGAAGAATTTTCAAAAAACACTGTATCCCTGTCTGCTTTAAACCGAACAACACACTGAGGCATCAATTGGTACATCCGAAAGACCCAATACCCAAACACAAGAAAAGCGACATCATATATGCAGTGCAGTGCAGTGAAGAATGCTCTGATTTGTATGTGGGGGAGACCCAACAGCAACTGCATCAACGTATGGCACAGCACAGAAGAGCCAATTCCTCGGGTCAGGACTCAGCCGTGTACCTGCATCTTAAGGATAAAGGACATACCTTTGAAGATTGTAATGTTAACATATTGGCAAAGGAACGTGACTGGTTCAAGAGAGGTGTTAAGGAGGCCATTTATGTGAAAATAAAGAAACCAAGCCTAAATAGGGGTGGGGGGGTTCGACACCAACTGTCTTCCATGTACAATGCTGTTTTGACACCTTACTCTGGCCATTCCTATAACACCTCTTAGCCACTATCCAATCACGCCCTTAACACCTGGCTGTGATATGCTAATTGGGACTTTCCAGGGTACATAATTGCCACAGATTCTTGTACAAGTCATTCTTAATTGAGACAGCCAGTCGGATAACTAGCGAAACGTCTTCAAGAACTAAACTTCAAGTCCAGTTGATCTAATTGAATACAACAGATATATGTTATTGGTAATTGCTCTGCTTGGATATCTCTTTTGTTTGAAAGCTGTACCAAGTGCACCTAGGTGTCTGTCTCTCTCTTCCGTTACTGAACATATTCTGTGCAGTCTAGTAGCTTGGCTGTATATGATTCCTTTCTTGGTGTGGTGTGGATGAAAACTGTTGAAGTGCAGATAATTTTTTCTGTCAGTGGGTTTTTTGTATAAGGATGTTTGAATTCTTCCACCTTTCAGGGTGACTGTAGTGTCCAAAAAATGTATGGATTCCTCAGAAAAAATCAATTTCAAATTTAAAGGGCAACTGTTATCTCCAAACAAGTGAGGGTTAAATGAAAGCCTGCAGTATTTCCTTTATAATGAACCGACAATCACATCTCTGGCTGGAGCCTGTGAGAAATTTAATTGGGGTGAATGTTCAAACTTCCTGCTTCTAGTAGCTTTAGTGACATCACCTGACCTCTGCCCCACCCATCCGCCACGTGGGAGAAGCATACACAACATTATCCTCCTCTGCTGTGCGGATAGCAAAGATGCTCTAAAGCTTTCTATGTATTGATCCAGTATTGTATTGCATCCTGGTTTTGGGGCAAATGTGCTGTTCTTTTTCATCGTATTATAGACAGTGTTGTCTGTGCACTGAGGTTTGTTGTGGAATAATTTCTTTAACCTGAGCCATCTGAAGAAATCTTCCATGTCAGAGTATAGCTGAACTTTATCCAGATTAGTGGTTGGACAGAATGTAAGCCCTTTAGAAAGTACACTGATCTCTGACTTAGACAGGGGTTCATACCACACTGGCAAAACAGGATAGGCTTTTATTTTAAAACTAATTACAACTAACGTATTATAAGAAAAAAAGCGCCTCATAACATTGTCATATATGGATATTCCATCAACTTGTAGTATATGGTCAGGAAACTCCTCGGGGATGTAATATCCTTATATTACAATGTTAAGGGGCACATTATCCCTTATATATTACACATATACATGTAAAGCAGAGTCAGTTAGTACACTATTCCAGAGTCTCTTTATTCCCGCGTGACACTCTGATCAATATATCATATACAAGAAATAGTAGAAGAGGCACTCACGGGTCTTGTATCTAAAACACAACATTTATTCAAGCATTAAAAGGTATATATATACATATACTTGTATATATATTTTCATTTATTACTGTGTGAAGGTACATTGACCTTGATTGAAATATTTATTTATTTATTTATTTTCAGAAAGATAAACCAAAAATGTAAAATAAACTGACCAAAATGATTTACCTATCACATTCAAACACGAACCCCCCTGACCAGTCCGCTTACCCACCTATCACTTATCGGAAAACACACGCCAAGTAACCGACAAGTCAATAAAACAGAACGGACAAGGAGGGGGTAGTGAACAAAACTGATATAACACACACTCAATATTTCTCAATATCTATATGATCGCTGCCACCACATTCCTATCCAGGGGCATGACCTGCTAAATGTATCTATGGGGTTATCCTCACCCTAGGGCGTAGCTACCAGGCGTGCAGGGGATGCGACCGCATCAGGGCCCTTGGCCAAGAAAGGCACCCTTTTTGTGCTAAGGTTCCGAAACGACTAGTCTGTGTGCCAATTGCTATACTAGTGGTCTATGTACAAAAAATTTTACCATTGTCTGTGTGCCATGCATTTAACCAGTGCCTGGCTGTTTGCAGTGCCAGTTTCCCAACCAGTTTATCAGTGTCTGCATGCCAAGCATTTAACCAGTCTTTGTGCCAAATATTTTACCAGTGATTATATACAAAGCATTTTAACACTCTCTGTGTGCCAAAATGGCTGTGGGAGCCAATACTAGTGACGATACCACAACTCTTAACCTCAGACCAAACAGAGCTTTCCCAGCTCACCGGGTCAAAACCAGGTTGAAGGTTGTCATCACTAATATATACCCCTTACCAGGTATATAAACTACTGCAAAAACCCACTTACTAATGGCCGTGGGAACCGATACCAGCCTTAACGCCTACCAATCTAAAATAATACTAAATACCTGTACACTCGCTGCCACACTCAGGCAGGAATAGTACCAGATAATACAACAAATACTAAATGCAATTACTATATGTAGTGTCTCAGAGGACAGGATTCTTACTTAGTTCTGTTAGAGCATTAGGAGAATCAGCTGAACGATTTTATAGAATATTGTTTAATAAAAGAAAAACAAAAACGGTGCAATAGAAATTACAAAAAATAATTAACAAACAGACATAAAAACAAGCAACAGTAAAATAAAGGGGTAAAAGGGAAAAATACTTATATGCTGGTCAAAGTCCAAGTCCTTAAAAGAATAAGTCCATTTGATGAAAAAGAGTTCCTTGGCTCCAAAAAGGTAACTCGCTGTAATCCACTTTGATGTTCCATAAGATGTCAAATCAGGAGCCCCTTTCCAGTAGCTGTGTGGCTCCTTATCTACCCCCAGGCAAAAGGGGGGCAAATAATTTACCCCCAGCCAATCACCAACAGGTGTAGGCTGGACTGAGGGTGTGTCAGATATGTGATTACCTAGGGAAGACACACCTGCAGTGACATTATTTTTTAGAGAATTCATAACTCTGTGGTCCAAGGTGCTACCAACTGGAAACCACTAAATTAGTTATTGTCATGAATTTAGCAGTTAATAGACACCAAACATGACAGATATGGAAAATACAGCTGACCAGAACGACATAAGGTAGGTTTCTAGCCTCTACTAAGACCTACATACATGATGTTTGGATTGTACCGAATGGTCTCACCTACCTGGAACCATATTTCATATCGGCCCACCATATTCTATTACATAGGCCAAGTTTTGTATATTTTATAGAAAAAGGGATTGTGCCTTTATCATAGTTAAACCAAAGGTCACATTCCAGGTCTGTTTGACCTCCTGCTGAGATCAGGAGACTCAAGTCTACTGTATCCTTTAGAAGTAAAGTACAAGGAATAGCAATCCTTGGCACCCTGCTGAGTTTTATGGCACCTCAGCCAAATGGTAGAGAAATACAGAGGTAAAGGGGGAAAACACAATGTACAAATAAATAAATCAAATGGAATCCTACTATTACAGACATTATATAATTAATAACTATACTAGATCTGCTTACAGCAGGATCCATATCATGACAGTCTGGTCTCTAGAGGGGTGGGCTTGGTTCTGCCCCTAAAAGGTGTTTCCTACTTTTGGAGGGATAATAATATTAACATTATTGTCATTCCCTTATTTTACACAATAAAAAGATACCAAACACAACATATATTGGAGTTAGTACGGACAAATAGTAAAATATCTCAAATTTTCCTCACTCTAAATTGCTTTGGAAGGTATGTATAGATGTGTCTTGGATTCCAGAAAAAAATGAGCGTATTTATGAAAATAGTAAATAATTCTATACCATGAATTATTAAGAAATATGAATGGCCTTTGAACTGCCATTTGGTTTTAGCTCAGTTCTAAACCAAAGGACCACCTGGGGTTCTCCTGCCATAATGTCTAGCTTGGCTGCTGTGGCAGTGAGGTTTCACACCTATGGCCTCTTTGAAGCCGGAACCCCTGCCAGGCTAAACAAACACAAATGGAGCTAGGTATGGGAAAGAAAAGTCTTCTACAAATTGTCAGGCAGTTAAACAATGTGGGAGCTGCCATACTGCTTGATCATGCCGATAAAGTGAGATCATTTGAAAATTAAGACTGCAATTTCAGAGATTGTCTATGGGACTTTACATTGCACTCACATTCATGACAGGCACCCCATTGGCTTTCTAAAGGCACACCAGTGCCCTGATACACCATTTTAGAATCACTGCTGTATAAATGTCCAGTTTTCTTGATCTGAATCTTTGTTGTTTCTAAACTCCCCTTCAATGGTCAATAGTTTTATTTAGTATTATTATTATTTAAACCATATTCTTTTATGTACCGGTATTATAATCCTACAATACAAGACAAGAATTGTGGAAGCACTCCAATTAGGCTAATTTACAACTACATTTAGCAGAAGTGCTACTGATCTGGTCAAAACATTTATACAAACATAGAAAAGATAATCAATGCACATTCCTAGGCCCCATACAATATCATATTATCTGCACACTGGCATACTTTATAAACAAAGGGGTTTTAGTATACATTACTGTGATCACATGAATGAAAAGCCTTCCAACCACGTCAAGGTAACCCCAGTCTGGAAGGTCCTAACGTCTAACCTTTTCAATTTCTTTTACTTCAATTACGATTAGCAAACTTTTGCATTTCTCATTCTTACACACTGGATCCATATAACAGGCTCTCTCCCTTCCCCCTCAGCCCTTAGGCTTTTTAAAATGAGGGAAGAGGCCATCCAGTGCTTTATATTAAAGGCAGAGGACCTCCCATTAAAGGGGCATGTTGGGGGTGCTATTACCACATGGAGGCTTGACCAAGCCTCCCAATAAATACATACAATACAAGAATTGTGGAAGCACAACAATTAGGCTAATTTACAACTACATTTAGCGGAAGTGCTACTGATCTGGTCAAAACATTTATACAAACATAGAAAAGATAATCAATGCACATTCCTAGGCCCCATACAATATCATATTATCTGCACACTGGCATACTTTATAAACAAAGGGGTTTTAGTATACATTACTGTGATCACATGAATGAAAAGCCTTCCAACCACGTCAAGGTAACCCCAGTCTGGAAGGTCCTAACGTCTAACCTTTTCAATTTCTTTTACTTCAATTACGATTAGCAAACTTATTATAATCCTACACTATAGTTTACTAGTTGGAAAATGCCATCGTTTTAACCTAAACCTGGCTTTGGGGTATATCTACCGGATTTCAGTTAAACCTTTTTCCGAATTTTGATGCAGAACTGTCAAAATGAAATTTCATAGCTTTGATGTCGAAATTTTCCTTTAAAACCTGGGTCTGTACCAGGTACCTACAATCTGGAATATAAAACCAGAGTTTATTATTCTATTTACTTGATTATATTTGCCTTTGTTTTCACTCCCTTTAGTTTATATAAATTTCCACCAAATTCTTCCTCCACAAGTACAACCCTCCAGTCATTCTCAGTGTGTTTCACCCGGAGAGCAAGAGAGCAGTTAAGAGCAGTGAACTTCTTTGTACATGGTTTAAAGGATAATCTGTTTAATCAGCAGTATCTGTGTATTCAAAGTATTGTAAAAATGCATTTTAGTCTAAACTGTACATTTTAATTTCAAATGTCCATTGTAAGTCAAACAGGCTTAGAGGTAGTACAATATGATTTAGAGACCATTGGTTGGTTAATCTTCTCCCCCGCAATCTGTAGAGCTACTTAAAATGACAACTGACCGTTCCTCAATCAGTGACTCTTTTAGCCCTCCTGCCTACCTACATGCATATCTGTTCTTCCTTGTATTTTATTAGAGGGTAACTGTGGTCCAAAAATGACTTTTCATAAATTGACAGGAATTGCTTTCCTGAGGATTTTTGCAATTTACTTTCATTATTTATTTTACATAGTTTTGAAGATATTTACATTTATATGTGTGATATGGTTGCAGCATCACCAGATCCCCTGCACTTCCTGCTTCCTGCACTGAAACCATGTGACAGTCCCTCTTCCGTGTTTCCTCCTCCTCGTGGGCCCCCATGGCCCCTCCCCTTGCAGCCCCTTGGGCCTTTCCCTTGCAGCATCCCGTGGCCCCTCCCACTCATGTGCTCTGTGGCCCCTCCCACTCAGGGGCAAGTGGGGGAGGGGCCACAGGACCCACAAGTGTGCGGAGCCACAGAATTTGTGAGTGGGAGGGGCCACAGGGGGCTGCAAGGGGAGGGGACACAGGGCCCATGATTGGGAAGGGCCAGCAAGTGGGAGGCATTAAAAAAAGCAGTGCTGTAGGCTGTGCTGTTCTCCCCACCCCCCTCCTACCCTTCAGTCATGCACTCAGCATGTGCCAACCACAGATTAGAGGAGAAAATAGTATTTCTGACCGTAGATTCAGAACCTCCCACCCCCTAAATTTTTAATCAGTGATTTCTTCATATTTTGGGCTGTGCGGCACGTAGAGAGGTGGTTGATAGCTCTTTTTAAATGTATGAACCTGGCCTTTTATTTAAAACAAACTTGTTTGGAGACCACAGTTCCCCTTTAACAAAAGTTATTAACCCTTTCCCCACACTCTTTTTCTATTTTCAATTCTCTTACAATCATTGCTCTTGTAGTAAATAAATTCTCCTGATTACACCTCTGTGTTTTGTATATTATCTTGTACATGCCAGATATGCAGTGAAGCACTTACATAAATATTAGTTTCATTTTGATAATATTGAAACCCAGAAAGACCATTTCCAGATTCATGGGCAATCTAGCACTTGTGTTTCTCCATGCTGAATTATTAGTATGTTACACTTCTGTATTATGACTAGAAATAGATTGCCCTTACAAACATACAGTATATCATACAGATCATTAGAGAATCTTTCTTTGAATATTCTTCCTAAAACATTTGTTGTAAACTGTGTAAAGTTGTTTGACTCCTTTCTTATTAATGAATTTTTTTAATTACCAGGTTTACTTTTAATGAATCCTTCCTTTCTGTCACAACTCTTCATCCATGTTTTCATACAGCTTCTAAAGTTATAGTCATTTTATAATAAACATGAAACATAATATGCAGAGTTATTGTTAAAGTCGACTACCATGGAGGTACCTGATTTGGAAGGGACCCTGAATTTTATAAAGGGCAGGTTAAGGCAAAAAAAAGAGAAAATACATATAGGTGGAGCAGGATGTACCATGGGAGGGACCATAACATACTTGTGAGACTGTATTGGGCCAAGTAGTGAATAGGGGTAGTTCTATTGATATCGCCCCCTAAAAGAAATGATTGGTTGATTAAACACAATTGTGGGTTTATTGACCAAAATAGAAGAATATAGTCTGATGATCTAAGTTTGCTTATGTTTTGGGTTAACTCAGTGAACCCCAACCTGCGGCTCTCCAGATTTTTGAAAACTACAACATTCCTCACCTGCAGAGGGAAGCCTAGGAATGCTGGGAGTTGTAGTTTTCAAACATCTGGAGAGCCGTAGTTTAAGGGACCCTGGGTTAACTGATCAATCTTGGATTGATAGCTGATCCATCTCCCAGATTGCGCCACAGGTTCATTATCTGGATAACTGTCTGTTTGTGTATGCACAGATTAAATATTATTTACCAGTCTGGCCCAAGGGAAGATTTACATAATATTACCGGTAAAAAAACAATTTCACATACAGTTAATTTTATCTGCCTCTCTCCAAAACTTTTCTTTATCTTCTTTCTAGCTTTGCCAATGTATTTTACTCATATTTAAATTTTTTCAAATTACCCCATTTTAGCAATATTTCTTACCCTGTTGGTGTAAACTCTGACTCCATTTTTACCCAATCTAACCTACTTTATAATGTAACATACTGTACTGAGCCTTTTCTTTTATTTCATGTTGTATATCTTCCCAAATCATAGTATATTACTCCAACTTTGTCTTCCCTCTGTGAGTTTGCTAATCATTGCTTACACACATATAGCCAAAACCGTGACTCCTAGCAGTGAGTCATTGGATTCAGTTTCATGGAAACCAGGAATGTGACCTGCAGGTTAGTTCACATCTGCAGAACAGGGTACTGAATAAGTACACAGAAAATCAATACATGGATTCACAGAATGTTTATTTTGTAGAGGTAGCACACAGACAACAGTGTGATAAACCATATGTATGCAACATTTTTGTAATAATTTTTACTATTTGATTGTATCTTTCAGTATCTACCGTATCTATCTTTTGCATTTTCTCCTCTATTGTAAATAAATGCAGTTATTATTGGTCTAGCAAGCACAGATAGAAACCAAGTCCCTGCACGCAGTAAGTGAGGTCAATCTGTGCTTCCAGCTTTGAAACACGTATCTCTGTTCATGCGGGCTCCTTCTTAAACCATTCCCTGGATTCTATGCAAATGAAAGAACAGAAATTAAAATAACTACTGCACATGTTGAAAGCCTCACAAATGTGTGTGACACTAGTAACAGGATTGCAGCATAATGTCTATTATAATGAACTGTATTGTATATATACTCTACTAATAATACAACAAGTGATATAAATGTGATGGTAAGTAGTTTATTACTATATGTAGAAAAAACAGGATGATGTTAAATTGGTTAAAGTGACCACTGCACCAAGGAGATTATAACATGTAAAAGTGTTTTAGGATGTCTACATTTTGTTTCCATCAATAACACATTTCAAGATCAGATTTAAAATATTAAATGATTTTGATGGAACCCTACACCCCACCAGAGCAAAGCAGCCATGATTTCTTTTGAATTGCTCCACTACAATTTGCAAGTTTAAAAGACTGTAGGATCGTTAAGATTAGTATGAGAGCTGTCTGTAGAGCTGTGTCATTCTTACTAGGATAAGCTGAGTAATGAACCACTGTAATTTGAATATATTTTATTTCTCAGGTTTCTCACTTAACGAGGTGCTGTACATTGTGGACACTCACAGTTTTGTAGATTCCATACTATCCTTTGACATGCGGCACTAAATAAAAGAATAAACATCCAGTTGGTTAAAATGAAGTAATGAAAATTCTTAAACGTCAATATAATTTAATACAACATAGTACAAACCATAAAAAAATATTTCTGGGCCTCCAAATGTCATTATGTCATATTTAGCTTTCTACACTGCACCACACTAATAGTGGTACAATACAGGCAATTAGCATAATTGTGGGAGCAGGACAATCAGTGTTTTCCAACCTCTCGTTCACATTTTTGTATTGAAGACATCAACAAGCATAACTATGAAATGATTAAAGATATCTAATTCAAAAACAGTGTCTACTGTATTGTTTGAAAAGCAGATGATCCCCGGTTGCTAATCATTTTTGTGGCTAGAGATACCCTTTAAATGTTAATCTTGGTTTATCTTGCTTTCTTCCTAAAAAGTACTATGTATGTATCTTTTAGTGCATTGTTGCCACTTTGTTTAAATGAATAGTTACCATGTGCTTGATCTGAGCCATCAGGTGGCCATGCTGCTGTGTCTGTAGTCTATTTGTAGGCCTTCCTTGATTTTATCTATTTTGTATTTGTCTGATGAAGGTGCAAGTCACAGAAACGTTACATATTGTTGTAATACATAAACATGTATTAATAAACACTAATTATAATTAATGCACAGTTATTTTTTTTCGACTATATTACTTGAGATTCCCTGTATATACGTGGTCGCATTTGTCTCATGTATATTTGTCTCATGGTGTCTAGTTGTGGGCCAAACAGCTCAGAACTAACAGTGGGGCAGCCCCCTCACATTATAACAAAAATCTAAGGCCCCACACCTTATTGTGGAATTCATAGAAGCAGACTGTGTGTGCATTGTTTGATCACTTTTTTTTCCACAAACAAAAGCTATTATTGTGGAGGCTATTGCAAAAATATCATGCACTTTTTTTGGAAAGTTGTACTGTAGGCTGTTTTTTTAGTCTAGAGCAGATCTAACTTGTCTGAATTTCCTTAGAGTCCCTGCAGCTCTATTTGCACTTTTTTTTATATTACTGGATTATCCTTTAGTGTAATGGTCTGATGAGGGTCTATCTCTATTTAGGCCTATTACTTTCTGCTCATCCCTTTCAGCTTTACCTGCAGTTTTCACAAGTAGGTGTACCAGCTAACATGGCAGCAGGCCTTCTGTGGATTTTTGGCCTCATATGGTATGTGCTAATCTGGCCTTGGTCTTAATTTTATATTTTGTGCACACAACTCACCTTTTACACCTGTATTGCTATTACCAGAGGCACATGGAGGATTTGCATTTACCATATCTGCAAGAAATAGGTAAATAATTAATTGAGAAAAAAAACATGATTCCTTTATGTATCATCTTGGATGTGAAATCTAAGTAAATCTAATGATCAATTTTTGCTGCCAAGATCTTTCATGTTTTCCATAGGAAATCAGTCATCGCTTGCATTTTTACCCATAAGCCCACCCTAATTAGTTAATTAAACAGGTCTTATCAGGGTTGAGCCCATTTGATGAGTATGCAATGTTAGTTGTTGTATTGGATAAGGGAAGAGCCCTCAACTACTCCTGGGGTCATAGTGACACTGCATACTACATACACAGGCATATTTACACCTAAAGAAGACACCACCTTGTTTTTTTTTACATCTATAAATATATAAAGGGTGATATTGGATTTCCTGTATAATGACATTATAGGAAGATTAAAATACCTATAAGAAAGCTAGCATAGAATTACTGGCACTTTATTGCTAATACAGTACATTTCTTTACATTTGGCGAAGAATAACATAACACTTTGATTCTAGTACAAGACATTGATTGGCTGATGCAATATTGGACAATTTTGAAATGAGTGCAAAACCCATGCTACCTGATGGAATATCGGGTTAGCGTGGGTTTTGCAGTAATTTAGCGCTGGCTGCGCCAACTCCAAACATTTCTGGAAATAGCCCAGCGAAGCCAATTCAATATAGGTTAAGTTTTGTGCTGTGTGGCAGTGCAAAACCTAATGCTTATTGAATAGAGGCATACGGGGCAATGCTGTAAAAAAAACAGTTTCTTCTTACCTGACCAGGATCCCTCAATGCTGTGAGTCTGGTGAAGGAGATTAAAGCATCGCTGGATCTCGGGCAGGTAAGACGTACTTCTTTTGTTTTTACTACACCGTCCACTAAGACCATTACGTTAATAGGCGCTAGATACATGGACACCATGCGGGCCACCACCATCATTCAGCACCACATATGGATGCAGCAATTAAGGTTTTATCTGCCCTCCTGCCCTTTCTGTGCAGATACAGAGGTCCACTAACATTTACATCTTGCACAAGCGCAGCAGCATCATTCAATGATCGTGGGACACACACAGAGGTGCGGACAAAGCAACTATTCATTTATTTTATTTTGTTATATAAGATTGCTATGTTAATGTTTCTTCTATCCACCGGTCTGGCTTCTCTTTAATATGAACCTGGTAAATACTATAACTGTATACTGTAAAGTAAAAATGTAAATTCTAACTGTTTATTCTTTAAAACCATTTCACTACAACAAATGGATTAACACTACCCAGTATCAGCTCAAGGAACATACCTCCACCGCTCCACAACCGCAACTCACTGTGGACCACAATATGCAATTTTTATCAATTTACTTTGAAACAATGGCATTAAAGAGCAAGTATACCTGAGAAATATCTTTTGGGGATAACTGGTGACATTACCCAGGGAGGTAGGAAATATCACTGGGTGGGCGCATGAACTAGAGGGGAGCTATCAAATAACCATTTATACAGTGTCTGACAGTGTAGGCCAAGTGACTCAAATTTGCACAAAAAATGAACTAGGTTGCGCTAAAATGTCTGCAGGTGCTCTGGGTTGATGTTTGGTACAACCTACATGAGCTCCTTCAAAATCTGTGTGTACGTGCACCTTTAGATTTCTCTCCTGTTCATTCATTTTGCATTGTTAATTGAAAAAATAAACTATTATTTGTAATAGCATTATTAGTAAAACATTATACACCCCTGCATAAAACGTTGCACATTGGCAACTTGTGAAGGGCAACTTCACAAAGAACCCTAATTTTCATATCCAAATATATCTGCAATTGGAAGAATAGCAAGTTCTCTTAAATTTGCCCTAATCAGTTGTCAAGGAAATTAATCATAAGAATTTGCATTTTTCCACTAATGCAAAGGAGTCAACTGATTTGTATTGTACAATATAGTAAGGAAAAAAACATGTTGGTTAATATTTATTATCAGGCTTGCCAAGCCTAGAAGAGACTCTTCCCAATATTGTATTACTTGCCAATTTCCCTTTCTGAGCAAGCCAATTGATCCGCGTACTTCCAGCTATTTGAAAAAGTTAATTCCCCCCTCATTGATCAGAGGCCACATGTAAATTTTCTGTATCTATTTAAATAATATCTTGGGGAGCAGTAAAAATATTAGACTGAGAAGGAATTAAAATAGTCTAAACAGGCCAGTAGTATCCCATGAAAGCAGTCTGTTTTTGACTTAATGGGGAATGTTACGTAATACTGTATGCTTTCGAGTATTGCTGTATAGCGATATCTGCTGCTACACATTACATATTGAACAAAAGGCTTTACATTTGCAAAGAATCCTGGCATGTGTATATTTTATAACGCAATGATCTGAGAACAGAAAAATAGAAGGGAAAAATGCAGAAATCAATGGTACAACTAGTGATCAGGCAATTTACCCTGTTACAGGAACTTACAGTTATTTATTTTATTGTCACTTTTGGAAAATCCTGGCTGAGGTTTATAAAATTCTCAAAAAACGATTAGTTTGACTTACTGTTGGCACTGTTGGGAGCATATATTGGTCTGTTCACGGAAGATCCTCCATTTAGACCATTGGAAGATCTGGTAGAACCTACAAGTAAAAAACAAAACAATTAACAATATGTGCAGCACAAGACATATTATTTATTTATTTACCAGGATTTACAGGAAAATCATTACCATATAGTTGGCATTTTTTGTAATAATGCTGGTAATATATCTCTACCTCATGATTAAGATTAATGAGACTGTAGAAAATACATGCTTAGATTATCTTGGCAGGTACTGACATGTTCAACACTTTAAAAAATAATAAAAATTATTTGGATCATTTTACAGTTTCATTTCCTTTTTCCCCTTTGCCTTTTGTAGAAAACTATACATTTTATACTGCTTGTTATTTTATAATTAAAACCCACTAAAGCTCCCCCCTGAAAAATCCTAAATGGACACTTTTAAATAAGCTCATAAAATTACTGTGTAGAAATGTTATCGTACCCTGAACAGATTCTTTATTCCGCTCATAGTTTTTGTCAGACACAAACTGGAAGAATAACCTAGAGCTGCAATTACAATGGGTATAATATCTTCCTTCTGGTATTCAATACTAGCTTTGCGGCTCTGGGTAAATCCAAACTAAAATGTAACTCCATGCTGGCCCCACTGTGTAGTGTTAATAGATCTTTTACTTGCTCCTCAGCTCCTTATGGTACCTCTGTAGTGCTTGTCCAAAGCCCAGGAAAGTGAAGAGTAGGAGCTGTCTTCCTGTGCAATGGTTTCTGCCTCTTGCCTCCAGGAGGTATTGCAAGCATGCATTGTGTAGCCGATTCCCCCCTCCCTCCCTCCATCAAGATCCATTGTGCTGGTTTTAAAGTCTATAAGTAAACCCTTTTGCTGTAGTGTAGTCACCCCCTCCCAGCCCCAAACACACTGTCCATTTGTAAAAAAAAAAAAGCAGATTACTTACTTACTAAGACTTCATTCCAGCGGTGTTCTCAATAGCTGGCAGCCACATTTGTGATTGGCATCAGCCAATCACAGACGCGGCTGCCGGCTCTGGCCCCTAATGTTAATTCCTTCAAGGAAAATAATATTACGGGCGGAGGCCACTGAAACGAAGGCTGTTATAGAATCGGTTAGCGCAACCTAACCTCACAATTTACCACTGATTCTGGTGGTGATTTGGGCTGAAAGTCTCGATAAAATGTCCTAGGAAGTAAGATATGCACATTCACTGGCCCAATAACTGGGGACACTGTCATTGGGGCTTGGTGATGTAAGATACCTAGCCCTATTATCACTTTAAAAGTTCCATATGTCACACAAACTTAGAGAAAATGATGGCAGCAACTCTATTGCAAGATATATTTATAAAAGTTCATGAGAAAGTTCATGTAAATAACAGTAATTATCATGCAACATGGCCACTGCAATGCCCTTTAATGTTGCTAGGAAATGCTAATAATCTAAATGATTGTAGTATTTATTTTTTCCATTGAAAAAGTAGACCTAAAAATCTTAAACGGCAAAATCTACACTGCTGTTCCCACTGTTGAACAAGACTGCCAGGTTTTATTACACTGGTGATTTCGGAAATGTAGGCAAAATTTCTTGAAGTCTATTGCAAGTAAATTTTTAGAGCTACTTTATTTTATTATAAGTCTAAAACCATTTCTAACAGCATAAATTATATATAGCCAAAAACCTGCATGGTGAATATGTGCTAATGGTTAAATGGATGATTAAAGGGTTTTGAAAGTACCGTATATACTCGAGTATAAGTCGATCAGAGTATAAGTCGAGGTACCTATTTTTACCTGAAAAACTTGTAAAAACTGATTGACTCGAGTATAAGTCGAGGGTAGAAATTATCACCACTACTGCCTTCTGATTCTGTGTTGTTTTTAGGATTTAGTTGCCCTTTAAATGGACAGCTGAATTCCCATACATGAATCCCATACAGTAATAGCCAAATCCAGTACCAGTAACCTCCAATTCTTTGGCACTCCACATGTTTGGAAACTACAACTCCCAGCATGCTTTGTTGTTACGAGTTTCAGTTTCTAAACATGTGGAGTGGCAAGGTTCAGTAAACTTTCAATTAAGCTTACCATAATTTACAATTCTCCTGAACCCCATATAGTAAAGGGCCCTCTGACCCCCATATAGTAAAGTGAACTCTGACCCACATATAGTAAAGGGAACTCTGACCCCCCTATAGTAAAGGACTCTCTGACCCCAATAGTTAAAAATGTCACCTGAGATTTGTTCTTTCAAACTGTCCTTTGCACTGTACTAGCAGCTGTTTTTTTCCCCAAACTGAGGAGACCCTTCAGATTTACAGATTCCAGTGACAGTGCTGAGTGAGTCCAGCAGCCAGAATACAGGAAGCAGGAAGTGTAAAGGCAGATCAGCTCCTGTAACTTTCTATGCAGGTTAACACAGCGCCACCTACTGGTTACTATCTGTAATTGCAGAATTTGCATCTAAATTAGGACTTGACTCGAGTATAAGTCAAGGTTATGTTTTCAGGCTAATTTTAAAGCCTGAAAAATTCGACTTATACTCGAGTATATACGGTATATAATGTAATTTATTTCCTGATCAATGTTTGATTTTTTTTTTATCAATTGCGATTAAATGTGTATTGTACTGTTTTGTTTCCCCATATCGAAGGGCTAAAATGAATACAGGTGGAGACAGAGCAGATTGTGGGTTTATCTAGTTGAAAGTGGCTTGATGGATATTTACTGCTATGCAATGAGAATGTTGGATGCAAATGGAATAATCATTGATATGGAGTTCCAAAACACCTTTACATTTTAATAAACTTGATCTGACGTTGTTCTAGATTGCACAGGTGAAAGGTAAAATTGTATATTCTGTAGAATTGAAGGAAACATAAATAATATTCTTAGACTAAATTACCTGTAGCTTTGTTGGTGGTTTGTGAGAGATTGTTTGCACTTGGGGTCAATGATGGCCCTTCGAAACCTGGATTATCGATGTTGCCTAAAGGTGCCACTTAACAGAAAAAGAAAACAATTGGATTTCAGTTGTATTGGAGGGTACTTCACATTTAATGGATACAAAAATGTGTATGTATGTATATTTCTAAAGTTCCACTTGGGTACGCAGAGCTGTACATTATAAAATACAGAGTATACAAACAAGGGGATAAGTGCAATATTAAAGATAAATAAAAATGTGAAATTATTTTGAAAAGAATTAAAAAATGGATACAGCCTGGAAGCTGCTGATGTATATGTACCTTTAGAGATCATTTATATACCTATAATGAACTATTTTGGTCCAAAGTGCCATGCAGATTATAACATTTTTAATTTCACTTTCCTTAGTATCCTTTGCTCTATTACTTTACTGGACAGAGTTGATTGATAGTACAAAGTGTAACTTACCGCCTGTCCTACCAGGAACACTGGAAACATTATTCACCGATCTAGAGGTTGATCTATTATTCCCTGATCTAGAGGTTGATCTGGATTGAGTTGTGGTAGATGGAGCTCCTGCAGTGGGTTGGCAAAATAAATGTTTAGGGAAGGTTCAAAGACAGAAGAAGGTGTGCTAAAAACAGATGCAGCAACCTCATCAGGAAAGTTGCTAAATTTCAGCTTACTTGTCGTTTACTGCAGGTGTGGATGGGGACCCATTGCTTAAAATATTTTACATGATCTAGACAGTTAGGTGCTAATTCTGCAGATTATATTAAAAGTGTCATTATTGCTTACTACTCCATGACTTGGATGCTATAGAAGAGAGGACAGAGACATAACATTAGGGGCTAATTTACGGACAGCCACAAGCACTTTTCTCCCACAGGTTTCAATATTGTGTTTGTGGCTTTTGGCAAATACCATTTTGTTCTGCCCAGTAGTGTGACTTTACCACCAGCTATTTGCTGGCATTAAAAAGTTGCGATCAAAATAGTGCAAGCACAATATTGAATTTTCTGCGGCAGCTGCGCGGGGGAATTTTGTGAGACGCTAAATTAGTTAGCGCGAGTTTGAGTAAGGATCGCTCAGTAGTCACTCTCTGTAAATGAGCCCCTAGGTGTGAATAAATATAAAATCACACTCCAAGGCTAAAAAACAATCATTCTGACTGAACAAGAAGTACTTTGCAAAGTTGACATACCTGAAGAAACATTATTAGGATTTGGTAAAATCCCACCAGCTGCATATGGTACCCCATTTCCAAAGGAATCGATGGGTTTACCTGTTACACTGACTGTGGAAAAACAATACATTATGTATACAGTCTCTTATAATATTGCTTGGATTTCATCACATGAGGATGCAAAATTTTAACATGTTACAGTATGTTTAGGCAAATAATTTTCTCTTTAGAGGGCATGTAAACTTAAAAAAAAATACTTTGCCTTATCTTAATCTATAATTAAATCCAATTATTCTGAGATGTGTGTTGCTGCATGCCTTCAATCCAGTATTTGTTATTATTCGCCCCTCCAACTCTTAACTAATGCCCCCTTAATAAGGCACAACTCTCTGTGAGGGCAAGCATGCTCAGTAATCTTTATAAGCCCGCATTGGGAGAGAGAATTTCCCACAATGCATTTCTCACATACCTGCTCTCACACCTAAATGCATACAACAGATGAGTTTATGATAATAAGGCACTTGATTGACAGCTCAAATGTAGAATGTTTCAGATTGGATATAAAAAAAAATAGTGGCAGATCAGCAAAAAAATGGTACCGTGGTAGTTGGGAATATTATAGCTTCCAGTAATGCTGAGGCCTCACTATGCCAGCCAGCAACGTGTGTGATAAGCGGTCATGCATTGACATGCGTTTCAAGTGTGTTATCGTCTTTTGGTGCACGACCGCGCAAATGTCCGCTATCAGAGCACACGTGATTTACAAAAAGATGGTAATTGCATGCGCTCCAAAAACGGATTGCAGCGCATGCAGTATGGCTACCCACATTGACATGCACTGTGCTGCGATTCTTCCTTGCTAATGGATCGCTAGCATGACCATCAGCGTGTGAGAAATTGTGTTAGTGTGGCTTAACCCAATGGACAATTTCTAAAAACAATTTTTCCAATTTAAATACCCTTCAATATACCTGGAGGGACTGAAGCAAAGTTTAGTGAAATTCCACCAGCAGTAAATGATGCCACATTTTCATTGGGCCAAAAGGGTCCATTTGTTGCATCTACTATGGAAGCAGAAAAGAGAAAGCATTTAAGTGACAAAGGGTGACATTTATGAAAGATCATTATAATAATATTACGATTGTTACCGTTCATTATTTTACTTTAAATCTGGTGTAGGTAACCGCTGGAGTTATTGTAAAATAAAAATCGCATTATTTTTGTAGACTACAGGGATGCAGGCGTTACCATAAAATAATATTGTTATTTTAAGATGATTTCGGCAGTAAACTACACTTGCATGAAAATAAAAAATGGTAATGATCGTTATTTTACTTTACATTTCACGGGGCATGTTATAGAGCAGCAATGGCGATTTTACTGCGCTCTTGGTGATATTGCAAAATTTTAGCAATTGATAAAATAGTGATAATTCGGCTTTTCTGCACTTTTTCTCCCTTTAGTCGAACTTTTTGCCACATATTGAAAATCCACTTGGCAATAAACGTTGCAAAGAACAAAATTGGTGAAAATTTGCCCAGAAAATATCTCCAAGCCTGACGTGGCGAGAATGCATTTCTAGGGGAGGGTTTTATTTTAATTCAATCTTTTCTTAAATGTTTCCCTATTAATATAATTTTATAGCTTGGGCAGTTCAATAGTACCTGTCATTTTAAGTAATCTGAAGCATCTGAATGGGTAACCTGAAACCCACTCTGCTATCTTAAAGCGGTGCTAACCCTTTGTGCAAAAGGATTACAGTAGCATCACTTTATATAGGGATATTAGCAATTATATCTTTGTAAATTCCCCATATATTTTCTATGTAGGCAAATCAGAATAGGCAACCATGAGGATAGTGATGCTTTTTCAATTTCAGTAACATAGGTATGTGTAGATTGCAAATAGCCCTTCCTGTGTAATTAGCAAGCGATTAATTGTCCTTAAACATTTTGTTTTAAACAAACATCCTTTTACGCTATCAATACCCTAACATAGCGATGCACCAAGAGCCATTATCCCTGGTGCAATAGATCCGGCGATGTTATATGCCACTATTGGCATATAACATCGATTGGGGTGGGCGGCTACGTGGTTAGCTATCAGTTAACATCGGTTAATATGACTTAAACTCCAGAACAGGAGTGGTGCACCTCTTGGTGTATTGCCCTGTAAATATCACACTGGTTTTACAGGTCTGGAGCAAAAACTGCTCATCAAATCAGTAACTTTATGCATTTTTTAGATAATGAGAAATATAAAGTTTAAAGGTTTAAAAACTTATTCTATACCCTTACATTTTTATCCTCTCAGATTTAGATGATTCGCTTTATTATTATAGTTACCATGCTTTTTCAGAAATATTTCATTGTAAATTTGTAATAAACAGGGAAATGTAAGAGGCCTATAAAGGAGGACTTAGAGAGTTCCTGAGTTCTATAAGCATATTTGGCAGTTACTGCATCGTATGGTCCAGGTTTCTCATACAAATCCTTTCACTGACAAACAACAAACCTTAACTTTCCCCTAAAATGTACCAAAATTATCCTGAAAATCTTATACTTACCTAACGCATTGAATGAATCTGTGGTTGGATGCTTAGGACCTTTTATTCCATAAAGTGGAGAAGAACCTGTCAATAAAATAAGGTTAACACTATTATAACCATCTAACATGACCATACAGACCTTAGACATATAACTTCTTTGCACATTTTATAGCCAGGCTTTTCAGTACTTGTGGTTGAGCCCCATCATTTTATGTAGTATAATAATGGCACCGACAGAGGGGAGCTATAGCTAGATTTTTCTAGCATTTCTAGCATTTTTAAACCCCACTTTTCTATTTAGTGTATACTCTTAGTGTAGTCAAAGCAGTACACGTCTAGTGGCAAATTTTAAACAGTTCACCCAAATAAACAATAATGAACTCACTGCATAGATGAAAAAGAAATGTCCCCAGTAGACAAAGCAATGTTGAGTAGAGGTCCGCCATACTTGCAGTAGAAGAAACCTCCAAGAGATATCAGATATACAATAAGGCTATCTGACTAAAAGTACAGTACAATAAGTATTTTACAATTTCGTGACCATCTCTTATTTATGGCAAAAATATTGGTCCTACCCACTATCCAACCTTGAGTGCAGTCTACCACACCCTGGATTGACAGAAGTCTCCTTTAGTATATAGAAGCCATGAGAAAATTATTTATATAACTCTAGTAACACACCCAGGAAATTAATGTCTTACCTTTACTTTTTATATAAATTAAAAAGTGAATCACATATTGGATGAAATTAGATTTGACCAAACCCTACTCTCCTATTTATCTATGTACGTGAGATACCCTCATGACAAACACCCTTTTAATAGAAAAAGTTTTTATAGTGAAAATATATTTTAGCTGTACGGTTTAAAAAGATGCTAGTAACGCTTCAAAGTCATTTAGATATTATCCTTAAAATAATCTCATGCAGCTATATATACAGTATATTGGTTGACATTAATGAGGACATAATGATGGCCTTCTCCAAAGCCCCCTCATATCTCATGGCTATATGTATCATTAAAACTGAATTTTAAAAGGACTTTTAGAAGTTGACTGCATTTATGCTAAAAATTAATGCCAGTGGATTGTGAAGGTTCTCATTCATTTGGGTTATGGCTTTCAGTTAGATCAACTTGACTTGAAGTTAGGTTTTGAAAATGTTTCAATAGTCATCCTGACTGGCTTTCTCAATTCAGAAGGATTCCTGAATGCAAGAATGTAGCTAGGACGTGTAATTAAAGGATAGGTTCACACAAAAAGTGAACTTATCCTTTTTTGTATTCATTGAAGAATGGGAGATACAAAAGCAAGGGTGCACTTTTTGAGTGAACCTATACTTTATCCTTCTCAGGGTAAGGCATCAAACTTGTGTACTTCCTCAGGATGCAGGTATACCACTGAGTCTTGTTCTTAAAGAATTGTCTCTTCTTGTGTTCCCCTCTACAAATAAAAGCACCTACTGCACTATGTTGCGTATATGATTTGCTCTTCTTGTGTTTGGTTTTGGGACTTTTGGATGCACCTGTTGCTGCCTCATTGTTTTGCTGGGTTTAAAGCAGGCAAGGATATTAACAGGGAGATTCAATAAAAGTTCTTATCGTTTAAAATGGTGCTAATTTTGCCCCAACCAATCAAATTTTATTTAACATTTGAAAGCTAACATCTGATTGGCTAGGGCAAAATTAGCACCATTTTAAACGATGAGAACTTTTATTGAATAACCCTGTATGTGTCTTCTGTCAGTTAATGTCTGAGCAATTAAGAATTTTCAAGGGACACTATATCCCTGTCTGTGACTTTATTGACCAATTGACCATTTCCATCCTTTTATGACCACAGTGTATTCACCTTCTGATGGCTACTTCCTGTGTGAAAATGCATCATGCACCTTTGAAACATCATGGGCCCAGGCCCCACTGCAAGTTTGGTGGTCGTGCCCATGACAAATCTAACTCCCCAGCTGCACCGTGATCAGCTGGTTAACTATTTAAAAGACCAGTACTGCACAAGCAACAGTTTAAAACAGCTGATCGCTCATACCTTTACTGTATTCCTGCAGCTTAACAAACACATGTGAATTGTGGCCGTCCCGGGCCCCACATGCCTGGTAGTTATTCCACTGGCACTATGTCACAAAGCTCACATCATCTTAAACTGGTTTCTTGAACATGAATGTACTCCAGTGTACAGTGTCCATTTGAACACTTTATCTTGTACCAGATCTCTCCAATAGAGTACCTTTGGGATTCAGCTGACAAATCAGCTCCCACTGCTTGCTGTTATCATGTTATTATGGGCAAAAATCTCTGAGGAATGTTTTCAAGACATCTATGCCACAAAGAATTAACCTGGTGTCAAACCTGGTACTAGCAAGATGTTCTTATTAAAGCGGCCACCCTGTATATACATTATATACTGTCTATAAATTATATGTAGCAAAGAAAGCACACACAGGTGTTCTACAAAGTATCAAAAAAGTATTTATTCAATCTTAATCTTCATTTATTCAATCTTTCATCTCATACACAACCATCATCAGGATTGTAACAACATATCTGCACTTCCATTTATTTAGCTAAACCAGTGCAAACCCTACCCCAGGACCATTGACCCAGGAAAAGACATTTCTCACAATCATATTTTGCATAAATCCCCCCAAGCACAATAGGGATCCTATGATTATTGCACTTCTGTGAAGCCTGCATCTGCGCATCATCATCCCTGCATATGTTGGGTTAGTGTGGGTTTGGCACTAATTTCGCTCGGACAGCATCATTTCCAAAATTTTGCGCTAATCTCAATTCCTTTATTACTGAGGTGGAGGGGCCGATGCAGAACTAAAAAAGAGCCATCTTACCTGACCAGGATAGACTTTAAAGAATTGTGAGATACCGGTCAGATAAGACAGAACTTTTTAGTTCTGTTGGACATACCGTTGCTTATCAGACCAGTTAGCTCCCCCATAAGTACTAGTGTTCCAGATAAGAGGAAAACCAGTATAATCCATTTTTGGGATAAGGTAACATTATAGTAAGAATGTCCACTAGGTTTCAATATATATCTGCCTCATAATGTATACTTCTTCAGCTGAGATACAATCTTTCATCTGTACAGGGAGTGTGTCTCTGAATACAACTAATCATTATTTAAGGGATGAGGCTGGGTTGGTACCACATTCACAGCAGTAAATTGTTATTCCTAAAATTAAGAACTATTTAATAAAGGTCCAGGTATGAAACCTTAACACCACACAATGTGCCTACAACAAATGTACAGGCATTAAAGCTGTTTAATTATAGAGCACAACATGATCAAGAGCAGATGATAGATGCTTATTTTGTTGGCCAAAAAATACTTATTTTGTCATATTGTCATTATTGAGAATATCAGCATCCTCATTCCACATTGCCTATTCCTATATTATCAGCAAGGAATTTCTTATGATATTAAGGGGCTTATGTAATAAGTGGGAATAGTTTGCCTGTGATATCAATCTGTAGATTAGAGGGTGCGTCTAAAAGGATGCTGTGAATTAATAGCACAGACAGACTATTCCACCCTTTATTACATACACAAGCCTCTTAAGTTGCCTATTCACATGCAGCTTCTTCCACGTCAGATTTTATTGGAATCTGATTGTGAATTTTCCTAAAGTGCAATTACAATATATACTTTATACAGAATGATCATTCAATCGCCCATACTCCGGGATGATCATACCGGCTCCCACTACTGAAGGAAAGGAGCTGATACCGACGGTCTAAATTTTTTTGTCCTGAACGATCGGTCCCCACACCTTGCTGATACTCTGTATAGTCACCTTTAAGAAGAACTAAAACATTTTTTTTATCATTATATGAAAGCTTTTCTCTCCAGATCACCTATATATTGTAAGATTCTTCTCTAGTAAGTTGCATTTAGTACATCTAAATAATAGATCATGTAACTAAGAAGGCTTTCATGGTGGTGCCAGCACAACCCACAGCCCATGTAGTCTTCAAAGAGCTATGCCCCCTGACCCCAGGATTTACTGTCTGTATTCACATAGGGGGAGATACAATATAGCCCATTTCTGTCTAAAACCCACGTTAACCCGAAAATTTTTTGGGTTAACGTGGGTTTTAGACTGCTTTTAGAGCACAGCGCCATTTCCTAATGTTTTTGGAAATAGCGCTGTGCTAACGATCCAAAACCTGTAGCATTAAGTTTTGCGCTACTTACCTTAGCCCGATCCCGTGATGCAATAACTGACGTAATCTCGTCATCTCGTATCGCGGGATCGGGCTAAGGTATGTTACAGGAGCGCAGTTATTGGATCTCCCCGATAGTTTCTAGCTTCTGTTTCTAGCAAAAGATAAACAGGGATATTCAATAAAAGTTCTTATGGTTAAAAATGGTGCTAATTTTCCCCAAACCAATCAATTGTTAGCTTTCAAATGTGTTAATAAGATCTGATTGGTTGGGGCAAAATTAGCACCATTTTTAATTATAAGAACTTTTATTGAATCTCCCTGTAAATTTCTAAATGTACCTGCATTCATTGTTGTAACTCAGGTGGCACACACAGCCCAAGAAGTCACAGGTTCAAATACTCTGGCTTGCTTATGAAACAATACAAAGTAGTCTACTGCCTGAGTTTATTGCTTTTTTTTTTATATATATAGCCGCGCTGTTTTTTATTTACCAACCAGTGTGAATTGCTGACCATCTTTCTGGAGCAATACAAAATGTACCTGTTTCTTCAGAAAGTTCAGTGGTGGCTCACTGCTACAGTGCTGGTCTAAGAAACACGAAAACCATTGGTCCACAGGTTTAAATCACCAAGCTTACTTCTTTTTTTTGTTTCCTTTAAGTTTCTAGCAAAAGATAAAGATTTAACATGCACTTACATTCCACCAAGAAGCTCTTGTGGGATAGTGCTAGAAAGCATTCTTTTTAGCAAGACACAATACACAAGGTTGCAGGTCCAGTTCCCCAGACTTAATTTTATTTTTTACTAAAATGTTAATTTTCTGTTTCTTACATGTTTGCTAGCTTAGAAATAAACTGCAAAGATTACTGTGTTTTTTAATAAAAGCAAAGTAATTTATCATTGTTAGGAACAGGAGCATTTGTAATGTGTTTATACAAAAACTGCACTGAAATCTGTGCTCTGTGTCAGAGGGAGTAATGATCTCTGAGCTGTAATATGATTGGCTTTCAGCTTCTAGGAAGCAAGGTTGCGCACACTTAGCTGGGTGTACCCAGCTAAGTGGATTATGGGAGCTTACCCCTAGTACAGACAGGATAATTTCATAAATCACCCAGCAGCCACAGCAAAGGGAGAGGTGAGATACAGCATTTGGTATTTTTGTGAATGTGCTATTTCTATTGGGGCAATATTATCTGGAGACATTAGTTCCCATTTAGGTCTCCAGGCTTCATAATAAGATATAGTGCACATGCATATTTGAGATCAAAGAGTGTGTTGATGAGCATGCTAAGCAAGGTCGCTACAGCATCCTAACAAGTCCATTTAGCCATAGAATCCAATAAAGGAAACCAGAGACAAGAGAAACAATCAGAATCTTGATTTTAGTCAAACCAAAACCAATTAGGTTTTGAGGAAGTAGACTGTTCCCTACAGAACACATCAAGCCTATGGTATGACTCAAGCCTGCTACTTTGCTGCAGTTTGTTTGACTGAAAACATTCTGTGATACTTTCCCCTATTTTTGTATCTGGTCCATCCATTATGCTGCCCATTTCAATTGACCATATTCAGAATTATCTGTACAAAATTATCTCCTTACATTCATTATTTTCAAATATGTAATTTGGCATCACCAAAACTAAATAACCAAATTACCATACACATTTCTTGTTTCCAGACAACATTTTTACCTAAATGTCATCTGCTGCAGCATTCAGAGTTAGAGCATGCTTCACATGCAATACAATAGTGCCTTGGCTGACATTATGGAACATTTTTATCATTTATTTTAATTCTCCTTAATTAGTTTTTTTCTGTACATCTGGACTGTCAGTCTGAAAAGTTTTTTTTACTGGTCTGCAGCTTTAGTTTGAATGGATAAGGAACTGTGCATGACATTTACTTTCAAAGAAGGCAAGAAGGTAAGTACACTTGATTGGCAGTTAACCAAACTATGACATTTGATAGATGCCCATCTCAAAGTTGGTTTTACTGCTAATTTCATATTCTTTCAGCTGTATTTGTCTTCAAAAAGACACCAACTACACATTGCAACATTTTAGTTAAGGTTAAATACAGAGGTTGATAAAAGACATAAATATACGACTGATAGGAAGGAGAAAAGATCATTGTGTCAATGTATATCAATGTATATTGTTGTACAATAAGGGGAAAAACGTCCTTCTGGCTCCAAAATCTGTATTTTCAGATGAAAAACTTTTTATATTCCACATTTCATTATTCTTTTTTTTTTACTCTAAAATGGTATTGAGTCCTTTGTTGAAATGATTAAACAAAGACACCAGTGCCAGGGTCAGAATTTATAAACCTACAGTATTGGAAAGTTTTGATATCAAGTGTTTTTGCAAAAGTCCAGCCAACGGCCATTCATTTATGGCTTAAATAGTACATTTACGTCCGTAGGGGGGTACTATACCAATCGGTAGTAGACTACGGCTATGGTATTTTATAGGCGATCACGATCATACAATTACGATTATGGACGTAAATGGCGGTCATAAATGTAAGATGGCGATTGTAATTGTACAACTGGGATCGGAATTTTATGACTGGGATCACAGTGCTGTATCGGGTTTTTATAAATACTTAAATAAGTAGTAGTAGCTTTTATTGACATATTTCATTAATGTGTTCAAATGCCAGATTTTAAAATTATTCATCCTTGCATATTGATTAATTCAACCCAGCCATGGCCAAAGCGTGAATGCCACACCTCTGGGTCCCCAGAAGGCATGAAATGGCTCCAATAACCATTCCCATTGCAAGGATATATCCGCCCGCTGTGACTCCAACATATCACTCCCCTTCCTTATGAAACCTATAAACTAACTGTATAAAATCTTAATAACTTACGGAGGAAGGGAAGAACTGTGTCTCTCTGGCAACAAAATGGCATCTACATCTGCTTGTAGCAGTCTTTTATAGCCGAGACGACACCCATGCGCATGACATCGGTGCTGCCTGGCTACCAAATCCCACAAGATCTGGCACAGCCAATCACCATTTGCGACGCGCCATTATTACAGCATCACCGGTTGCCACACCAGGATCCCGCAGGACAGTATCATGCAGGGGCCACACTACAATTCCCAGCATGCCCCGTAGGTTTCCTCCCCAACCACGGTCAGACGCCCCGCCCCCTAACTCAGACGGGAGCTACCAAATTTTAAGTTGTGAAAGGCAGTGTCACATTTAATAAATCCCTGAATGCAAATACAGTTTAATAGCAGTTTTCAATTCTAGTTTCTCCCCCCTCCCTACTTTCTTTTGCCTTGTCTACAGGGTTTCCTTTATACCTTGTGCGTACACACAAGTCAGCAAAACTGCGCTCACAGTTTACAATAGAGCACACACAAACATTTCAGTGAATATAGGTAACATGTTATGTAGGGCACAAAACTTGTTCTTGTGTCTGCACAGATGATATATATCTGTACACACAACCAAGAAGTAAGGCCTGTTACATGTGGGCCAACAAAGCCTCAATATCCCTGACTGATAGTCTACAGAATAAAAACCATTGAATAACAGTGTAAACATTGGTTGGAAATGATCGCTCAGATCAAAAATAACTGCTGAAAGTTAGGCTCCAAAAATGCTTTGTTTGATACGGCCATATTATTGATATATGTGTGCCAGCCTTAAGTCTTTTTTTATTTTCTAGATTTTATTGCCTCATTTTTCTACTCTCTAATAACATTATCTGTCCATAATTAATATAAGAAAATCTTCTTGCATCAATCACCGGCAGCAAAAGAAAATGGAACCCATCCTAATTGCTAATGTTTGGAACATGGCTATTCTTTTTGTGATTCTGAAAAATGCTGTACAATTAAAAGTACAACTCCAAACAACCCTTTGTTTGGCAGGAATACAAAATAAGTAAATAAAAGGTTTTTAATGTTTATACCCAAACCGTGCCTGCAATCACCTATAGCCAGCCAGGGGTGTCTCTAAGGTTTTTGCCATCTAAGCCAAACTCTGATTGCTACCTGTATGCAGCACACTGCTGGTGAAACAAAGTGGGCGTGGCTTGTGTGTGTGTGGCTTGTGTGTGTGGCTTGTGTGTGGGCATGGCTTTGTGGGTGGGAGTGCGTCTAGCCATTTTGTCATTTTGAACTTTTATTTGTAGAGTTTCTTTAAAAGACATTTATCCACACCATAATTCCAGAAGAATAAAGAATGTTGCCCAAAAGAACCTGCCACCACATCAAGGTAGACTCTTTTAACAGGACCCTAACTTACCTAACAAGTCTAACTCAACAAAATATCTAAAGGTCCCATACAGTGAGAACAGACAGTGAAGGTCCCATACAGTGAGAACAGACAGTAAAGGTCCCATACAGTGAGAAAAGCCACTAAAGGTCCCATACATTGAGAACAGACAGTAAAGGTCCCATACAGTGAGAACAGACAGTAAAGGTCCCATACAGTAAGAACAGACAGTAAAGGTCCCATACAATGAGTACAGACAGTAAAGGTCCCATACAGTGAGAACAGACAGTAAAGGTCCCATACAATGTGTACAGACAGTAAAGGTCCCATACATATTTTATCCTCTCCTGCAGTCTCTGTCCTCTATCTCTCACACACTCTTTCTCTCCTGCAGTCTCTATTCTCTATCTCTCGCACTCTTTCTCCTGCAGATTTTATTGAAGAACGGGAGGTAAGACACAGCTGAATCTGAATACCAACATTTTTTTTAGCAGTGGAGATACACTTTGAAAGGTATCTCTGCCAAAAAATATGATTTGACTTATTTCTGCTTAATTGAAGAATGGGAGTTAAAGGAGCTACGTCCTACCTCCCATTCTTCAATTGAACCATCAGAAGACAAGAGGGAACAGAAGAAACTTCCCAGGGACCACACACTTCCGCCGATTCCTTTGATAGACCTCGAACATCATCCACACTCCCTTATAATGTATGCACAGGCTTAATGTTTTAATATTCTACAGAGAATGATGGTGTGTTATGTACTCACATAATAATGATTTTTAAACTTAATATCACTATGTAATTGATGATTATTATCACTTATGCCACATCACAAGTGGGTGGGACTAAGGGTATATAAGGTGGAAAGGGTGTGCACACGGTTATACCTGAGGAAGGGGAAGTCACATCCCCCGAAACGTTGTATGTTTTTTGCCTAAAATAAAACACTGGAAATGAAATAGTGTGCTCCTCCAACTTTTTTGCATTCGCTGTATTGCTGTGGCCCTTGAGGTGGAGGGCTGGGAGGATTGCACCTATTAATTGGAGGCCGTGCCAAAGGAGGTGTGCTGGGGTGTACTTTCTTGAGGAATGCACAGGCTTAAACAAGACTGTATTGATATGTGTCTGTGTGTGCTGGGAGTTTTAATTTTCAATAATATTTCTATGAAGGCTGGTGATGATGGCGGATGGGATATCATATGGAAGGTGCTGGCAGTGAGAGGCTGGAAATGATGGGGGATGAGGTTTCCCATGGAAGGTGCTGGCAGTGAGGGTCTGGGAATGATGGGGTATCAGATGGGGTATCATATGTGAGGGGCTAGTGATGATGGGGGATGGTGTATCCCATGTGAGGGGCTGGTGATGATGGGGGAGGGGTATCCCATGTGAGGGGCTGGTGAAGATGAGGGATGGGGTATCGCATGTGAGGTGCTGGTAATGATGGAGGATGGGGTATCCCATGTGAGGGGCTGGTAATGTTGGGAAATGGGGTATCCCATGTGAGGTGAGAGGCTGGTAATGATGGGGGATGGGGTATCCCATGTGAGGGTCTGGTAATGATGGGGGATGGGGTATCCCATGTGAGGGGCTGGTAATGATGGGGATGGGGTATTCCTAGTGAGGGGCTGGTAATGATGGGGGATGGGGTATCCCATGTGAGGTGAGGGGCTGGTAATGATGGGGGATGGGGTATCCCATGTGAGGGTCTGGAAATGTTGGGGGATGGGGTATCCCATGTGAGGTGAGGGTCTGGTAATGATGGGGTATCCCATGTGAGGGGCTGGTAATGATGGGGGATGGGGTATCCCATGTGAGGGGCTGGTGATGATGGTCACAGGGCAGGTTGGGAGGTGGAGAACATTGTAGGGAGATAATAAGGAAATGTCTAGGACCAGCAGGAAATGAGGGGAGACCCGGTACACTGTCTAATGAAATATCTCTGGGGAACATCATGTACATGGGGAAGGGTGATCAGTGACACACACACAGTAGGAGGCGCTTCCTCCTTCTCTATCCGGCACTATTGCGCCGGTATGTGATTTTTCTTTATCTTCGCACCTAAAATACCGCTTCCTTGAGCCACATTGAAACAATGCTGCTCTGCTGCATTGTCTCAATGTGGCTCATTAGCGAGACGGCTCTGTAGTTAGCTAACTCATTGCCTGTGTAATTTTGTATAATCCTTGTATTCCTTAAATTGATCTGACATGTACGTATAAATCTGATGTTCATTGAGTGAGAGAAAGGTACTCCTTCCTTACTTTGACTCTTCTTGTGAAAAGTTGGCAATGGGCCCTGTTGTAGGCACACAAAAACACTTGGAGGAAACCAACTTGTCACAAAAATAGAATATTTTTTTTAAAATTTTCTTTGTGTAATTATTTTAATAGACACGGGAGTGTCCTTTTTGCACTAAACAACCTATATGTGGTTTATTGTTTTAACAGAGTATAATTTATTATTATAATGTATAAGGCACTGTAATAACATCATTAAACCTCATAAAGAGTTTTCTTTTGGATCAAGAAATAGAAATAATGTTTACTGTGGAGAACAGGTAATCATATTCTAATTATCCTCATGTACAGAAGTAAAACCAGCTGTAAACCACCAGAATTTTATCCTGCAGGGGACTACACAGTCTAAAAGTTCAGAATGTGCCGCCTGTCTCTGACACTTACCACTCTGCCTTACAGAGCCAGATTTATACTGAATGGGTTCCTATGAAATGTTCTGGTTTACTTCTTTTGTTGCGTAGAATGTTCATATATTAGAAGGGTATATGCTTTAGAAAAGGATATTTTGGCTTGGGAGCACTTTGTAAAAACAAATGGATTGTATTCTGCAACTGGACTCTCTCTTATGTTTTCTGAGCTCTTGGTAGAAGCATAGATTGTGTACATACCAAAACAAACAGATGGATTATGGGAGTTTACCCGTAGTAATCACAGATTAATTTCATAAATTAACAGCCAGAGCAAAAAGACAAAAAAACTAATTTGTTATATGTTTATAAATATGCTTTGTCCATTGGGACAATTTTGTGACTTTTATTCTCCTTTAAGTACTCCATTTGTGTCTCATTAAATAAGGTTTACTCGATATTTTTCAAGTTAACCTAAATCTAAATGTTATTTTATGGCTGCCCATGACTTTTAATGGCTTGCATACAGTACGTGGCTTGATTTTCCAGCAAAATAGAATCAGACCAAAACCTTATACATAGAAGAAAGCTGATCAAACCAGTCTAAAAAATTTCCGACAACCCCATTAGCTGCCACATCATCTTGAGTGGATTTCAACTCAAGATACAGTAGATCGGTACTGGTCGGATTTTCATGGCTGCTCCTCCTAATCTGTTGCAAGAAAAGTCTGGGTCTGGGTTTGCATAATAATAATAGTTAAAGGAAATAATAGTTTTCTTTCCTCTAACAAACGTCTAAGGCTGGGTACACACAAGCAGATTTTTCGAGCCAACTGACCAATATTTCGGTGCTCCCAGTAGTGACTCACAAAAATACAGCCCGTATTTTCCTTATGTTTGTGTTCTTTTGTTACTGCAGGGCAATAACATATCATTCAAAACCCAGTGATGAACGGATTAGAGGCATGTCTATACAGATTTCTAAATATACCATGGGTTAAGAGTGTTTTCTACTTTTCTGCTTTAATGGAAGAAAAGCAGATTCTACTGTAGTAAGGGATTTTGGGGTTTTTTTTGGAAGTCTTATTGCATCCTGGTGTTTTATCTCCCTTTGCAACATCCAAGCTCTTTCTTTATTCTAAAGCTTTATATTTATTCCAGAAGTGTATTTTAAGACAATTGTTACAGAATTTCCCCAACAACAATTTCTGTAGTGACAATATCTCTATAGGAATAGGAGAGAGAAATGTCTGCAAGGAAGAACAAAAAAAAAAATCCTTCACCAACATTGTTTAGAAATCTGAAAAGATGGAATACTAATGCTGGCTATACACTAGTTAATGTACCTTCTGGTGTTATTGCAATGTTCCCATTGCATAATCATTTTAAATAGGCCAGGATAGGGAACTTTGGAAGGTAAAGGGGCTTTAACAAATCTATCCATTTAGTTCATGGCCAGCATTAATGATGTCAAGGAGAACCTGTACATAGGTCAGATTGGTATAATAAACTGATATCCGCCAATGCTTTGGAGAACAATGATCTAGCCCAGGGACATCCAACCTGTAACCCTCCAGATGTTTGAAAACTACAACTTCCAGCATTCCTCCGTTGCAGAAACCAAGGAATGCTGGGAATTACAGTATTCAAACATATGGAGGGCTGCAGGTTGGACATCCTGATCTAGCCTGTTTGTGAAGAATTGTGTGATGAGAGAGATTAATATGATTTTAAAGATGTTTAAGATTGTTAGAGATCAAAAAGTGCTGATCACAAGATTTCTAAATAAAAGTCAGAAAACTGTTTATTATCCCTTGGCTTTCTGTAAAAATTCAGAAATGTATGTAAATATTTTGAAATAAATCTAGTTACATTGGGATTGAATGGCTTCAAGAAAATAAAATAAAATATCTTCAGCAAATCAGTATCCTTAATGAAATACTGTGCATAGGACAATTCACAAATAACAATCCCTAAATTTATCCAGCACGCCTGAAGTTCCCTCCAAAATGCACAGTCCTAGTGGAAATTATTAGTAAATTAGGTAATTATTCCACTTTCCATTAATTATTTGGTTTAATATTAGCATTTAACTTGTTTAGCTTGTTTGCCACTGCAGTTTGTATCCGATTTCAGAACTAGCTACACATAATGTTTACAACATTGAGCCAGATCTGTATACTCCACCATGATGTACCAGTATTACCTGCAACCATGGATGCATTTTTTCTACCAAACCTACAATGCAATTGGAAATAAAATGTGAGAAGTACCAGTCAGTAATTATTTCAGTGATGAATTCTTTGGCCAGGGTAACTAGTCTGGGCCTCCCCCACATTTCTGAACATGCCATTTTGCGGTTAGATTAGTATCTTTAATGATCCAGAGTTTTTATTTTTACAATTAGAGGGCAATGAAAGTTGAATTATTATATTCTCATATTCTACTTGCAGCCACTGCAAACACGTTTGTAGCTACATACAAAATAGAAGCCTAGTCACACCCCATTCAATTGCTTACATGTTTATTCCCTCTATGATGCTGCTTTAAAAGCCCGCCATTCTCTCTGGATAAATAAAAGCAATTAGTTCAATAACTTGGCCAAATTATTTTAAGCCCAGCAACCACTTCAAGGTTTGCTTTTTCAGCTGGGTCCTACGCTATCAGTACTTGCCTTTTATAAGCTGAAAGTACGTTTGTAGCTAATGCTCACGGTGATAGATAACCCTGATAGATCCAGATGCAAAGCACATGTACAATCTGATTTTGGCCCATATACTTGCCCCGTGTTCTTGCCTGTGTGCAGCATTGTCAGGGATCACTAGGGGGCCATCTACAATGGTGGCTGCAATGAATGGTTTTACAGAATAGAAATAGAATAGAAACAGAACATTTATTATTGTTACTTTCTTTGCCCCTAAGGGCAAGGCCACACTGCAACGCAAACGCAAATGCAATCGCAATCGAAATCACATGCGATTTCATGTGCGATTTTCGTTGCGTTTGCGCATGCGATTTCTTCAATAGGTATAGGAAAACGCATGCGATTGCGATTAAAAATGCAGAACGCAAATCGCAATCGCAACACACCCAAAAACGTGCGTTTTTTTCTGCGTTGCCGCGTATTTAATGATTTTTAAAAAACGCAAGCGCAAACGCAAAAAAAAACGCAGCAGTGTGGCCTAGCCCTTAAATGCCTTTCCCCATTTATAAGTATAGATATGTATTCTTTCAGCAGAATGAATATAACATTAAATCTGGAAAAAAAAAACTGCCAACAACATTACTGGATTTTCTTGTTAAATATTTTGGCCACAATTTCTATATTTTGAAATTGTTCCAGGCACCCTTATCAGCAGACAGCTCTGCACAAAATATCCCCATTTAACTTTAGCCTGCAGCTGGCTATCATGTGCAATGTTATGAGTCTCACATCTAATGTTCCCTGCAACATATACTGTGAGTCAACCAGTCGCACCCAATTGTTTGGAGTTTAGCAACCCTTGAACTAAAGTGACATGTACCCTTGTTTCACTTCATTACACCCTACGTAAAAACAAAAATCACAAACATCAATTTTATTTCACGGAACAGGACTTTGTTTATCTCACAAATGACAGTTCATATATCTGTGAATACAAAAATGTCGTCTTAATTCTTTCTGTGGGAAAGAATAATTGATGGTAATATAATACCAAATATACCAAATGGTTTCAATATATAGATTTATTAATATGATTATGGTACACCTAGTGGCAGTATTCAGTACCATGCTCAGTACTGCGCCTTAGTCTGGTCTGTGATTTTTACACCATCTACTGGTCTGAATAATTACAACTACAACAAAGAACTGTACTGTTAAAAGATTGCACCATATTACTAATCCTTTAAACCACACAGCCTCAGCACACAACAGTATATGTTGATAGCGGCACTCTATTCAGGGACTTTTTAACACCAGCCTATGGCTGGAACTTAGGCACTTTGCGATGCACAGAGAACATTAATTAATACAAAGTCTACTTCAAACAGGAATCAGCTTAAATTAGACAATATTTTTTTCCCTAATTTTTGTTTTGTTTTTGTTTTACCAGTAATCTTTGTATAAAGAGGGGTGCCACATAATTCTGATTTTTCTATCTTCTCTGAACTTTCTAGTGGACCACAGGGGCATGCCGTGAGCAAACTTTTCAGCTTGCTTTATGGTGTGTGCCCCTGGGTTGGCCAATCATGAAATTCAAATAAACTGTAATACACAGAAATAGCTAGAAGGCTACACCTATCAGAACAGAATCAAAACAAACTGCTTGCAGTTACATTGCGAGCATGCATCTAAGAGGAAGGAACAGACAAAGCTGTGGTCACTCGTGGCCACACAGTATGAGTGGGGGGTCTGTACAGGAGCTGGTTCTGTGATGATCGATGGGTGTGGGCGGGAACATACAGGGACACTAGAGAGGAAATATAAGGAGGAGCAGCAGAGCAAAGGCATTTAATGTTAGACATTTCATGTTAGGAGAACAATTTTGTTTACAATGCACTGTTTTAATGGGGAGCCAGGTTGTTGTCGGGTACAGGGAAGAATTACGAACTACTGAGAATTATTAGAGAACAAAACAATATGTGTAGCAGAGTTAAGTATGGACTGAAAGGGAGAGGTGGAGAACAGAAAAACAGTAGGTTACAATAGTCCAGACGCAATAGGATGAGATCATGTATAAGCATGTTGGTAGTCGGAAGAGAGAGGAAAAAGCACCAGATTTTTGCAACATAGGGGCATATTTTTAAACGATCAATATTTTCGCCATTTTGCTATCGCAGTACATTGAAATGACAAAGGGCACTATTTTCGCCTAATTTAAAATGCTTGTTTTCACGGAAAAGTAACGCTGTGGCGATGCTTGATGGTAATATCGCCTTATTTTTTGTTTTAAGTCTGGTATCGTGGCGAAAAGAGAAATTGCTCTCTAGTGTCGGCCATTACCAGACCAGAGAAGGTGAAATATCAGAGCTATTACTGTCATTTTTCTAATTTAAAGCTATTTTAAATAGGTGAAAATTTGCCTTTTTGACACTTTTTTTGCCTTTTCTTGCATTTTTTTGCAGTTTTACCGGAATTTTCGCCAGACATCATTACTTACTGCAATGTTCCATTAACATGACTATTTCTTACACAGCACTATGGTATGTTCCCATATTAATGTAACTGGTTTCATAATTAGCTGCAGTTTGCTGAAAATAAGCAATACTAAAAAATGAGTCCAATTTAAAGTGTATCACATCAATTTCCCCTTTAACCCTTTCACTGCCAGGAGAATTTCATTTTTTTTTTTTGCGTTAACTGCCAGAAGAATTTTCAGGATTTTGTCCTTAATCGCTTTAGACTAATTTTACAGTAGGAAACCTTGCAGTAAATCAGGAATATTATACATTGTTTTTTTCAGCACAAAGTGTACTTTAACATGGTAACAAAATTTTGTAACTTTTCTGGAAATTTTACTGGAATTATGGGTAAAATATGTAAAAAAAATGAAAAATTTGCAAATTTTCATGGATTTTTCCCATTTTTACTTATAGTTATCTTAAGGTTACGCACAAAAATCTTACTGTTTCTAAAAGCTCTGATACTCCCGAGTACAACGATACCAGATATATGTAGGTACCCAACTTTTCCTGTACAGGAGACCCCCCCAAACTAAAACAGCACCTCCTAGAATATTACACCAAATTAAAATGTATAACCACTACTGACAGTTAACATAGAATATCTACCAAATTATCTAAAATATCCCCCCAAGTGAGATATTTTTAGAAACTACACACTCGCAGGATTTTACGAGTGAGGTTAGTTTCGATCAAAATGCAGATACCCGGACGCAGCTCTTCATCAAATTGTAAGTTACTTTCTCACATTTTCCTTTTTTTCCTCAACTGTAAAATCAGAGACAAAATCAAATGCGAATTTCAGCTAAAAACTGTGGAGGAAAGTTCAAACGCATCTCAAATATGAAAGCCTAACCCCTCCCGAATAAAACGGTATGCCACATTCATGGGTGTACCCAGAGACATGGCTACCAACTAACCCAGAGCATGACCAGTGCCAAATGTCAGTAGCAGCAAAAAAAAATTAGCCAGTTTTGTATTTGAACAGTCTGCAGTTTTTCCACAAAACACCCCCCCAACTCAAAAATACCCCCCACAAACTATATATTCCTGAAATCTACACACCTTCAGCTATGTAACGCTGCAGTTTGTTCATTCATACCATCAATTGTGTGGGCGCAGTTCTTCGTAGAAGTTCGCACTTTTCTGAAAAAATGAACAAAAAACAACTTCAAAAGGTAGAAATCATGCCAAAACCCTGATGGAATCTAAAAAAAAGTTACTATATCAATCTCCCAAATGTCCTGAATCAAACGGTATGCCATATGTGTGGTTACACACGCGGACTGTGGAAGCGAAAAGCCACAAGTGAGACAATGCACGATGGCTCAGACAGCAAAAATATTAGCCAACTCCGAATTTGGACAGTCTGCAGTTTTTTCCACAAAACACCCCCCCCGTAACTTAGAAATAACCCCCATAAACTATATATTCGTGAAATCTACACACCTTCAGCTATGTAACGCTGTAGTTTGTTCATTCATACCATCAATGGTGTGGGCGCAGTTCTTTGTAGAAGTTCGCATTTGTCTGAAAAAATGAAACAAAAACAACTTCAAAAGGTAAAAATCATGCCACAACCTCATGGAATCTAAAAAAAGTTAATAATATCAATCTCCCAAATGTCCTGAATCAAACGGTATGCCATATGTGTGGTTCACACACGCGAACGTGAACGAAAAGCCACAAAGTGAGACAATGCACGATGGCTCAGAAACAGCGAAAATATTTAGCCAACTCCGAATTTGGACAGTCTGCAGTTTTTTCCACAAAACACCCTGATAACTCAGAAATACCCCCCACAAACTATATATTCCTGAAATCTAAACACCTTCAGCTATGTAGCACTGTAGTTCGTTCATTCATACCATCAATGGTGTGGGCGCAGTTCTTCGTAGAATTTCGCATTTCTACACAATTTTCTGGAAAAATAGAGAAAAATACATTTCAAAGTTACAAAATCACACCAAAACCCCATGTAATGTAAAAAAAACTTACCAAATATCAATCTCCTAAATGTCCTGAATCAAACGGTGTGCCATATGTGTGGTTACACACACTGACGTGGAAGCGACTAGTCAAAATGTAAAACAATGCGCAGTGAGCCAATAACAGCATTTTCCCAGATTTTCCAAACTGAACACCCCTCTAACTTGGAAATACCCCCACAAAACTATATATTCTCAGAATCTACATACCTTCAGCTACGTAACGCTGTAGTTTGTTTATTCATACAATCAATGGTGTGGGCGCAGTTCTTCGTAGAAATTCGCATTTGTCTGAAAAAATGAACAAAAACAACTTCAAAACGTAGAAATCATGCCAAAACCCCAAGGAATGTAAAAAAAAGCTACTAAATATCAATCTCCCAAATGTCCTGAATCAAACGGTATGCCATATGTGTGGTTACACACGTGGACGTGGAAGCCAAAAGACACAAAGTTAAACAATGCACAATGGCTCAGAAACAGCAAAAATATTTAGTCAAATCTGAATTTGAACAGTCTGCAATTTTTCCCCACAAAACAACCCCCACAAACCATATATTTCTCGAATCCACACACCTTTATCTACGAAATTCTGTAGTTTGTTCATTCGTACCATCAATGGTGTGGGCGCAGTTCTTCGTAGAAGTTCACAGCTTTAGCAGATTTTCTAAAAAATTAAAAAAAAAACACTCTCAAAGGTAGAAATCATGCCAAAATCCCAAGTAATGTAAAAAAAAGTTACCAAATATCAATCTCCCAAATGTTCTGAATCAAACGGTATGCCCTATGTATGGTTACACACGCAGACGTGGAATCAACTAGCCACAAAGTGAGCCAATGAACAGTGGCCCAATTACAGCAACTTTTCAGATTTGTCAGACTAAACACCCCTCTATATTATAAATACCCCCCAAAACTATATATTCTTGGACTCTACACACCTTCAGCTACACAATGGTGTGATTCTTTTATGCATACCACCAATGGTGTGGGTGCAGTTTTGTGTACAATTTCGCTTTCTTACCAGATTTTCAGGAAAAATTTATAAAAATACAATTCAAAGTTAAAAATCATGGCAAATTTCCATGTCATGTAAAAAAAACTTGTAAATTATCAATCTTCCAAATGCCCTGAATCAAACGGTATGCCATATGCGTGGATGCACACAGGGACGTGGCCACCAACTAGCTCAAATGGGACGCATGCACCAGTGTAATTACAAGAAAAATATCAAAGTGCTCTGTAATTTCAAACAGCCCCAAAACTTTGAAATGCCCCCCGCAAATAAACCCCCCCACTAAATATCAATCTCCCACATGTTCTGAATCAAACGGTATGCCATATGCGTGGATGCACACAGAGAAGTAGCCACCAACTAGCTCAAATGGGACGCATGCACAAATGCAATTACAAGAAAAAATCAAAGTGCTCTGTAATCTGAACAGCCTACCCTTTTTCTAAGGAAACAGTCCCAAAACATGGAGATTCCCCCCACAAACTATATATTTTTGGAATCTACATACCTTCAGCTACGTTACGGTTCCATGCTTTCATGCATACATGAAGAATTCCAGACCCAGCGATCCAAAGAACACCGTGTTTTTACGAGGTTTTGTGAAAAATAAAATGAGATGATTCAAGGATTGAAATCCTACCTAAACCCACTTGACAAGCAAAAAAACCCACTAAATAGCAATCTTCCACATGTCCTGAATCAAACAGTATGCCATATGCATGGATGCACACAGAGACGTGGCCACCAACTAGCTAAAGGGGACGCATGCACAAATGCAATTACAAGAAAAAAATAAAGTGCTCTGTGAATTTGAACAGCCTACCCCTTTTTCTAAGGAACACGTCCCAAAACATGGAGAATTCCCCACAAAAGTATATATTTTGGAATCTACAACCTTCAGCTACGTTACGGTTCCATGCTTTCAGCATACATGAAGAATTCCAGACCCGATCAAAGAACTACTGTTCTTGGATGCGCATCGTCTCATATAGCATCCCATGATTCGATTTCCTCGTCTCGCTCCCCCGCTGCTTTTATCCCTTACCCCGCGTCCGGCCTTTTTACGGGTTTTGTGAAAATAAAATGAGATGATTCAAGGATTGAAATCCTACCTAAACCCACTTGACAAGCAAAAAAACCACTAAATAGCAATCTCCACATGTCCTGAATCAAACGGTATGCCATATGCGTGGATGCACACAGAGACGTGGCCACCAACTAGCTCAAATGGGACGCATGCACAATGCAATTACAAGAAAAAATCAAAGTGCTCTGTAATTTGAACAGCCTACCATTTTCTAAGGAAACAGTCCCAAAACATGGAGATTCCCCCCACAAACTATATATTTTTGGAATCTACACACCTTCAGCTACGTTACGGTTCCATGCTTTCATGCATACATGAAGAATTCCAGACCCAGCGATCCAAAGAACTCCGTGTTTTTACGAGGTTTTGTGAAAATAAAATGAGATGATTCAAGGATTGAAATCCTACCTAACCCACTTGACAAGCAAAAACCCCCACTAAATAGCAATCTTCCACATGTCTGAATCAAACGGTATGCCATATGCGTGGAAGCACACAGAGACGTGGCCACCAACTAGCTCAAATGGGACGCATGCACAAATGCAATTACAAGAAAAAATTCAAAGGGCTCTGTAATTTGAACAGCCTACCATTTTTCTAAGGAAACAGTCCCGAAACATGGAAATTCCCCCCACAAACTATATATTTTTGGAATCTACACACCTTCAGCTACGTTACGGTGCCATGCTTTCATACATGCAAGAAGAATTCCAGACCCAGCGATCCAAAGAACTCTGTGTTTTTACGAGATTTTGTGAAAAATAAAATGAGATGATTCAAGGGTTGAAATCCTACCTAAACCCACTTGACAAGCAAAAAAACCCACTAAATAGCAATCTCCCACATGTCCTGAATCAAACGGTGTGCCATTTGCGTGGGTGCAAACAGAGACGAGGCCACCAACTAGCTCAAATGGGACGCATTTAGAAGTGCAGTTACAAGAAAAATTTTTAAAAACGCCACAACCCATCCCCCACACACACACTCTCCCCCTTTTAGTGGTATTTTAGTGAAGTCGGTTAGTATGGAGAGTCACACACGTTTTTGCACACTTTACTGATCCTAAAAATTCAATACGGTCTTTATTTGGTACCTCTGCAAAATTTCCTTATAAAATATAGGCTTAGTTTCCCTTGAAATCGAACAAATAAGTATCCGCATTTACTTTACCGATATCACTGGGGACATTGGGGAGCTTGGAGAAGACAACGTTTTTTTTCTAATTTATAGTTTTAGGGTAAAAAAAAAAAAGGTGTGTGTATCACTTTAAGAATTTTTTTGTGTGTATTTCCCCTTTTTTTCCCCGATCATTCCCAAAGATAATCATCAGATCATCTTAGGGAATGATACCGAACTTGGAATACGGGCATAAATGCCCGTTTTCCAATTCGAAATCCGATCGGAAAAATCACTTCCCGGAAATCATTTTCCAGGAAGTGATTTTTCATTCATTGGCAAAGATCAATAATTTGGTGATCAGAAGTGATCACCAAATATTGATCTCTGTCCCCATTTTTTTTCTAAGTCTTCGCTAAGTAGCAAAGACTTAGAAAAAATCCTATTTGTGAATGGAACTTTGAGTTCCATTCACAAAATGTATAGTAAAGCTGTCAGCTTGACAGCTTGTTCTATACTAGGTACTGCAGCATGATCAAATGGAGATCAAGCTGCAGTACCTCAACTAGACCACCAGGGGCAGTCTCCTACCACTTCAAGGGAGACTCCGGTGAAGGAGGAAGCTCCGTGACGTCACCGGGGTCTCCCTTTCCGCTTCCTCCTCTTCATCCACGTGGGACCGGCAGCACTATACGATCACGGCATTGAAGGTACTGTAACTCCCGATCCCCCCCTCGGATTTGGACACAACCGAGGGGGGGTCGAGGGGGCTAGGGGGGCAGCTGAATGTTGGCGCATTCTTTCTTCTATCTCACACCATAGATTTTTGTTTATGTTGCTTTTCCACCAGTATCTTATTTGATTGAGGATTGTAGCTTGGTAGTACTCTTTTAGTATTGGTATTGCTAGTCCTCCTGTTTTACGGTTTTTGGCCATAATTTGATTGTTAATTCTTGCTTTATTCTGATTCCATATGAATTGGGTTATGTTTTTTTGTGCTCTTGAAAAATAAGATTCTAGGATGGTTATTGGGAGTGATCTGAAAATGTAAAGATACTGGGGAAGAATTATCATTTTAGTTGCCATTATTTAGGCAAGGTTGGCTGGTATTTTGATACCTAGATAGGTTATTTCATTAGAGTCCCAGTTGAAATTGTATTTACTTGATAGGAATATTTTTAGGGTCCCTGAAATATTAGTTTCCATAACTTGAGATTTTTTCACATTAATTTTGTAGTATGACATTAATCCAAATTGATGTAGATGTTTTTGGATATGTATTAGTGAGGTAATTGGTTTTGTAACAATTAGAATAACATCGTCTGCGAAGAGTGCTATCTTGTGGGATGTGGATTTAATTTGGATTCCTGTGATATTCGGGTCTGCCCTTATTTTTTGTGCCAAGGGTTCCATAGCCAGGGCACAGATTAGTGGAGATAGAGGGCATCCTTGTCTGGTTCCGTTAGAGATATTGAGTGCGTTTGATAGCATGTTAGATATGTATACATTTGCTGATGGGTTAGTGTATAGAGCCTATATTGCTTTTTTGAACTGGTTTTGTATTCCTTATTTTTCAAGTACATAGTTTAGATATTCCCAGTTGAGACGATAAAATGCCTTTTCGGCATCTAATGATATAAATAGAGATGGAATGTTGTTGTGGTTAGCCCAGTCAATAAGATCTATGATTCTTCTTGTGTTATCCGTTGATTGTCTATTTTTTATGAATCCAGCTTGATCTAGATGAATAAGATGTGAAAGTATGTTTTTAAGTCTTTCGGTCAGTATTTTTGAGTATAGTTTGAGGTCGCTATTTAGAAGGGAAATTGGCCTGTAGTTTCCGAGGAGTGTCGGGTCTTTCCCTTGTTTTGGGATTGGGATTATTATTGCTTTTAGCATTTCTTTAGGGAATGTCTGGAGTTCTATAGCTTTGTTGAACATATTTTGCATATATGGGGTGAGAATTGAAAGGTAAGTTTTATAGTATTCATTGGTAAACCCATCCTCTCCTGGAGATTTGTTAAGTTTAGCTATTCTGATGGCTTTGTTTATTTCTTCTTGGGAAATTGGTTTGTCTAGATATTCTTTTTGATCGGTTGTAATTGAAGGTAGATGTATTGAGTTGAAGAATGTTTCTAATGTTTCTTTGTTGGGTTTTTTTACTTCTCCATTTTCTGCAAGGTTGTATAGTTTGGAGTAGAATAGGCTAAATTGATTGGCTATTTCTTGAGGGTTAATTATTTTAATATTGTTTTCTATAACAAATGAAATTTTGGTTTTAGCTATTTTGTTTTTGATCCTATTGGCAAGGTTTCTGTTTGCTCTGCCTCCTTGGGCATAAAATGAGGCCTTCATTCTTCTAATCATTCTTTCATAATCATATAGATTTAGGCAATGAAGTTTATCTTTTGTTTCTTTCAGTTGTAATTTTGTTTGTTGTGTTGGTCTCTGTTTGTTTTCTTTTTCCAATGTGGCTATTTTTTGTAGTAGTACCAGTTTGTTTTGTTTTCTGTTTTTATTTATTTGGGTTGCTTGTTGGATGCAAATGCCTCGAATTACAGCTTTGTGAGCATTCCATAGTGTGAAAGGGTCTATTTCAGGGGATTCATTTATTTCAAAGTATTCGATTATTGCTTTTTGTATTTTATTTTTGGAGTTTTCAGAGGATAGTATAGTTGGATTGAGTCTCCATGGTCTTTGTTGGTTAAGATTGAATCTTTCTTTTAGGAGAATTGTTATTGGTGCATGGTCTGACCATGTAATAGAGGAAATTTTGGCCTTAGGGAGTTTCTGGAGGGTCCATTTGTCTACAAGGATATAATCTAGTCTGGAATACATATTATAGGATTGGGAGAAATAAGTATAGTCTTTTTCTGTTGGATGCGTTATTCTCCATGCATCAAATAGGTCCTCTAATTTTAAAAGATTGGAGAATTGGTTGTTTTTCTTTGTGTTGGGGTTGGTGGAGTCTAGTTCTGGATCTAATAATTGATTGAAGTCTCCACAAATTATAGTATTTTTTTGATGGTATTCTTTGACTTTATATATAATTTTCTTTATGAATTTGATTTGTTTTTGGTTAGGTGCATATAAATTAGCTAATACAAAGTTCTAGTTGTTTATGGAACAGTGAAGAATTATATATCTGCCCTGGGTATCAATCTTAGCTTCATACAGTTTAAAGGCTAATGAATTGTTTATTGCAATGGTGACTCCTCTTTTTTTCTTGTCCGATGAGGAGTGAAAGATATTGTTGTATGATTTATGTCTGAGGAGATGGTTTGATGTCTTCTTAAGGTGTGTTTCTTGTATACATGCTATGTCTATTTTGTTGTTTGTAAGTTCTTTCCAAAGGAGGAATCTTTTTTGAGGTGAATTAAGACCCCTGACATTGTAGGATTGTATTTTAATCACCATTGGAGTGGGGTATTTTTCTGTTGTAAGGTTGTTTAGGTAACTTAGTTAAGATTAAATATGGTGCAAGTGCTTTTATATATATCTCTGTTTTAATTGGTATATTTGGAGTCAAGAGAATATTTACAGTATCCTTGGAGGTAGTGAAAGGGTTAGGCGACTGAAACGTAGCACACAAATCATACATATTAAACATAAAACTTATAAAACATAACATAATCGACAGACAAATAAACATTAGAGTCATAAGACAACCACTAAGGGTCAATAAAAGTTTCCTAGTCATCAGAAGATATCTAGTTTTTTAGAGGGCTAATTGCCACCTGGAATTGTTGCTTTTTAAACAGGTTTTTTTTTTTTCCATATGTAACTAATCTATATTGACTTAGACTTAATCTGACGTAACTCAGCTCTTCTTAACTTAACTATGTGGATAGTTTATATTTTGGGTTGGGCATTTGACTAAATTGTTCCCAAATAGGGAATAGGATTTGGCTGTAGGACTTTAACTAATCCATGAAGTCTCTCTTAATTGATTAGGGTGTTTCTAGGTTTTTCAGTGGTATTATACCCTGTATTGATAACTATATTTATATATAACAGTTTTTGTTAGGAGTTTTTTCAATAGTAGGTATTGGGAAGGCTCCCAAACATTAATTTACATTGTGAGACTTATAGTTTTATTTGGTTTCCATTTACTTATAAGATCCTAACAGTATCTCAGATTTATATGATTTGATTTAGTATGTCTAGTAGATATTAGGGTACTTCTGTATTCTGTTATCTTAGTAGATCTTTAAATGAATCTATAGTGAATCATTACTTAACACTAAGTGCAACTTTAACATATCAATGTATTGGCATCCACAATTCTTTAAACACATGAACACAAACATACAAACATCCAAACATGTAAACATCTATCCTGCATAGATTCTTGTCCAGTAATTTTTTCATTTTTAGTAAGTCATTAGAATAGTATATAAGGAATGTAAGGAATTCCCAGTGTTTTGGCTGCTTAGTTCTTAAATTGAAAGTTAATTTAAGTTTTAACTTATCTGTAGGTTGGATCAGACAGTTTTTAGATGTGGTTCCATTCTTGTTGGATTTTTCCGCTTTTGTGTAGATTTTTCATTTGATTTTTAATGGAATTGGGGATATTTAATTTCCATTCTTGAGCTTTTTGAATGGCTTCTCTTGGTGAATTAAATGTATATGTTTTGCCTTCTTTAGTTGCTATCAAACGAACCGGGAATCCCCATTTGTATTTTATTAAGTTATGTCTAAGGATCTCTGTAGCTTCTTGGAAAGTCTTTCTTAGTTGCATGGTTTGGGGTGAAAGATCTGCAAAAAATTGTAGATGGGCATATTTACTTGGTATGTTGGTTTTATTTCTTGAGATTGACATCAATTGCTCTTTGGTTTGAAAAAATAAGAATCTTGTTATCACGTCTCTGGGTGCTGTCTGAGGGGCATTTTTTGGTTTGAACAGTCGGTGAGTTCTGTCCAGTGTTCTTTCTATTTTTGGTATATCTGGCAGTATTGTTTCAAGTAGGTCGTCTAGGTATTGGTCTAGTTCAGAGTTTAGAACATTTTAAGGTATTCCCCTGATTTTGATGTTATTCCTTCTTGATCTATCTTCCAGATCTGTGATTTTGTTTTGGAGTGTGTTTACTTTTTCATCTAGGTTATTGTGAGCATCTGCCAGCTCGTTGAATGAGGTTGTGAATTCTGCCATTTTATTTTCTATATGGTTGGTGCGTTCTGCTATGTCTGTTATATCTTTTTTGATAGATTTGACCATTTCTGTGACATCTAATTTGAAAGCTTTGTGCTGAGATATCAACATTTCTTTTAAAACGTTTTCTGACACTGGTGTGTCTTTAGTAGGAAAGTTGTGTAGAGAGTTTTGATCATATACAGTTTCTGTTATGCTACTCTCTTCTTCTTCTTCTGATTCCCCCTTTCTATATCTTTTAATAGGTTCTCTTTGTGAATGTGGCTGTGGGGATCTTTGTGGGATTATCTTGTTGCCCTGGGCTGAGGGGAGATCTGCATCTCCAGAGTCCTCACCGGGGTCTGTGCTTGGTAGGTGCTTATCTTTTTTTTGTGTCTGTGTTATCATTAAATGCTGTCTGTTTATGTTTTCTTACTTTTTCTCCTCCGTGTAGGTTCCGGTCCTCGTGGTCTCCATGGGCGCCGCCATCTAGGATCCTGTCTCGCGGGTCCGTGCTGCCTGGGAAGAACTGGGTAAGTTTCTTTGTTGTTTGTTTAGATGGAGCGTTTTTGTTTTTGCCCATCTTAGGTTTAGTTTACTGATGTTTTTAAGGTGTTTAGACCTTGTTTAAGTTGGTGTAAGTGGCTAAAATCCTGGTAGCTGAGCGGGAGCTCTCAGTCCATGCGTCCTCTCTCCAGGTTAGCTGGCCACGCCCCCACACCAACTTACCCTTTAAGGCATATTGCACCAACTTCCTCTTTAGCGCGTATTGCACCAACTTCCCCTTTAGCGAGAATCGCATCAACTCCACCTTTAGCGTGTATCACATCAACTCACCCTTTAGCATGTATCACAACAACTTCCCCTTTAGCACATATCGCCTCAACTTCCCCTTTAGAGTTCATCACATCAACTCCTCCTTTAGCGCATATCGTATCAACTACCTCTTAAAGGGCAATTATAGTGAGAAAATTGTTTTTTCTAATGTATCCTATAAGTCATCCCATCCACCAGGGTACCTTTAGTCCTTCCCATAGCAAAGCAGTTTCACTTTCACTATAACACAAAATCACTGGGTGAATGCTATTGGCTGTAGTGAGACACAGATCATCTCCACTGCACATGTTCCACACTCCATTTGTGCCTCAGTTTTAGGAGGGGGTGGATACATAGAGAGAAGACATGCATATTAAATAGGAGTGAGATTAACCGGACATGAGGAAATCTAGTGACAGGGAGCACTGAAAGCAAAAAGGGATCAAGTTCCTGAAAGTGCTAAAAATATAGAAATTGATAAAGGCAAGTCATTTTTTCAGTTTAGTGTCCAGTACTAGTCTGACAGATACTTTGTTTTAGTTGGAGGAACTGCTTTAGAAATCGATATTTGGTGCAAGAGGGACAAAATTTCAAATTGCATTTGTGTAATGGTAAGTATCTTGCTTCAGAGCACTGCACAGTTTAAGCATAACTGCATCCTGTTGTTCTGATTCCCACAATCCTCTCGGGAATAATTTACTCCTTTCAAGTCACTAACCAGAAGGCAACAGGCTTTCTTTTGTAGTCCATATGGGATGCAGGGTGTCTGTCTGCATGCAAATAGTTTAGGGGGATATCTTAATTTTGTGTTAGGAGCTACAAGTATTAACTTGCATAAGCACCTGTAAAATTATCATAGTTGTAGGTCTTGTAAGTGATCAATTAAACACCACACAGAGCCCGTGCAGCCTTCTCATTCTCCACTTTTTAGATCTTTTGTTAATATAAATTGTTAAACAGATATAAATGGATATTTCCTATTGCACCCCCTGTCTTTTGATGTTTTGGACAGAACTTATTTTGAGTTAGTGTCAAATGATTGTGATTGTAAAGCTACTTACCTTGCTGTTTTCCAACAACCTCACTTATACTGAGCCCACATAAAGGCTTCACGTTCATTTGGTATTCCTCTGGCCTGGTTGGTAAAAAAAAATGCACATTTTGAGAGGCAGTCTATTTCGGTGTTTATGGGCAAGGTGTAAAGGGCCATAGAAATGGGCTCTAGAAGGAATTGTCTCCCTACAACTAGCATTTTAGAAAATATAATAAGTTGGTATGCAATAAGTAAACATTAGCTATAAATAGCAGCAAACCCCAGTATTTTCCTATTAAAGCAGGCATATGTAAGTGCCATTAATAGGATATTTGACCTCAAAAGAAATAGGATGCATATACAATAATTGCTTAAATTTGTGTAGTCAAAGGGTAACTGTGGTCTCCAAACAAGTTGATTTTAAATGAAAGGCAGGTTCTCATCTTTTAAAATGAGCCATCAACCACCTCGACGTACTGCACATCCCAAGATATGAAGAAATCACAGATCAGAAATTTTAGGGTGTGGGAGGTTCTGAATCTGTGGTCACAATACTAGTTCCTTGTTCTAATCTGCAGTTGGCACATGCTCAGTGCAGGAGAAAGCAGAAGAAACCAGGGAGAGATCAAATTACAGTAACTGGGGGGGCCACAAGGAGGAGGAGAAACAGGGATGAGGGACTGCCACATGGTTTCAGAGCTGGAAGTGCAGGGGATCTGGTGATGCTATGCTTTGTGCAAGACAGAGCACATGTGGTTACAGGTTCAATGCCACAGACTTTTAATATAATATTTCTAACCACGCAACTTTGCCAAACCAGTCATGCTTGCAAACACGGATGAGGAGAAGGAGGGAGCATGGGGAAACTGACAGGAGATATGCTGCAGTAGCACAGGATCTCCGTTCAGTAAGTATGGATATCTGGGATTAGGGGCAGAGATAGGAGCAAGTGGCTCCATTTTTTTTATAAAGACCAGATTTTTTTTTTCTTCATCGGTGAACTATTGCTTTGATGCCCTGTTACATGCATTAATGCTAGCTAAGAATTACTTTAAAGGGGATCTCCGCTCAAAAAATAAAGTTGGGCCATTTAGATTTATTGAAGAACGGGAGATAAAGGAGCTTTGTCTTACCTCATGCTCTTAAATAAATCGACCAGGAGAGAAGATAACAAACTTACCCAGTCGCTCGCTTCCCCGGCATGTAGTCTGACAGGTCCCAAAGGACTCTGTTCTTTGCGCATAGAAGGCAGAGTCCGTCAGGAACTGTTAGACAACATGCTGGGGGGAGTGAGCAATCTGGTAAGTTCTTTATCTTCTCTCCTGACCAATTTATTGAAGAATGGGAGGTAAGACAAAGCTCCTTTACCTCCCGTTCTTCAATAAATCTAAATGGCCCAACTTTATTTTTTGAGTGGACATACCCTTTACTTTTTTTAACGAAAGCAAAGGAATATTTCATTGTTAGGGATGAGAGCATTTAAAATGTTTACACAAAAACTGCACTGAAATCCCTGTTCTGTGTCAGGGAGAGGGAGGATCTCTGTGCTGTTTTATGATTTGCTGTCCGCTTCTAGGAAGCAAGGCTGCAGCTTTCATGTTTTGATCACTCCTTCCTTCATTGACATCGCTTCTAAGTCTGCACAGCTCATCTACTGGTAGTGCAGGCATATCACTTTTTGATGATGGAAAATATTCAACAAAGCGTGCAGAGGAGGAGAGAGAAGACCTGGCAGTGACGTTGGCGGATGAAAAGAAAACTGTTTCTTTAAACTTCAGAGTTCCAGCATTTCTTTATGCTTTTAAGCAAATGGATTGTTGAGATGGTTCCCTTCCCCCCCCCTTTTTTTTTACCACTGTTCCACTTTAAAGGTGATGTTTCTGACTGTTATAATTGCATTTACACATTAACATAATTTTAGATATTTTAACTATACAAAAAGAGTAATAAGATTAATCAAAATATTTCCTAAAATATCCTCCAATTTTTTTTGTCTCTAGGTCTGCAACTGGTTCATTAATGCTCGCCGCAGGCTTTTGCCTGATATGCTTCGAAAAGATGGGAAGGACCCTAATCAATTCACTATATCTCGGAAAGGGGCCAAAATAAATGATGTCATTCAGATGGACTCTCCAACAGGCACAAAGCCTTACATTCCCACTATAGATGAAAACTCTTTTCAGTTTACTTCCACAGGACCTAATCAGAGCTCAGGAAAGTTATTGGCTTCTAAACTGTCTTCTCCACAGTCTCTGCTTGCTCGCCCTTCTGTGATCTGTCATACCACTGTAACCGCACTAAGTGATGCTCCTTTCAACTTCACCCATGTGTTAAACTCTGAACAAATCCCAGACCAGCAACACACCGAAGAAAACAAATTAACAGAGACCTCCGTTCTGTATCATGAAGACACTAGTAAACTAGGACAAAACACAAATGCACAAAGTGGGCTTTTCAACACTCCACCACCAACTCCTCCAGACCATAATCAGGATTTCAGTGGTTTTCAGTTATTAGTAGATGTTGCTCTCAAACAGGCTGCAGAGATGGAACTTCAGGCCAAACTTGTGGCTTAACATGTTTCTTTTTTTCAAGGAGTTTAAAACTTCAGAACATTTCTTTTGAACTGCCCCAGTTGATATCCGACTATTTGCCTTATTTGATACAATATAAATATATATTTTTTCAATTCGTGTTTTTTGCACACGGAACTGTTAAAGTGAATTTCTTGTTACAGAGAAGTCTTACCTTTTCAACTCTAGACTGATTTGTGTCGATCTTTATAAGAACTGTGACAAAGCATTTGACAATTGTGATGTTTTCAGTTGCCATTTATGAACGTTAATTTGCAAACATGCCATTAGCTTACACTATCGGCTATCTCGTTCAGGAATAAATTATCTACATCTGTTCAAATGTAAATGAACTACAGCTACTAGCTAAACCCTTTTTGGGATGCTGGTAATTTGTAATGCAGCAGCATGTAGGGATGTAGGTTGAAAATCCTGCTCTAGGAGAAGTAAACTCAGGGGTGAGGGAGGTGAAATCTACACATGATGCAATTCAATCGAATATCTCTAAAGTTAGAGCTACTGTAGAAACAACATGTTTATTATGTTTCTTAGTAGATATGTATAAATGTGAGTTGTTTCCTAAGATTGTGATATTTTTTTGGTACCTTTCAGACTGTGCAATAATTAGAATTAAATAGATCTTTTTATATCATTCCAGAGCAGCAAAGAAAATGCTCTCATACTGTCTACATTTAGATTTTTTTTTTCACAATGTAATAAAGTGTTTTGTTAAAGGGGTGATATACAAACTGTTTTTGTTACCTGGGAATGGTGTTGGAATACCCCGTAACTGGATACTGTTCCCATCTGGAATTTTGACTGCTTTGTAAAGATTGTTTCATTGACATGTATTATTTTGTATACTTTTGTAATATAGAAATAACAAAGAAAATCCAGTGTGTAGTTTATTAATTTTGAGCTTTGAAGTAACAACTTACCATTTATTATTAAACAACGTTTACGGCTCTGCAAGGATGGCACATTTATATACAAAACTTACCTGCATTGCCACATGATCAACTATTCCCATTTCCGTAATATTTTTTTATAAGAATATGGCGCATTAAATGGCATGTCTAACCTTTAAAACTGGTCTTGTTTTCCATGCCTGCCCCCAACTGACATATTCAGCACATTATTAGATGTATTATTAACCAGATATTAAAATATAATTATTGCCTCCATTCTGGCAGAGTAAGCTGGTTATTCCCTCCATGCAGTCAATCATGGCTGTGACTGCCTATTGACTTCAGTTTCCCCTGCTACCTCCATTGCACATGCTCAAGCATATAAAATCTCCTTGAGCAGAGGGAGGACACAGATACCTTTTCCAGAACAAAAGATAACTTCTCCTTAAATATCTGGTTACAAATGCATATTAAACTGGTAAAAAAAGCAGTTGGGGATGCGAGCAGATAACTGCAGATTAGTTTTTATTTTAAAGGGTATGTACACTGTAAATACAACTTAGTATTACTTAGATAGCTTTTTTTTTTTGTTCTAGGACCATCCAATACCCTACCTTTTAGTGTTTAAAAGTATGTCTTCATCCTTCTGTCATGTCCTGTCCTCAGCTCCGCCCCCACAAGATTGGCCAAATCCCTTTGGCAAGGAAAGAGTGGTCCCATTCACAGAGCGCACGCGGGGGCGTTGCGAATGGGAACACTCTCTGGCAAAGGGATTTGGACAATCTCGTGGGGGGTATGTACACTGTGAATACAACTTTGTATTACTAGATAGCTTAGGCTTTAAATGTAAAGGTTTTTTTCTAGTACCTTCCCATAACCTACCTTTTGTCTTAAAGGGGCTTCTCCACCCCTCCTATAAAATTTTTATATACTGTAGTCCACCCCGCAAAACCCCATTTATGCTATACTTTTGGAAGAGATGCTCCCAGTGTTAGCTATTCTTCTTCACAAACAGTATGCTGGTACTCACTCCGCTTTCCAATCCACTATGGGTCCCGCCTACTCCACTCCGTCCCTTGTGGTCATCATATGCACAAAAATCAAGAAATGTAGACGAGCCTCAAATGGTGCAAACTGCAAAACTTTTATTAAGTATGGAGCAACAGGTTTCGGAGCTATGTGCTCCTTTATCTAGCTGTTCACCTAACAAATCCCCGATCCACCGATGCTGCTCTCTGCTACTTCCTGGTAACAGCTGTCAGTCACGGCCATGACAGTGACATCACAACTAATGGCTGACGGCCATTACCTGACGAGTCTCCACTGCTTGGCATGCTGCAGCAGTTGAGGAGGCGGGACCAAGTGCCGGTGGAATGGGGTTATAGGGGGTGGACTATAGCATATCAAATGGTGGATATGCCCTTTAAAAGACTAAAGGTAGGGGTATAGGAAGGTCCTAGAACTAAAAAATACACTTTACATTTAAAGCCTAAGCTATATAGTAATACAAAGTTGTATTTACAGCGTACATTCCTTTTTTAAGGGTGGACATACCCTTTAACATTGGTAGTAAGCATTACAAGAGAAAATCTAATACAATTGGATACAAATGTATTGTGTACTTTAATTAAAAGTGGATCCAAATATCTTTCACTATAAGTGTATTAACTCTAAAGGTTCGTACACACATTCAATATGGTCACGACCCCCGATGCTGGCGGCTACACGCGACGAACGGCCATTTCGACCAAGTGGTCTGTGTGTATGCGTTCAGTTGGGGATCGATCGGCTCATACACACATGATGTGCGTCCCGACCTGCGACCCCCGATGGCTACACACGACGAACCACCGTTTCGGGCGAGAATTGTCCGTGTATGCGTTCATGCCATCGGGGGTCGGGACGCACATTGTGCGTGTGTGCGAGCCTTAAGTTCAATTATTAATTTATCCTAATGCTCTGTAAACATGTTGGCTAAATCTTGTTTTCAGAGATTGTCTAACAATCACACCAAACAGGATTTATCTTACCATTCCCATACAACAAGCTGCTTGGCTACTAGGAAGAGGAGCGTCTGGCAGGACAGGTGCCTCCACATATGTTAGATTGTCAGCCGAACTAGTTGTTGTTACCTGTTTTGCCAGTCGGGTGTTTACAGTATGGTACATTCCATTTTGCTATCCTAAAGGACACCGTGGCTTCAGATGTTTTACTGCCAATTCTTGAACTTTCACTCCTCATTGCTTGCCTTACTTCAAAGAGAAGTACTGTCACAGGTTGGTGAAATCTGGCAGGAATGTTACCTATTTTGTATAGATATTTTCCTTTAACAGCAAAATGGGATGTATTAATACTTGCTTCTTATTTCTACTACAACTATAGAAGCTAGGGGGAAATAGTTGATTTTGGAGTTAAGTGGCCCTTTAATTACAAGAAAATGAATTTTGAGCTCCTTAAATAAAATTACTTTTTTGATTTAAAAAAAGCTTGCATAGAAAAACTGCTACTATTTTTTTCAGTTCTGCTCAATTTCTTTTTAGACATCCCAGCTAGTTGCCAATCATCCAAGTTATTTTTCATTTCATTTGTAAGTATGACTGTATGGAATAGCTAGCTAAGAATCTAACTTCATTTAAGGTAAAAGTTCACATGGGGCTATGAAACACCATGGCCACACTTCTGCAGAAAAAAGCAGTTAAAGGACAACTATACTCACCTCACCCTCGCTCCTCTTCCTCCATAGCTGCATAGTACCCAGGGTGAGGACCTAAAATCGCTAAGTCCTCACCCTGGGTACTTTCCCTAACTCCTGGCCTGCTCTTCGCAAATGTGCTTCGCCGATCACTCCATTCCTCCGCTCTTCCTGCTTCAGTGACAGATCGCGAGGCAGCCAATAGGAAGATACGCTCTGCAAGGAGGCATGTCTTCCAATTGGCTGCCTCGCGACTGTCACTGACAGTAGAAGAGAGGTGGAACAGTGTGGATCGGCGAAGCAGATTTGCGGTAAGTAGTGCAGGAGTTAGAGAAAGTACCCAGGGTTAGGACTTAGCGATTTTAGGTCCTCACCCTGGGTACTATGCTGCAGTGGATCGGGGAAAAGGTGAGTATAATTGTCCTTTAATCTTACCTGGGCACTGAAATAAGATAAAGGCTTTGCGAGATGGAGGCATGTAACTCCCACTAGTAATTTTATTGAATCTCACACCTACTGTTGCATTTATGGTCAATTTACAAGGTATAAAATAACATTGCAAGTAAATTATTTAATGAAAACCACGTTAATCTGCATTTTAAAAATTATTAATTTAAAACTAACTGATAAATATGTAATTACATTTTAGATTTGTAAATTTGCAGAACCAGAAAGTTTACCATGTAAACATTTACATTACACTTCATGTCACCATTGAGATTAAAAATAATTCATAGAAATTTGGAGCAGTTGCTTATTACCAGAATACTGAAATGACTTAAGGTGGCTATACACACGTTGGACTATTTCAACTACCCAAGCAGTTGAGGTTACTGTATGCCTATAATGGCGGTTATAAAGTGATTGGACATTACGTGAATGAAATCACAAAGTCTAGTGTATGCGCACTTCTAGTGAAGTTCACAGGTAAGTGAACTGTGTCTTAACAGGTTTTGTTAACAGGCAGAGTCCTCAATTTCTAGGTTGCGGTGTCCTGTCCTGTCACCAGTCCTTTTTGTTACCAGTATACATTCTTAGGGCCCTATTTATAAAAAATCGTTGTAGTTATCGGAAAAATAGTGGTTGCTATTGGCGAATACTGACCGTTATTGTCGATAGTGTTCGCTATTTTACGATAGCGAATGTTATTCTGTGATTTCGCCATTGTAAATCTATGATGGCGAAATCGTAAAATAGCGATCGCTATTTTTCCGATAGCTATATCGATTTTTTTATAAATAGGGCCCTTAGTGTGAGCAAGTTGAGCTATTTAGAAAGCAAGTGGTAGAGGTTCAGTTACTAGCAGAGAGTCAAGAACAAATAGATGCTGTAAAATTAAGGAATCTGCTGCATTTTTTTATTTATTTTGTGTGCATTCTTGTTTCATCTTTTCATGTACAGTGTTTAAAGCAGATTTATGGAATAAGAGAAGACCCTAGATCAATTTTTCAACAAAAAAAATACATTTAGCCATTATAAGATACCTGCTTGTAAACTTGCAGTAACTGAGCTTCCTTGGTAATTGCCAAGATAGTAGCTTTTCATTTTAGAGCATGTTCTAATTCTTTGCAGATTGAGTGGCCCTCTTACTAAGCAAGACAAATTTACAGTTCGTCTTCATATGGGGGGGAAAGTTCGTTTTTTTTTACTCTCCTTGAATGTTTAAAACCAATATGAATATATATTTTTTGCCTATCTGTCCATATCTCATACTGTATGTAAACTTACAACCCCATAAGCTAATCGTACATGGGTCAATTTGTGTTAGATCGTTTCACATCACTATAGACTTGTTAGATAAAATGATCGACTGTTGATTAAAATAAAAACTAACACAGAACCTCACGCTGTTTTCGATTCTTTAGAATGGGATTTTTTCCCCACAGTGATTCCTTTATAAATGCTATTCTTTTATAAACATTGTTATAATTCTGATTCTTTACCTTAATCAATTCCTTTATAAATGCAATTTTTATAAATGTAATTCTTTGCCAATATGATTCTTTACTAATAGCAATCAAACAAAAACTGATTGATCAATCAAAATTTGTTTGATTCTACACTTTTGGTCTCTACATATTCCAAATGTTTAACGCCAGCTATATTAACGCCAGCTATCTGCTGGCATTAAAGATTCTGTTATCAACTCGGTACATCGGTTAACGTTACTTTAAGACACAAATAGCCGATAACGGCTCTCAGTACATAACCCTGTATATGTGGCAACAGTAGAAAGAAACACCACGCACATCAGTCTTAAATGCCTATGTATTTAAATGCTTCATACATAGGATACACAACAGTGTAACGTTTCGGTACACAAACTGTACCTTCATCAGACAAGGTACAGTTTGTGTACCTTGATCAGGCAACTCTGTATTGAAAATTTCATTAAGCATTATAAAGAAGTAAACAGCTATCTGTAGAATAAGAGGCTTAGGGCCTCTTTAATGTTCGTAAATTTAAGATCATTAAACCGATCGGAGATTAACGATCGGTTTAACGATTGTAAATTTACGATACCGATCGTAAATCTATGATAACGAAATCGTAGATTTACTATCCCCATAGAACACCATAGTTAACTACCGCACGGTATTCTATGATCGAACGTTCATTTCGATCATGTTTACAGGCATAATTACGATCATAATATCAATCACAAAATTATCAGGTCAGGTGGTTGTAAAATCATTGCTCGAACATATGGTCTAATTTAAGAACGGGCGGTACCGCAATTTGGCGATACTGCATGTTACGATAATGTACGAAGAATACCATGCGATAGTAAAGATTTAGGGGGCATCCTTAAAATAAATACAGCCTTCCCTCTTTATTACTGAATACCTGTTAGCTAATCTAATAGCTTTCTTAAAACAATTAAAAGCCCACAATATCTGTAAGTTCCAATATTGTTGGTTTATACTGGCTGGTAACTATGTGGCTGATCGTTATCGATAGTCAGATAAATCAAAACACGAACTACAATCTTTAAGATAAATGCAGCATATTTAGGAACTTATTACCTTTTGCTGGTAGTTGTTCCACTACTGAAGTCTATGGGCCATATTTATAAAGCCCATAAAGCTTTTTAGCGATACCGCGGGTTAGTTCATTTACGGCCGCGGTTGTAAATGTACGATCGCGATTGTATATTTACGACCAAACGTTCGTTAATTAATGATTTTGTTATTGTAGATTTACGATAGTTAATCTCCGATCGGTTTAACAATTGTAAATTTATGATACCGATCGTTAAAGGTGCGGTATCGCTAAAAAGCGATACAGTGGCTTTATAAATATGGCCCTATATCTTATAAATATGTCCCAAACTTGCAACCTTTGCCACCTATATGTAGACCTGAACCGCTTCACTAGCATTTAGTGGCTCTAAAATACACCAACTATCAATATACTTTATTTCTGTGCATATTATGTGTTACATTTGTACTTGCAGTTATCTTGTGTTTTTTATGGCATCAAATCATGTTAAACACTAATACATACCCCCCTTATTTTTATGCCCTCCACCTCCCACACCAGGGCCATATTTATAAAGATTATCTGCAAAGTCTGATAAACCTTTTGAGTGATTTTAGAAGTGGGCTCTTTTATGATGACAATAGTATAAAAATACCATCTGGTAAGCTCTTTCGGCATCATAAAAATGACTGCTATTGGCATACGGTGCCAATAACGAACTTTTATAAACTGAATTGTCCAAGCTCTACCCCCACTCAGTCTGGGATCTATTCAAAGGGGAAAAGCACTTCTCGCAGATTACATCTTCCCATTGGTTAGGCCCTGGGCCAGGAGTGGGGCAGAGCAACAACCGTGTACTTTACACTTGTGGAAATGGTTCTTTAGAAGTTGTGGAACGGTCTTCCAGTAGAAGTGGTACTTGTTATTAGTTTAATTGGATATGTTCAAGAGAAGATTAGATGCCTTTTTAAAATCTTAATGTTACTGTTTTTTTTCCCAGTGCTGTTTATTACCAGGAAAATATAATTTTTAGGATTTCTCTATAAATTGCTTCCATGATATATTTACTTACATGTCTGTGGTTTTTGGCAAGGGCCAAGAATGTCCATTTAACTAATTTTTGTATACCGTATATACTTGAATATAAGACGATCCGAGTACAAGTCGAGGTACCTATTTTTACCTGAAAAATTAGTAAAACATGATAAACTCGAGTATAAGTGGAGGGTAGAAATTATGACCACTACTGCCTTCTGATTTGATATTGTTTTGAGGGTTTAGTTGCCCTTAAAATTGACAGCAGAATTCCCATACAGTATTAGCCAAATCCATTATGGCTGTTACTGTATGGGACTACTGTTTAGGAATTCTGCTGTCCATTTAAAGGGCAACTATTGCTTCAAAACAATACAGAATTAGAAGGCAATCTTTTACAATAGATACCATCCTCCTGATTCTGTATTTTTTTAAAGTATTAGTTGCCCTTTAAATGGTAAAGGTAATCCCACACAGTAAAGGTACACACAGTAAAGGTAACGCACAGTAAAGGTAACACACAGTAAAGTAACCCCCTAATTCATTGCCACTCCAGATGTTTTGGAAACTACAACTCCCAGCATGCTTTAGTTACTGGGAGTTGTAGTTTCAAAACATCTGTAGTGGCAAGAACTGCACGCCCCCCAAGATCAGCGGAGGAGAGGACTTACCTTTTGGAGAGAGGATTTCGTTTGTGGACAAAGGACTTTCCTTGTCTGTAAGGAGGAACTTGTAAGAAGGAGGAGGAGAGGCTGTAATCTGGCTGCTCCACATCCACTGTCTCCTTGCACCTGATGTCACTACTCGGTGCAAGGAAGTGAGAACTGCCCCAAGTAGTGACGTCAGTGGCCAGAAGAGTGGATGCTGAAGTGTTCAGCAGCCGGAATACAGGACAAGGTAAGTGACTCGAGTATAAGTCGAGGTTCGATTTTTAGGCTATTTTTAATAGCCTAAAAACCTCGACTTATCCTCGAGTATATACGGTAAGTGTATCCTGACCGTAAAATCTAACAAATGAAAATGCTTAATACAAGTAATTGAATTTGCATTAAAAAGAATATTGCTTAGGAAAGCTTATGAATAATCAGGGTTATTCAATAAAAGTTCTTATTTAAAATGGTGCTAATTTTGCCCCAACCAATCAGATATTATTTAACATTTGAAAGCAAAGATCTGATTGGTTGGGGCAAAACTAGCACCATTTTAAATGATAAGAACTTTTATTGAATAACCCTGAATATTGCTACAAAGTAGTTTCATATTTTTTTTTCTTGCTTAGTATTGCTAACTGGTTATACGTTTGCACACACACAAAAAAAATAATTCAAACAAGCCAAGGCTACAAGCAAGGCATTCATTGTTTTATTAACTGAATCTTTTATTTTTTTTCAACATTATCTGAAACATTTATTTACAATTGTTTAGCCCACGCACAGACTTAATATGTTACCATAGGAAAAAAATATCTTTTCCATAAATGCATAAAAACTCTCTTCTTTTCCTATCAAAATGCTTTCATTTTTAAGAATGAATTGAACAAGACACGTTAAAGTGACACTTGGGGGGATCCGGGTTTGACACTCCCACGTATCACATCTTAAATATAGTTTAACATTTGCAAATACAAAAAAAAAATAGAAATGCACAAATTGAAATAAAAACAAAGGTGCAAAAATGTACTTCCAAGGAGTGCAGAATAATATAGAATAAATATTTTATTTCCATTTAAATAGTAAAAATCTTTTATTTAACATTCATTACAAAAAGATTCTAGTATATGGCAACAGCTTCAAAAAAAAAAAAATTAGTACTTGGTTTCTTAAGAATTCCAGAGCTTGAATACACTGCTACTTTTCAACCCCTACGTTTGTATTCGAGTGAAAAATTGTGGACAATACATTTGAAAAGACAAGATTGTTTATAAGACTAGCAGATAACACACATATCACTTGCTAATTTGGCCAAATCCTTTTTTCTTACGTGCAAAAAAACATGGTATGTGTTAGAATGTTATTTACCTTGGGTATTACTGTATGTGGCTGGTTTTAAGCTTTTTGTAGGATTTGGCCTAATTGTTTTGGAATCCCTCATATATATTTTAAATCTAGTCTTATAGTTTATTCATCTGGATGGAGCTCAAATTTGGAAGCAGTGCAGATGGTAGAAATGCTAACTGACTGGATTCGACACTCAAATACATACTAGTTCTAGAAAGTCTATATTACTACATGTTCATATGGTCACTCAATTGGCTCAGTAAAATTATTCTACAGATCTGGATAACCAATTTGTTGGGTTACTTGAACAGCAAACCCTAGCAATGATGCTTGTGTGCTTTTGTATAGTTATTCTTTCTCTAGAAAACTGCAAAAACTACCACAAACCATTCATCTTTATATTCAATGGGAATTGTTCTGTGTATGCACTAGTGTTCTTTATTATATATCATGTATGTCTGCATAGCACATTTTTACCCCAGGATTGGTCTGATTTTTAAAAAAAAATGCAGTTAGATGGGGAGTGTTGTGTAATATCTGTGCTGAATTTATTCTGTGAAATCATTGATATTTACAAATTTACACAACAACTATCTTAATAAATCATGCAAAATAACAAGGAGAGGCTCAGAGTGTTTAATGTTATTTATGATTTATTCTTTTATGCCTTTTTTAAAAAATGAGCGAATGTTGTTGAAAAGCAAAAATATGCTGTAAAACATTGTTACACTGAGTAAAGTGACTACATTGCCATATAGAAAATGTTTTGCTGTGTATGTTAAAAATCTTTCCTTCCCATACACGGGAGTACTCTTTTTGGCTTTAGTGCGTATTTTATATGTACAATTGATGCACAATCATGGACCAAAAAATGTAAGATGTATTGCAGCCTTAAGAATGCAAGATATTTATCTTTTGTGAATTTATTTTGGCATTAAAGGAGATCTATAGTGCCTATAAAGTTTTTTTCAAAAATAATTAAAATGAAAAGTACCTGGGAAAGAGAGGTAGGATTCGTAATTTCTACCCCCAATATCATTTTTATGAGTAGCAGCAACACGAAGAAAATTGCTTCTGAGTGCTTCATACTATTTTTAACACAGGAAGGCCCAGGACACTAACCTGGCAGATAAAAACTGAATCTACTGTAGTTCCTCAACGAAACAATATTGGGAGATTGGAATAATCATCCATACCTCCCTGCCCCAGTTACTACGAATTATCAATTGTTTGCACTTATTTTCACCACTATGCAGTGAATGGGATCCCCAATATTTCTTATCCATTGTGCTTCTTCTTTTATAAGTAAAATGAATCCTAAATTGTCACCTAATCTAATGAAGCGAAACCTGTCACAATGTCTAGATCCGGTCTAAAAATAAGGCAGCTCTAGTTTTTAGTATGCTTTTTTTTCTTTTCTTGACTTTCAGTCCTTGATTTCTGTAATGATGCATCTCATGTCAAATTTGGAGTTAAAAATAATGAATGAATAGATTATGGGACAAAAGTGGTTATAACCAAATGAAAAATGGGCAAAAAAAGAACATTTCCTTCATGGAGTACCCCATACAAAATGCAGTAAATGTTTGAGATTGAAGTTTATCTATAAGTTCAAAGTTTATTTTTAAGCTCTTATGTTCTAAATGGACATTTGTCTGCCATTTAGAGCAGTAACTCGTAAAATTGGACATTTGTAGTAGTGTAGAGGGAAACTGCTTAGATAACCACAGATGCTCATCACAGTTCTCACCCAAAGTTAATACTGCAGGAACTTTTCATACATAATGCAGAGCATTCATACATGTATGAGACTTCAGTTTGTATGGTAAATAAGAGTGGAAAATTGTGTTTAAGGAAGAACTGTGGTCTAAAACACACCTGTGCCTGACACATAGTCCTGAAACTTCTGATTAAAATGATATACCACATACATTTCTAGATAAGTCCTAATGAAAGATATAGCTGTGTAAAGAGTGACTTCATTACTATCCCTCTCCCCAGTTTCCCTCTGCCAGTGGGACAGACCTGCTCAGTGTTTTATCCTGTGCCAGAAACAGGGGTGTTTAAATGAAATTAATTCCATGTGGTTATATATTTAGTCAGAAAATATATTAGTAAGGGTTTTAATCAACTATTTCCTGCTGGACTAACAACAAATTTGGTACTTGGAGTTCATTACCAAATTAGAATTAATAGGTAGGGATCTTCATTGAGTTGTCAATTTTAATATTTCGATTGCTTACCTTTGGCCAATTTGAAAAGGGAGGGAGTGTAATTATCATAAATATATATTTTCTTAGTTAACCCCAAATAGTTTTTAACGTCTACCTATGGAAAAAAATATCTTCAAGACAGGAAAGACAATATATTATTAATTGATGTATAAATGTACTAATCTTTAAAAACATCTATAATTATTTTAGGTATATATTATAAATGATACAAGTTGATGCATTTCAATAAAAGTTGCGTTTTCCTATAAAGTAACAGGGTTATTCAATAAAAGTTCTTATCGTTTAAAATGGTGCTAATTTTGCCTTAAGCAATCAGATGTAAGCTTTCAAATGTTAAATAAGATCTGATTGGTTGGGGCAAAATTTGCACCATTTTAAACGATAAGAACTTTTATTGAATAACCCTGTAAGACTTCTTCTAGTTTTGTGCATGTGCATGCAGCTCCTGAGTAGCACAGTATTGGGTGGCCTGCTTCTGTCATTTTTCTAAATAGTACATACTTTCTTTGTATTTAATGCCTGATGGAGCCTAGGACCAAGTTACGGTACACCTGTAAATTTTGACTTTTAACTTTCAGACAGACTACTGATAAATAAAATGATAGGTAGTCTCCAGGTGAGAAGTAAACATGGTCTAATATAATTAAATTTTCACTGGTTTTTAAACATGATCAACTATAAAACCTGTTTCAATGCAGAGGGGATTGACCCCAAGACTTCCCACATTGAACAAATCATGGTTCCCCAACATCTTTAAGTGTTCCACTAGGACAAATGACTAAGTGTGGTTGGTAAGAGCTGTACGCAAGTTGGATTACCATCTGAAATGGATGTTTATAGGACAATGTTGCTGCCAACTATCTAATATGTATATGGGCCTTAGGTACACACCATACAATTTTTCGGGGCAATCGACTGATAGTTGATTGCATAGATTTGTGGCAGCCCGCCACTGATGTCCGACCATTCGTTGGCCCTGATCACACAGGTCGGAAAACCATGGCTGATTGTTTGGTCCACTGTACATTGCATGATTGGTAGTAGCGAACTGTTGGCCATGGCTACTTTTGCTGCGATACAGTCCTTGATCTTAGCCAAGGTGTCGCAAATGGTGACTGGTCGGTCAGGAAGAAGGATCCCATGGTGTGTACCTAGCTTTTAAATTTTAACATTTACTGACATTAAGGAGCTAAAGTGTGGTAGATGAGGCATGAAATGCAGCATGTTGTAATTCCTGCAAACATCATTAATCCTATACCAGCTTCTAGCATATAGTTTTCTTTCCAATTAACTTTTTATCTTTGAAGAATTAGGGCACATTTTTAGGACTAAGATACTTAGGGGCCTATGCAGAACAAAAAAAGTTCCATGCTACCTTACAGGATCCCAGTCAGGTAAGACGGAAAATTTTTAGTTCTGCATTGGCTCGTAAGTATCTACCGTAAATCCTAAAAACTTCTCCAAAGATAAAAAGTTAATTGGATAGAAAACTATATACTAGAAGCTGGGATATGATTAGTAAAGTTTGCAGAAATGACCACGTGCTGCATTTCATGCTTCATCTACCACACTTTAGCTCCTTAATGTCAGCAAATGTTATTGAGTATGAGCTAAATTTTAAAGAATGTTCTGTATATAGAGTTAACGCTGCTTTGGAGAACCAGGACTTAGATACTAACGGGTGATGCAGAAGTAAATAAGTTCCGTCTTACCTGACCGGGATCCGGCGATGTTTCCTGCGAGACTTACTGCACGGGTCAGGTAAGACAGAACTTTTTAAATTCTGCATCGGCCCGTACACCATGCAAAAATAGTGCATCGGGTAGCGTAGGTTTTGCACTAATTTCACACAAAAAAAACAGCCAATATAGCATCGGCCCCTTAAAATATTTTCACAGATTCATCAATGTCCATTTATGTCCAAAAATAAAATGTCGTAAATAGTCAACGTAGGTGGGAAATAGAATTTACCTCTACAGCCCTTCTAGTCTTTTTATTTTCACACTTCCAATTGTTTTTTGAAAATCAACAATATACCATAGATTTTATGACACTTTTCAATACATTTGGTTGCATTTTATTTTAGTAAAAGTGCATATTTGTTCAAGTGAATATTTTTTTGAACAAAATGTACAGCAAATTAAAACAAGAATCTAGACTCTTTGAATGAGTGTTAGTTGTCCACAGACTTTTATTTGATCATTAATCACACGTTTTAAAACAATGTTTTGCACTTGTCAGTTTACTTCACCTTTCCTAATTAAAACATCTGTAGAACCATTATTCATCCACAATGCTTACTCTACTCCTGTCCAACTTCCCTGTTTATTGGATCATCAATTCTCAAGAATACAACAGGTATGGCTGGTTCATTAGGAGCAAATTAGTAAATATTCAGACGATTCTGTCTGACCAAATGTGTGTGAATTAAACCAGGAATTAAAATATATCCTGGCTGCTGAGGGGGTTGATGATAAATAATGATTATGGCTTCAATTAAATCCTCTGAAGAACTATGAGTCTCTCTCATGATTAATTAAAGTATCAAAAAAAGGAACAAGATGGAGAATTTCATAAATTGAGAAACTGTCGCCCTGCTCTCATTCCCGTTTTGCCTTATGAACATTTGAAAATGCTCATAAGGTTAAAGTGCTTTCAGTTTTTTCACTAGATTTATTAAAATATGTGAAAGGAAAGCTATTAACTAACACACCCATATAAAATTCTGGATTCCCTCCCTATTGTTCTACAGTTACATCATGATTACATCTCAAGCCTAAAGGAATAACTTCTTGCAGATAAAACAAGGTCATCTTCTTCCAATTAGATCATTTAAATTAGACTCTCCCGTATTTTATTGCCATTTATTATAAGATATTTAAAGGAAACATTAAAATATTTCTGTTTAAAATTTGTTGTTGGAGAAACAATGTAACACATTTGTGTTAAAAATTCCTTAGAAAAAAATTTGTTCCTTAGAATGTGCTTATAAATAAACATTTTTAAATCTGAAGAATCAATGGACTTAGTCTTTGTTTACAGAGACCAATTGTTTGTGTAAACTCCTAACCTGTCTCCTCCAATATCCATACCCTTCTTGCTCATTGACAAGTATGCAGCCTCATCACCTGTTACCTAAAGAAGTGCAACGGAGATGCAGAATAAAGTGCGCCATCTGCTCTACAAAAGAAGTGTGGGAACTTGATCCCATGCTTTTTCACATTTAAAATAGGAAGACATTAGAGTCCACAGTACTGTATAACCTACAATTTTCTATTGCTGTACACTAGATTACAGACTACTGTAGCTCCAGACAAAAGAAATAAGGGACACAATAGTGAGTTTTATACAACGCAGCAAAGAGTATTTACTTTTTCTTCCTTTTTTTTCTTTTTTTTTTTAAAGGCAGCAAAATTTTACTTTTTTTGTCAGGAAAAAAAAAGCATAGTGACGAAATGAGCAAATACTAAGAAAAGAAGCAGGAATAAAGGCTTAGAATACATCTCGTAGGTGAACTAACTTGTACACTACAAACCAAGGACAAACAGGAGATTAAATGAATGTTGAGATACAGACAGAGCATAAGAATGGGATAAAGAGAATGAAAAATACAAATACATGTACACTTGATTGTGTTCTTTTAACCAGATAATAAGACATATTATATATATTATTATAATATACATAATGTGTCCCTAGTTTTTCCTGGGATGGCTTCATAGCCTTGTCTGGGCCTCTGGGATGTAGATTTCAATACTATCAGCACTCTCTGTAGCTGAATTCTGTCGGACAGATGCAGCGCGTTTCGCAGACATCAGCCGCTTCCGGGCTTCATGTCGTTGTCTCTCTGTGCTTTCCAGAGACCTGTCTCGGACCAGTGGGGCCTGGCCTTTCGATGGCTTCTTTGGCACTGGAGGAGGGGCCCTTTTATCCTGATTAGAATAGAAGGTTTGATTGCATTATACAGATTCTCCATATGATCTGTTAAATCAGTTTTCCCAACTGTCTTGGGATATAGCAGCTATTAAATTATGCATTGTTATTTAACACATTCAAACATCATAACTTTATCTTTTTCATAAATATAAACAAGTATAGATATATCTTTATTTTTAAAGAACTGAACTTTGTTAAAATAAAATGTCACTCATACCTGTGGAACTAACAACTATTCATAAACTAAGCAGACGTGCATTGGCTGTGTGGGGCATTTAGGATGCAAACAAGAATGAATGAAAATATTTATTCAATATATTAAGATAATTTCACTTAATAACATACTGCAAGAAAAATCACAGACAGATTCCATGAAGTTTTAGGCAATAATCTGTGTGTTCTACTATCCTTCCATGCTCCCCCACCCCTATATATTGTTTTATAAAGCAATATAAAACCATGACATCAGCAATGATAATAATAAGAGGGCGGTGAGGGGTAAATAGTAGGTACTGGGGTAATAAGAGGGCAGTGAGGGGTAAATAGAAGGTACCGGGGTGATAAGAGGGTGGTGAGGGGTAAATAGAAGGTAATGGGGTAATAAGAGGGCGGTGAGGGGTAAATAGAAGGTAATGGGGTAATAAGAACGCGGTGAGGGGTATATATATATATATATATATAATCTATCTATCTATCTATCTATCTATCTATCTATCTATCTATCTATCATCTATCTTTCATCTGTCTATCTATCCATCTATCTATCATATGTCTTCTATCTATCTATCTATCTATATATCTATCATCTGTCTATCTATTTATCCATCATCTGTCTATCTCTATATCTATCTATCTATCTGTCTATCTACCATCTATCTATCTACCATCTATCTATCTATTATCTATCTGTCTATCTATCTCTATATCTATCTATCTATCATCTATCTATCTATCATCTATCTATCAATCAATCACTATCTGTGTGTGTTTCTGTATCTCTATATCTCTCTATCTATCTCTGTATGTCTGTCTCTCTTTAAATCTCTTATCTGTATCTCTCTGTCGGTTTTGTATCTGTCTCTGTCTGTCTGTATATATCTCTCTGGCAAATGTTTGCTTTAACCCTAATGTTTTCTACCTTCTACAAATGTGTACCTACACGGTAAGGGTTTCCAGATCAGTGAAAAATCAGAGGACACCTATTAAAATCACATGCATCAAGGCTGAGTCAGCAGTAATGCAGTTTTAAAGCAATCAGTGCAGCCCTGCTAACTGCATTTATTAAGAGCGTCCTACAATCAGCAGGTGATCTAGAAAGCCTGTACACTGTACTCATTTGGCGATAAAGGGGTGATTACAAACTATGATTGAAAATTACAACCCAAACTTTCGCCCTGAATCTAAAATGGAAATCTAAAGTGGCAATGAATTGGAGGGTTACTGTGTGGGATGGTACTTTTACTATGTGAATTTAAAGGGCAACTAATACTTTAAAACAATACAGAATCAAGATGGTATCTATTGTTAAATATTGCCTTCTGATTCTGTATTGTTTTAAAGCTTTAGTTGCCCTTTAAATGGACAGAAGAATTCCCATACAGTAGTCCCATACAGTAATAGCCAATTCCAGTATGGCTATTACTGTATGGGACTACTGTATGGGAATTCTGTTGTCCATTTAAATGGCAACTAAAGCCTCAATACAATATAGAATCAGAAGGCAGTTGTCATAATTTCTACCCTCGACTTATACACGAGTCAATCATATTTTACTAATTTTTAAGGTAAAATAGGTACCTCGACTTATACTCGGATCGCCTTATATTCGAGTATATACGGTATGTATCCATTTCTGTCTATCTGTATCACTTTATCTCCTATATCCGTCTCTATCTATCTATCTATCTATCCAACCATAGTAACATGTAGAGCACTCTCAGGACTTGTTCAAACAATCTTTAACTTTTATTCCATAAACAGCAAACAGATAGCGACGTTTCGGTCTTTGTCTCAGACCTTTCTCAAGCCATCTCAAGATAGCTATCTATCTATCTATCTATCATCTATCTATCTACAGTATCTATCTATCTATCTATCATCTATCTATCTACAGTATCTATCTATCTATCATCTATCTCTATATCTATCATCTATCTATCTCTATATCTATCTGTCTATCTATCTATCTATCTATCTCTATATCTATCTATCTATCTATCTGTCATCTATCTATCTATCATCTGTCTATCTATCTGTCTTATCTATCTATCATCTATCTATCTATCTATCTATCTATCAAATCTATCTGGCAAATTTTGCTTTAACCCTAAAAATGTTTTCTACCTTCTACAAATGTGTACCTACACGGTTAGGGTTTCCAGATGAGTGAAAAATCAGAGGACACCTATTAAAATCACATGCATCAAGGCTGAGTCAGCAGTAATGCAGTTTTAATGCAATCAGTGCAGCCCTGCTAACTGCATTTATTAAGAGCATCCTACAATCAGCAGGTGATCTAGAAAGCCTGTACATGGTACTCATTTGGCGATAAAGGGGTGATTACAAACTATGATTGAAAATTACAACCCAAACTTTTGCCCTGAATCTAAAATGGAAAGACAAAAGTTTGGCACCCCTGTGCAGAAGGTCTTAGAATGACAGAAATATGCAATACAATATGAATTCCCTAAGACAGAAGGATCTCGCAGGACAATCATTTTTCTGTCATGGCTCTGTAACCAGAAATGTTTTCTCTTCTGTTTCTGCAGTTGCTATGATTCCACATAACTCAGAGTTGTTATGGAATGACCTTTGTACAATGAGGTAGTTTCAAAACATAAGATTCCCAGCCCCAGAGGGACATAAAGAAGACAGGGGCAGATTTTTTATGGTGCCCTCTACAGTAATATTCATCCCTGTATTTAAAAAGTGAATTTTTTATCGCTGTAACAGTAATTGAGTATTAGCCCTAATCAGAAATCCATGGAAAACTAAGTCTGTTTTGTCAACGACTACAGAACTGTTACTTACATAGAGGCAGCTTGGAAACAGGAAAGAAACAGAGGAACTAATGAATTCCAGATTCTCTTTCTGGCACACTGTAGTCATCAGTTTTAGTCTGTGTGTTACTCATAACATACTCCTCTTCAGGGAAAAATCTTTTGTGCAGTGATTGTCCTGAGCTTACCGAGGATTTAGTGCAGGAAAATAATATTTGGCATTGTGGATGTTGACTGCCTGCAGCACTAGAATTCAGTTTTGGAAATGCGGGAGGAACAAGGAAGACGTATGGAAGCATTCACGTTGACCTAGGGAAAGGGGAATTTTATATAGAAACTGTAACCAAAAGTATTTCATAAATTCTTCTCAATCATTTTGACTTTATAATTCTGATTATTTTATCTAACACAATGGTTAAATCTAAAAAATGTCCAATGTGATTACAGTAAAAGTAAAAAAAAAAAGTGGTGATCACTTAAAGGGACTGTCCACCCCTCTTTTGAAAAATTAATATATGGTAGATTAGCCCCCAAAACCTAGAGACTGTTTAAGTCTAAAGCTGTAAATCGGCTTCCACACGGAGCTATTATACTTACATGCTCCTCCTCGCTCCACCGCCGCTATGAAAATGGATCAGAGCAGTGTGGTCGCCTGCATTGAAATGCACTGGCATGCAATTCTCACACAGTAATAAATCTCAAAACACGATAATCATGCTAATGTGGCCTAGTGAGTGGAATAGAGATAAGAAGGAATGTCCCACCAGTTGCAATAGAAGAGCAAAACCAGGGAATGCTGGGAGTTGAAGTTTTTAAAGATGTGGAGTGCCACACATTGGGATATAGCCAGTGAGCCTCCTGTTTAAAATTGCTTGTATCCTCTAAATCCGAGATGGACTGTTAGAACCTAAAATGTCAGCTCACTAATGTCAACAGCAGGGAACAGCAAAGGGTATAAATTCAACTGATTTTTTTTAAATGGAAGAGAATATGTAGAATAACTAGGTATGCATAATACAAATCAATAATTTTTAAAATTACATTTTCCACTGAACTTTTCCTTTAAAATATGTTGATATATCATAGTTTGTCCTATGAATTCATTAATGTATGCCTGCTATGCTTCAGGATGCTTTATGGAAACTGAGCAATTTAGAAACCTGTACTGAGCCTGGGACAATGTATGAGAGTCCGCCACAACTGTACCAATACATCTGACTTTCTTACAGCAGCAAATGACCTTACACTAAGGTTCAAAGAAAGACAATATCCAAACTCTATGATCAAATCATGTAAAAGGGAACTAAAAGGTGTGTCTCAGGAAACTCTTCTACGACCAAAGGTAAGGGATTTTTCACTCCTTTCAATAACCAATGGTCTGACATCAAAAAGGTACTATCAGCTAGATGGGAGATCTTGAAAAGTGACCCACTCTTAAATAACTTCTGTAAGAGGAGGTACCTTTGAGATATTTTGAACATACCCTATGGATAATAGTACTAAGTTGTTTCACTTTGGAACCTACCTCCGGAAGTGGATGTCCTAAAGACATTTTGAATCAGATTTGTGGCTATATGTTATGGTCACACGATATTTAGTTAGTGGGCCATTTGGAACACTTTTCAATGTAATAACTGTGTATTGTAGAATAAGAGAACTTGAGGACACCTTTGGAATCATATGTTGTTATTTGCTGGATATCGAAGGAATATGTACCTCTCCGTGTTTATCAGGATCTTAGGAGTAATGGATGACCCAGCTGCTCCGGCGAAGCCTTTCCTTTTACATCCGATGTTGTGTTTGGACTTATTTATGGCTCTTTTCTGGTGAGGGGAGTCGATCGACTTATTGGTGATGTATGTACTTTGTTAGTATTTTTAGGAGTACCACAGTCCTGGCTTCTAACTAATGGACACTCTACCTCTGCACACTGCATCGGATTTGGAGTGGATCTGATAAAATATTTCTCCTCCTACTCCTCCATAGTGCCCTTTATTGTTATAATGGGTACTCATGGGTAAATGCATGAGCACTATGGACCTGAGAATAATACTGTGAGATATGTATATATAGATCGACAACATCACTAACTGTAACTATAAATATTTATATCTTTAGATGTGTGCGATATTGTGAAGTTTTGTTTTTTGCATTTATCTGTTTCTCAAATTATTGTATATATACGTGCTATTATGTGTTTATCTGCTATATTCTTGCACGTAACCCCTCTAGGTGTCTTTATTAACATGCACTGACAGTGATGTACACTCTCTATACACCCTTACCTGTCCGCCTAATTAGCTAGTTCATTCCCTGTACCTTTTGGATAGTGGATGGGTATTTAAGCCCAGGACATGATGTTATGGACCTTGCTACTGACGAAGATTGGGCTTACCGGACGATACGTGTCTGTGTTTTTAATGTCTCCCGCTCCACACTCCCTATGACTGGTAATCGGGAACTGTATCTGTTATTGCCTGTTTTAAACTGACTCATGAGACTTGGTCTGCCACACTCTCTACCCTAGGGATAACCAGGGTTATTTAAAGGGCATGTCCACCCCCAAAACTATCCCCCCAACTACTGGCCCCATCATGTAGTGTAGTTTAATCCTTACCTCACATCCCAGCTCTATATGGTTCTCCTGTAGTCCCCCCCCCAAAGTCCCAAAAACTGCCCACCAGGAGGATAGCAGAGTCCATATAGGAGTCTGCCTCCTACCTGGCCTCCGGGAGAAGTTTGGCATGCGTAGTGCAGCCCTTCTCCCCCTCCCTCTCAGGATTCCCTCCCCCTAGCGCATAACCCTTAATATATGATTCCCCCTGTCCCCCAAGCCCCAACCGCTCTAGTAATATTCTTAGAAAGCTCCCCAAACTTTACTTACCTTCCCCCACCGAAATGAACTCCCGGCAGCCATGTCCGTGATTGGCTGCCGCTCAGCCAATCACAGATGCGACTGCCGGTCCCGCCCCTCTACTTGCATTTTCTCGCAAGCAGAGGGCCGGCAGCGCGGAGGAGGAAAGTGGGGAGGTAAGTAAAGTTTGGGGAACTTTCTAAAAGTATCAATAGAGCGGTTGGGGCTGGGGGGACAGGGGGAATCAAATGAGCACCATTTTAAACAATAAGAACTTTTATTGAATCTCCCTGAATGTGTTCCGCTATATGCAGAGCTTACGTATTCCTTTGACTTGATCTGTGTCATGTATTTTGTTACTTTATATAATATAATCTAAGGATGGTACATATATTGTGGTCGAATACCTCTATCTACTTCTGAAAACCTGAGGCTGGATACACAAATGTTTGCATGTTGTGCCTGAATGCTAGACGAATTGGTATATACCGTTATATCCATTTAATTATTTTATGTGCATATGGGAAGTGTGCGAGAGGGATGTGTTTTTAACTTTTTGTCATTTTCTGTGTGTTTTTGTATTAGCCTATCTATCCCTATAAACATAATAAAGGTGTTACATTTAGATTACTCTTGGGGTGTGTCCATTTTTATATCCACTGCTGTTTCTTTTTTGTTTTGAACCTAATTGCTCTTTAGTGGGTTGAGCACCCCCTCTATGAGAATTATTTAACTCCACAAGATAGCTGGTACCTCTCCTGCTTTGCTCTTTGCTGATCCTGGGCATGCTCAGAAGAGGCAGACAGGGGATTAACATTCAGTCATTGGCTGTGATGTCAACTATGAAATCCATAACTGACAGTTACTAACTGGAAGAACCAGGAAGCAGAAACAGGGGAAACAGGACATTGTGCAGGATTTCAGGTTAGACTTATATATTTCACATTTCAAACTATTACCGTTTAGGGGGGCGATTTACCTTTATATAATGCAGATGTGACCAGATCAATGCAATAACCAAAAGCCCCTGAGGACACCTATTAATATAGAACCTACCGCAAGGCCCCATTAAATAGAATGCAGATTTGTCAGGTAACCTGGTAACCTGATCTCTAGTAAACCATAGCACTGAATGCATCAAAACTGATCTTCGCACCTGCAGCATTCCTAACACATGGGGGCAATAGAGCTCAACAGCGTAGCGTCATCTCCTATCTCCTTGAAAGTGGGTGACGTCAGCAAACGCGCCGACATTGTAACCCCACCCCTCAACCCGTTAATGTAGTAAGCGCGCCGGAAGTTGGTGCTCCACACAAGCCGCGGTGCTTTGAGATTATCTTGGAGGGGCGCTTTTTTTAATTTACAAAACTGGAGAAAATGGCGGTAGAGTCGAGGGTGACGCAGGAGGAGATAAAAAAAGAACCGGAGAAACCGATTGACAGGGAAAAGGTAACGAGAATAGAAGGGTTGTGGTGGGTGAGAGAGACCGGGGGGGGGGGGGGGTGTTTGAAATGCACGGAATGCTGGGAGTTATAGAGGGTTTCACTACAGCCTACAAACCCCAGAATTCTTTATTAAACGAAGGAAACACTAAATACCTAAATCAATTTTATCCCAGGTGTAATTGGTTGTCATTAAGTGCTGGTATTTCTAAACAGCCAATCCGCTTGGTAATCAATAGACCACAACACATACGGTTAGAGCACGCTATGGCCACTTGGTCGCCGACCATCGTGTGGTCACTGCGCATCTGTGCTTGAAGCTGGGTGGATGTGGCACCAATCTGTACGGTCTCCCTATATACAGGGTCTATAATGCGGAGTCAAGTGATCTCTCTCCATACTACAGAACTGGGAACCGACCGCGACCGATGGAAACTGGTTGGTCCAAAACTTCTAGTTTCTGGGAGATGATGCAAATGTTTTGCAACATCAAAATGGTAGTTTTACCAGACGTTTCACCGAAAAAGGACCATTCCCGTTATTCTCTTTATCGCCAGTATGTGTATCCAGATTTCGGCCCTCGTGTCGGACTAGAAAATACCATAAAGAGATGGCAGATTTTTTGCCTAGTAAACTGGTCAATAACTCAATTTAAAGGGACACTAAACAGATTTTATGTATATTAAAGGATAAGTACACTCAAAAAACAAATTAGGTGTAAATGGAGGCTGTAGTTTTAACTAACCATCTCACAGAGCTTAGGTGACTGCAAACATGATCCAAGATGTCCTGAACTTTACTGAAGCACAGGTAGGCTCAGAAGTACATAAAATCTGTTTTATTAACAGGGTGGTAAAGCTAGGTACACATCTAGCAATTTTTCCTCCTGACCGGCCATTCGATACATTTGAGGAAGGACTGTCTGTCGTGGCAAAAGTAGCCACGTCCGACCGTTACCGCGACCGATTGTGCGGTCCATAGAGGACCGCACGATCAGACGAGGTTTTCCACCATGTCCGATTCGGACGAACGGTCAGTCGGACATGGCCGCATTCGGATGCGGTAATTTCGGTCCGATCGACCTATACACTGAACTATCTGTCGATTGGACCGAAATATCTCTGTGTGTACCCAGTTTAAGATTGCTTTTTCCCAATGAAAAGTACTAAAGCATAGTTGGACTAGGAGAATATTGGATGTCTGATTATACCGTTATAAATGCAACTGTTTAAGAAGAATACCTTATTTGTGATATAACAGGATTAACAAGCACATAAATAAGTTAATTTCTAACAGAATGACTTTTAAATCGACATTTATTTTCTAGACCTGCCCACTTCTTTTGAGAGTTTTCACTACAAATAATGGAAGACACCATCGAATGGATGAGTTTTCACGGGGTAACGTACCATCCAGTGAACTACAGATCTATACCTGGTGAGATTTTTTTCATCTAAAAAATTACAGATGGCTGAAAAAAGGAACATGACTGGTTCAAGAGAGGTGTTAAGGAGGCCATTTATGTGAAAATAAAGAAACCAAGCCTAAATAGAGGTGGGGGGGTTCGACACCAACTGTCTGCCATGTACAATGCTGTTTTAACACCTTACTCTGGGCGTTCCTATAACACCTCTTAGCCACTATCTAATCACACCTTTAACACCTGGCTGTGATATGCTAATTGGGATTTTCCAGGGTACATAATTGCCACAGATTCTTGTACAAGTCATTCTGAATTGAGAAAGCCAGTCGGATGACTAGCGAAACGTCTTCAAGAACTACATTTCAAGTCCAGTTGATCTAATTGAATACAACAGAAATAGCTTCTAACCTTATTTACACAGCCCTGATCCTTCACCAGCAAGTAGAAAGCAGAGCCCACAGTAATGGAACCAGGTTGTTTAAGTAATGAAAGAAGCGTCTTTGGTAAAGGTAAGTATATTCCAAAGTGATTATGGGGGGTCCTGAATGACTTAGTAAATTTTCACTCTGAGGGCGGACATGCCCTTTAATTCAACTGTGTAACTTAGAGCTTGTATACAGTCTTCAGTGAAAGCAACAAAAACTGGGTGCTAACATCCCTTATACAAAAATAGTAACCCCTGAGATGGTCAAGAAGGTAAGTATACATAGGTTAAATAGGACTTACACTTAAAGGGCATCTCCACCCACCATAGAAGCTTTTGTCTGTATTGCAGGGCATACACTCCCACCCAACCGCTATGTTAGAAATTAAAAAATAGATTCTAAACTCTACTTACAGCTCGTTCCAGCGTTTTTCTGGTCCAGCTTCCCTGCCTGCCGGAAATACAAGCAGGGGTCCGGACCAGCAGCCGTGGCAGCCAATCGCAGCTGCAGCAATAGGTTGGACTTGATGGACGTATGTGTTTATTCAATTACTATGTAGCTGCCACCAGTAGAGAAGATGCTGGAACAAGGATCTGTAAGTACAGTTTGGATTTTATCTTTAAAGGGTATCTCCACTGATGAACACCCCCCCCCCCCCCCCTTTTTCCCCCCCTATCTGAAAGTACACCTTCCTCCAACCCTCCTCCTCCTCCAGGAAGAGACAGAGGAGGGAAGTATGAAAGCTTCTGCCACACTGCTGTAAGGAGGCTGGAGGAACTTATGTGCAATATAGCTTGTGAAACTCCCAGCATCCCCTCTAAAATACACTTACAAGCTGTATTGCAGTAGGTGCTGGGAGTGTCACAGGCTGTGTTGCAGGGAGGGGGTGCTGTGAGTGAAACAGAAGATGTATTTTAGAGGCGATGCTAGGAATTTCACAAGCTGTATAGTAGTAGTGGGTGCTGGAAAACTCCCAGCATCCCCTCTGAAATAAACCTTTTAATCCAGTGGTCAGTTTACCCCTCCTGTGATCTCCAGCTCTGGATCTTCATTCCTCGTCGTCCTCTTCAAGCTCCAACTCTTCCAGCTGGCAGCTACACACAAGGCCATCCTCCTCCTACTTCATTGGGGCGGATTGCGGCTCCTATTTGTCCCCCATGCACTCCCACCACCACCTGCACCAACTATGCCCTATGACTACCTCCTCCATGTGAGACCCCCGGCCACCATCACCAGGGCTATGCCAGCTTGGGTTTACCATGCCGACAGCCAATGGGAACATAAGCATGGCCTTCCCATGGCTACAAGACTCTCTCCTTGCACTCACAGCCTTTCCTCCCATTCTCTGCACGATCATATTCATAGCAGATCGTGCAGGAACAGACAGAGGAGGAAGGTTTAAAAGCTTCTGCCACACTGCTGTAAGAAGGCTGGGGGAACGTGTGTGCAATACAGTTAGCGAAATTCCCAGGATCCCCTCTAAAATACTCTGGAGTGAGATGCAAGGAGTATTTTAGAGGGGATCCTGGGATTCTTGGGGCACGAGAATGAAGTGGATCAGATGCCTGTATTGCGTACATTCATCAGAAGCTTCAGATCTTCCGCAGATTGAGCTGAAATTCAGGGTATGTGTATAATTTACTTCGCACTATTATTTGAAGCAATGTTGTATTTCCCAGTAGAGATACCCTTTAAACTTCTAACATAGCGGTTGAGGGTGGGAGGGTATGTCCTGCAATATAGCTGAAGGTTTTTACGCAAGGTTAGAAATTACAAGAGAGGAATCATGAAGGGGGGAAAGGATCCTCTGCGAATGTCACCATCCCTCCCAGAGGCAGAGATGCTTGGACAAGAACACAGCCACTACTCAGTTTCTTGGACTTTGGACATGGACTACAGGGAAACCATAAGGAGCAAGAATGTAAGGTAAGGATTTTTTTTAAACTGTACTATGGGGCCAGTATTGGGTTAAATTTTAGTTTTGGGGGTGGACATACCCTTTAATAATAACGTGGTTCAGGCGCTAAAGCCCTGAATCTATGACAAGATATCAAAATCAGTTCAATCTTGAAACACAAGAATACTAATGTCTCCTGTTGATGGCCCAGGTACAAGCTGCCCCAGGCCCGTCGCTGGGTTCACAGCACAAAGCCACAATATGGATACGTCACAAAGGGTGCACACTGGGTATATAACCTACAGGGGACACTCATTAGACAAATAGGAAATATATTGTAGAATAGCTTGACTCGTTTCGGGTGTCAAGCTCCTTAAAAGATACGTACACTGTAAAATCAACTTAAGCTTAGTGTATAGCTGTGGTTTTAAATAAAAAGGTGTCAATTTTTTTTTCTATTCCCCTCCCATAGACTACCTTTACTCCTTGAAAGTCAATGCGTTCTGCGGCGACGTTGCACAGTGTGTTGCGCCGAGAGGTTGTCACAAACGCTCGCACAGAGTGCGCAAATCAAGAAAAAGAAAAATTGGACACCTTTTTATTTAAAGCCACAGCTATACACTAAGCTTAAGTTGTTTTTATAGTGCGCATATCATTTAAGCTTATGATTAAGGACCTCTGTGTCCGAAACGCGTCGAGGTATTCTACAATAAATTTTCTATTTGTTTGATGAAAGAGTGCCCCATTGGTTATATACCCGGTGTTCATCCTTTGTGATGTATCTATACAGTCTTCAGTGAGTTTTTCTGTCTCAGATGACTTTCTATCTGCCATAATGTATGAGAAATGGAATAACGTGTGATACTGTGGCAAGTTGAAATCTATCTGCATACGCTTTAAAAATACCCCTTAAATAGTTGCACTTATAGTAACATAATGTCTTTCTCACCCTGCACACCCATTCCAAAATGTTTTTTTTTTTTACCAGGTGCTGGTACTTGGTTGGACACACAAATAATCAAACCTGTACTTTTGCACAGCTAGATTTGAAATGCTTTTTTTTTTTTTTTTTTTTTTTTGGCGTATCAGTGTAAACATACACATTTATTAGGGCTACTTAATTAAAATGTACACTAAAAAACAACATTGTGTAGAGCTGCAGGGGGAGAATAATGAAGTAAACATGATATCACAACAGCTCTGTGTAATAATATACTTCTCACTAGTGTACCTATCAAAGTGATGAAGACTTCACTATTGGAAGGTGAATGAGTGGAAAAAATGGTTTACCAGCCATTTAATGGATGGCACTTTGAGGAGTTACCAGGTTGGACAAAGGGTGGTCAACCATTATGTAATGTAACTTTACAATGGTAATTAACACAACAAATCTATTTTTTTTAACATTTTGACTTAAATGTTTTATAATAGTTATATTTGATTTTTTTTTTTTTTAGGATGGATGCCACCTTAAAAGAATTAACAAGTTTAGTTAAAGAAGTATACCCAGATGCTCGGAAAAAGGGCACTCATTTCAGTTTTGCCATTGTGTATCCAGACCCAATGAGATCAGGCTACAGGTTTGTACAAGTTGTGTATTTAATGTGTGGAAACCCTTAAGTTACTGTTTTTATAATTCTTTTACATGAACTCCATTAGACAATTGAGGAAATGGATAGCATGGAATTGTATTTAATTTTAATTTATCTGTATAATTGCTTGCACTTAAAATTTATACTCTGTATTTTATAATGTACAGCGCTGTGTACCCAAGCGGTGCTTTATAAATAAAATTTACATACATACATAGTGTGCATTATACAGATACATTCAGGCTTATTTAATAAGAGGTGTAAAATTTTGCTTGTGTTGTTAATTTTCAGGAAACAATTAGATGTTACCTTTTTTTTGTTTAATAATTTTGTGTTTTACGATCAATATTAAAAAAAATAGCAATGGCAAATTGGCTTAAAGGATTGTGTCCATAGTACAGTAATTGGAATGTACATATATAGTTCTCATTTTAACATTGGAGTCTAAATTCAGTGTTTGTAGTAGAAATAATCATATGTACTAGTTATATACTGGTGAAGCTAGGAGAAAACATTATCTGGGTTATTCAAAAAATTGTTAAAAAGGGTGCTAATTTTGCCCCAACCAATCAAATGTTAGCTTTCAAATGTTAAATAAAATCTGATTTGGTTGGGGCAAAATTAGCACCATTTTTAACGATAAGCACTTTTATTGAATCTACCTGTTTAAGCTTTGTACACACGTGCGATCATGGGTACCGACTCGCGGACGGATGATAATTGTGCTGTGTATGGGCGCTTTATCGTCCGAAACAGCCGCTCGTTCAGGACCCGGCCAGTCAGGCAACGATCCCTAGCCGTTTCGGCTGAGAAAGTGCCCATACACAGCACTATTATCGGCTGAAGCGGCCATTCATACACATCGTACTTCGCAGGTCGACACCCGATCACATTTGTGTACAAACTAAAGGGCATTTCTATGCTCAAAAATAACTTAATATATTGTAGGGCATTCCCTTCCATCCCACACCGCTATGTTGTAACTTTAAAAATAGAATCCAAACTCTACTTACAGCACCGTTCTGGTCCAGCTCCCATGCCTGCCGGAACTACAAGTAGGGGGCCGGACTGGCAGCCGGGGCTGTGATTGGCTGAGAGGCAGCCAATCACAGACGTGGCTGCCAGCAATACAGAACGCCGTGAGAGTGAGGATTTGTAAGTAGAGTTCCGATTCTATTTTTAAACTTGCAATATAGAGGTTGGGGTGGGACCACACTGAGCGATAGTGTAATGCTGGGAAATAAAACACAAACCTAATGTTAGAAAGGCAAATTTCTCAGAACCCACATCAAAATGAAAGGAGAGACCAAGATTACTGCTCTTATATCAAGGTGATCTTCCTTCTGATGTTTTAGTTGCCCTTTTGCAGAATATTTTTGCTGTATTAATAAATGTGTAATCTGTTATAAACTAGTTGTGCATCAGTGTTCTCCCCAGAATTTTTTTCAAGCCGGGTGGCATGAAAAAGTAGCCGGGTGGGGTGGGACAAGGAAATTTGGTGGTGGGGAAAATTCTGCACTGCATCATGCTCATTATATAGTTTTACAACATCTGCAGGGAATCGTAGTTCTACAACATCTGAAGGTAACCCATGTAAAATGGACTGGGCAGTTTTGGCAGGAGTTTTTACAGATATATTGGCACACCTATTAAACCTACATCTAACTTTTTTTTTAAATCACAAGTGTTCTCTTAAGAAATTTTTTCCAGCCGGGTGGCATGAAAAAGTAGCCGGGTGGGCCGCCCGGCTAAAAGACCCTAGGGAGAACACTGGTGCATTATTCTGGTTTAAGAAGACAACCAAATGCCAAAGCCAACTTTAGCTGACCTGATTATCCATTCAATGGATTTTTGGTTATAGGAGAACTGAACTATTTTGCTATTTAGCCAACCTTATGTGGAGCAAAAACAGAGCTTATAAGGTTGTCGCAACAAATAATTCTAATTACTTGAGTTTCTCTTTGGATGGATTTCACTTAGAAGTTTAAAAGCATTTACCTGTAAATAATTTCCCATGGTTCATGACTTGGGCATCTTCATAGAGTTTGAGAATAATCTAACCAGGCACAGGAAATGTAGCATGACATCCATCAAACCTGTAGTGATATTAAATGGCTTCTTGATTGAAGATCACTGGTTATAACTACTGTAAACATTAATTGGAAACAATGACCAAGCTGATTATGTTTAATGTTTTTTTTTCTGGCAGGATAAAGGAGATTGGTAGTACAATCTCAGGAAGAAAGGGATCTGATGATTCATTAACCCTGCAGTCACAGAGGTTTCAGATTGGGGATTATCTGGATATAGCAATAACCCCTCCAAACAGAGCACCACCTCCTTCAGGGCGAATGAGGCCCTACTGACCTAGATGTATTGATTTTTATGACGTTTTTGTTTTTTTAAATAGACTTTCCATTTGGAAATGTTGATTTGATCTTCGGAACATTTTGTTTGAGGGTCTGATAGAAATGAAGTTTTCACTTCATACTTTATTGTATTTTTTTTTTAACCATAAAAAGTGTTTTTCTTAACAGTTTCTGTGTTGTTTTCTTCCACCCTAGAAAGTATTTAGTTTATTCTTTGTAATATAATGAAGTCGGAATGGGCGCAGTACCAAAAGGTTTAAAATGGGGATTTAAACGGCAATTATAGTGAGAAAATTGTTTTTTTTTTAATTTCTTCTAATGTATCCTATAAGTCATCCCATCCACCAGGGTACCTTTAGTTTCTTTAAATTCTACATAGTCCCCGAGATATAAGCCTTTGAATATGCTGTGATTTGTAGGAGCTGCTACACCACATCTGTCACTCAAAGGCACACACCCACACAATCCAAAGCTCCCCTGCAGTACTGTCACACACTCTCACCCACACTGTATGTACCATGTGCAACATAGTCAAATGCTGTAGTGCTAAACACAATCAATAAACCATTAACCCAGTAATATGAGCATAACACACTATAAAACAGCCCCTCCCCCCAAAAAAAATCTTATATACATACAAAACCAGTGACTCAAATGGAACACTAATACAGTATATATAATACAGACTATATACCAAACAAGACACACAGTGCAATCTATGAAATATATAGACTAAAGCAACTGAAATGTAACAGGACAACAAGCAGTGTCATTGTGTTTGTGAAGGTCTCACTACAAGCTGCTGTTACACTGACTCTCTTCAGTGATTATGATCTCAGCTAAGCAGGGGGAGAGATATGAACTTTAGGTAAAAAGTAAATAACAATTAGCAAAGTTAGAGAACAGGCAGAGTTCAGTAACTTACTTGTAAAGAATCTCAGCACCACTTGTCCTCCTCTCTCCCCCTCTGCCCCTCCCTTCAGCATATTGCTACTTTATTCCACACTTTGATTGCTTGCAGTCTAGCTCTGGAAGGGAGGGGTCAACAGGATGTCAGCACTTCATTTAAAGTCCTTTCAACTGACAATGCTCGGACTCTGTATACAGCCCGTCACTGCTTGAGGGGGAGTAGACAGAGAGGGGAGGGGGACTACACAGCTTGGTACAAACTTCTGCCAGTGTGAAGAAACGAAGCCACACAGAAACTTGAAAGTAAGGCAGCTTATACTAAGTGATCTATACATTGTATACAGACAAAGTTTTTTTTTCACTATAGTTGCCCTTTAAGCACCAAGGCCTTCAAATCTGGTTGTTGTACTGGTGCTTCTAGAAACATTTCAGTAGTGAGTATTCTGTGGTTACATACTGGGTGTAATAAAGGGATAGGATGAGGGGAGAGATTAAGTGTAAAACGGGTATAATTTACCTCTGGGAAAAAAAAGCCCCTTTTCTCTTGTACAAGGCCACACTGACGAAAGGCAAAGCATGCATTACCATCCATTTGTGGTGCGATCTGCATTGATATCGGCTATAAATTAAAGGGTAACTTTAACTTAAGTGGTCTCCAATTCTTCCAAACTAGTAAGAATTATATAAGAAGCCTTCCATCGTACTTTCAAAATAAAACCTAAATCACATCTTTAGATAAAATGTGTGAGAAGTTATTGCTGAAAAGATTCAGCAATATTACTTCCTGCTTAAACACTTCCAGTTTTCAGCCATGTGACTAGCTTGTAGTCACCAGCCTGCCTGCATTAATAGGCTCCTCTTCTCAACTGTCAATTCTCCCCCCTAGGTAATTCCTGATTTCACCAGCATTAAGTCTTAACTGAGCATGCTTCTCCCCCCGGGGCGAAGGGGCGTGCAGAGATAAGGTGATGTCACTCAACCTACTGGAAGGAAGCAGGAAGTTTGAACATTCACCTCAATGTCATTTCTCACAGACTGAAGCCAGAGATTTGATTGTCAGCTCATTATAAAGGAAATACTGCAAGTTAACCCTAACTTGTTTGGGGACCACAGTTGCCCTTTAATGATCATGTCTTTGTACAATAGAGACGTTCTGGACAGCGATGTTGCACATTCTGACTCCAAATGGTAATCGGAAAGTATCCCTGGATCAACCAGAAATAGAGTATATGTATTAACAGTAATTCTCAATATTATATAGTATCCCTGTACCAACCAGAACTATAGTATGTACTAATACCAGTAATTCTCAATATTATATAGTATGCCTGTACCAACCACAACTACAGTATCTGTATTAATACCAGTAATTTTCGATATTATATAGTGTCCCTGTACCAACCAGAACTACAGTATATGTATTAATAGCAGTAATTCTCAATATTATATAGTATCCCCGTACCAACCAGAACTACAGTATATGTATTAATACCAGTAATTCTCAATATTATATAGTATCCCCGTACCAACCAGAACTACAGTATATGTATTAATACCAGTAATTCTCAATATTATATAGTATCCCCGTACCAACAGAACTACAGTATATGTATTAGTACCAGTAATTCTCAATATTATATAGTATCCCCGTACCAACCAGAACTACAGTATATGTATTAATACCAGTAATTCTCATTATTATTTAGTTTTAGAAACTTATCTAGCCCACTTTTAAAGCTATTCAATGAACTTGCCATTACCACATCTGCTGGAAGACTGTTCCACCGTTCTCACTGTAGTATTATCCATTGGTATCCAGTGTGTAAAATGTTGAATCATATTTTACAATCTGTTAGTATTACACCCTGGTCTTGTAAAATACAGATGCAAACTAGAACCAATACTATGGGTTTATAAAGATGCCCCTACAACTTGTCATTGCAGAAATCACTGCAGTGAAGTACAGGATGGTATTTACAAAATATCTATAGTTTAAATAACAATACTGAACCCAATATCAAACCAGATGTAAACCAACAACTGATATTGTTATTTAACAGTATGGTTGTAAAATAATGATCAATATATTTAATTTTACAATAAGAGTATTATTAAAGGGTAAGTTCACCTGGAAAAAAAACCCCAACTTTTGTTTCAATCTTACCTTTTTCCGATGCTTCCATGCCAAGCTATAGGTACAGCCACTCCCTTGCCGTGTCCGCCTTCTCTTCCGGGTAATGACTGTCACTCATTGACACGACTGATGTCATGGACAATAGCCATTAACAAAGAGTGGTTACGAGCGTGCTCTGCTCCAGATTGCGCTTGTAACTTGGGATTTCCGGCAGGAGATCGTCTGTTTGCAAGTTCCTATATCTTGGCATGGGCTTCTCGTTTATGACCCATCCAAAACGGGATAGTATCTTTGTGCACTGAGATACGTGCTGTTGCGCTAGCTGGAAAGATGCCGCCCTGATCAGTAGGTCGTCTAGATATGGGATGACTAATATTCCCTGAAGCCGGAGGAAGGCCGCTTGACAGGTCATGATCTTTGTAAATATACGCGGGGCTGAAGCGAGGCCGAAAGGCAGAGCTGTGAACTGAAAATGTCGGGCGCCTATGGCGAATCTGAGGAGACGGTGATGACCGTTCCAAATAGGTACATGGAGGTACGCATCCTGAATATCCAGGGAGGCGAGAAAGTCGCCCGGCTCTAACGCCAATATTACCGAACGTAGAGACTCCATTTTGAACCTGATTTTTCGTACATAGATGTTTAGAGCTTTTAGGTCTAAAACTGGGCGAAACGTTCCGTCCTTCTTCGGAACCAAGAAGAGATTTGAATAAAATCCCCGAAATCTCTGATCTCCTGGGACGGGGGCAATGACCCGTGCCTGGAGGAGAGATAGAATGCAGTGATCGAGGATTTTTTGGCGTTTTGGGCATCTCGGAATGCGGGAAGGAAAGAACCGGGGAGGAGGAGGAGAAGAGAATTCTAATCGGTAGCCGTTGGTCAGGGTATTCAACGTCCAGGTGTCTGTGGACGGCTGTTGCCACTCTCTGAGGAAGAAGCAGAGTCGGCCCCCGACCTGTAGAGGCAGAGGATAGTCATGCCTGCTTATTCTTGTCTCCTCCTGTTCTGAAGGCTCCTCGTTTAGAGGGCCAGGGGGTGAGTGGCCTTTGTCCCTGGCGGTTAGGGAAGGCAGGACCAGGCTCTGTCTGCGCACGGTGTGGGGTGCGTGAGGCTCTAAAGGAACGAAAGGAAGGAGAACGCCGAAAAGATGGAAAGCGGCGAGCCCTGTTTTGCGGAAGGAAGGTGCTTTTGCCTCCTGTAGCTTGAGCGATTATCTTCTCCAGTTCGGGTCCAAATAAGAGGCGCCCCAAAAAAGGAAGGTTGGTAAGGGCTTTCTTGGATGCCGGGTCTGCCGCCCAGGCTTTTAGCCATAAGGATCGCCTGGCTGCGGTTGCGGCCGCTGATGATCTAGCTATAAGTCTGCTAGATTCTAGAGCCGCGTCCCCAAGAAAAGTAGCTGCATCAGATAGCTGTTGTATGATATCCACCAGGTGGCTATCTGAGGATTCCTTGACCACGGAGTGGTAAAGTTGTCCTAGCCATGCTTCCATTGCTTTGGCCACCCACGCGGAGGCGAAGGTAGGACGCAGAGCTGCGCCAGCTGCTGCGAATGCTGTTCTCAGGAACCCCTCCAGTCGTCTATCTGTCGGGTCCTTGAAAGTGGCTACCTCGGCTAAAGGGATGGCTGTGGCCCTGGAAAGGCTCGCCACTGGTGGGTCGACCGCCGGTGGTAGGGACCACCTTTCCACATCCGATTTAGGAAAAGGGAACATCGTTTGAAAATTTCGTGACAAATGAAATTTCTTTTCCGGAGCCCATTCTTCTAACACGATCTGTTCCAATTGATCATAGGATGGAAAAACTGCCGCCGTCTTCTTAGGGCGGCTGAACAAAGTCTTAGATGGATCCGTTGGTTCGACCAGATCTCGAATGTTAAGCACCTGTAGAACAGATCTGATAAGATCGTCTATAGTCTCAGGTGTGAACGTGGTCTGGAATTCATGTTCAGAAGTTAAGGAGTCTAGTTCTCCCTCTTCCGATTCCTCTCTTTCCTCCTCAGAGATCTCTTCCACTGAAGGGACTACTGGGATATCTGATGGTCTGGAGGCCCGCAATGGTCTGGCCTCCGTTCCAGAGGAATTAGCTGACTGCAGAACCTGCGAAAGGGATGTCGACAATATCGACATGGAATCTGCTAATGATTTTGCCCAGGCTGGTTCAGACTCCTGGTGGGGGGCCCCCGGAGATACTCGGGACAAGGCCGACCCCACAGGTGGATTCTGTAGAGAATCAATGGAAGCCCGAAGGGATTTTGCCCACTCGGGTTCCTGACTGTCCGAAACAGTCTGACTAGGATCTTGGTTTGCGTTGCATGACCCGCATAGGGGCCCAGATAGGCCGGCAGGCAACTTATTCTGGCATAATGCGCAGACATAGGATATCACTTGGACCGATTTGGCTGATTTAGGTTTGGGAGCGGGCTTCTCCTTGTTGGACATGATGGATTTTGACCAGACAGCAGGCAAGAAAAGCAGAAAAAAATAAATGTGTTTTTTTTTTTCATTGTATACAGACAAAGTTTTTTTTTCACTATAGTTGCCCTTTAAGCACATATTGAATCAACTTCCCCTTTAGAGTGCATCACATCAACTTCCCTTTTTAATAGGTATCACATCAACTCCCCCTTTAGCATGTATCACATCAACTCCCCCTTTAGCGCGTATCGCATCAACTTACCCTTTAACAATGGGTTAAGGCATCTCACATTAATTTATTTTTTACTGCAATCGATCATTATTTACACACAATGTCCCCTAGAAAACACAATTTGCTTGCAAAAATGACACATGGAAAAGAAAGATGAGTGATAAGAGAGTGTAATTGGCCTTTAATAGTGGGGTTTCAGTAGTTGGGAAAAAAGACACAAGGTGTGAAGTAAAATGAACCCCTTACAGTGCAGTTGTATTGCAGTGTGGGCAGTGTCATCCCATTCACAGCTGTCATTGTCTTTCCTTAAAGGACAACTCCACCCTCATAAGAACATCTTTTAGAAAGAATGGCCTCTTTAAAATATGTTGATATATCATAGTTTGTCCTACGAATTCATTACTGTATGCCTGCTATGCTTCTGGATGCCTCATAGAAACTGAGCAATTTAGAAACCTGTACTGAGCCTTTACTGAGCCTGGGCATGCTCAGAAAAGGCAGACAGGGGATTAACATTCAGTCATTGACTGTGATGTCAACTGTCAAACCCATAACTGACAGTTACTTTCTGGAAGAACCAGGAATCAGAAACAGGGAAACAGGACATTGTGCAGGATTTCAGGTTAGACTTACATATTTCACATTTCAAACAATTACCGTTTAGGGTTTTGGAGGAGGTTTACCTGTATGTAAGTTTTCATTTTGGGACTGGACTTGTCCTTTAAGTAAAACTACACATTTCATAAGCTGCCTTCTTTGAACTCTGCACTAGACTGCTGAAAACTTATCTCCATTGCTAACTGTCTGCCCAACCCCAGTACAAGAGACTTATCTTGGATTGGTCAGTTTACCTCTAAATCTAGACTCTGGGCAAACCACAAGTGAGAGGAGGTGACCGAGTGTGTGGTCACATGACTTTGCTACATCACATGGTCTGCTGCTCCTCATAATTGAGAGTTCTATCTTCCTATCACAGCAACAAAATGAAGTAAAGCATTGCACTGCCCTGAAGAATCTGTGATATTTGGAAGGTGTGCAATTAACTTGATTCACTTGATTTACCACCAGATGGCAGCACACAGGTCAAAAGGGGGATACAGAGGCATTTTTAAAAGTCGTAAAGTAGCCTATGCTTTTCCCCAGGTCCTTATACATAAGTATACCAAGTCTCATGAAAATTGTCCCAGTCGTTTTAAAGTTTTTCTGGAACTTACACACATACATACATAAATAAATCGACTTTTATATATATAGATGTCAATAAGAAGCCTGCTTTTCTACATACAAATGGTATGTAACTGCCGTTTGTACTTCAAACTAAAAGAAGACAAAAAACATTGGCTCTCACCTGGTCCAGGCATTTTTCAAGGGACAGGAGGGTATATCAGAAGCAACTGACCAGGTAGATACTGAACAATTTAAAAATCTTTAAACCAAGGTCTACATTTACACCCCCTTGTCAGGCTTTTTCAACCTGAATGTTTTTTATGAAGTGATGTTAAAAGAAATTGACCTATTAAAGAAACCAATCATCACTCATAACAATCTTACAACTAAAGAACTGAAGGCCATTTCAGAACTTCAGGATTTAAAAGATGTGGAAATCAAAAAATCTGACAAGGGGGGCCTAAAGTACATAAAATAGGAAAAGTCCCACCAGGTAGACCTATAATATCAGGCATTGGAAGCCTTATAGAACCAGCTTGTAATTTTGTTGATCATCACCTACAAAGATATGTACTTACTTTTAATTCATATCTGAGGGATAACTCAGATTTCATTAGTAAAATCAAAGATATGCATGTGGGTGATGATTGTATACTTGCAATGTGTGACGTTGAATCGTTATACACTAACATCAGTCACACAGATGGTTTAAAAGCTGTTGAATATTTCTTGTCATCTGGGAGTCTAAGAGAACAACAGAGAATGAGTCTTGTCCTTAGACTGCTCGAATACATCTTACAAACAACTATTTTGTTTTTGACCGTATGTTTTTTAAACAGATTAAAGGCACCGCGATAGGTGCAAGATGCGCTCCCTCATACGCTAATCTATTTTTAGGTTGGTGGGAGAGGGAGCGTGTCTTTTCAACAGAATTCGAACCTTACACAGAGAATGTTGTTACCTGGTTGAGATTTATTGACAATGTCTTTATAATCTGGCAGGGTTTACGTGACCTTCTTGATGAATTTATAAATGTGCTGAACTGTAATAATGTCGATATTTTTTTTGACTAGAGAGCTGTCTAAAATAAAAGTCAGTTTCCTAGATGTTGAAGTCAAAATTGAAAATAATGAATTGATAACCAATCTCTTTAGGAAACCTACTGCCACCAATTCTCTCTTGCATTTTCAGAGCTCGCACCCTCAGTCATTACTTCGAGAGGTCCCGAAGGGGCAACTTCTTAGAACACGTAGAAATTGCACAAGACTGGAGGATTACAATGAGGAAGCTATAGCTCTGACTGAGAGATTTGCTGACAGAGGTTACCCAAGAAGCCTTCTGAGAACCTGTAAACAGTTTTCCTCAAGGCAGGAACAGCATCAGTTGGTACTCACTAAAGAAAAAAAAAGTTAATAGGGTGAGGTTTATATCTGATTTCAACAATCAATGGGCGAGCATCAGAGATATGTTTTCAAAAAACTGGCATATCCTTAAAGCTCACCCAGTTCTCTCTTCATTTATACATGATAAACCGCAATTAACAGCTAGAAGAGCAAGAAATGTTGGGGACAGTCTAGTACATAGCCACTTCAAAAGAAAAACTATGAGTTTAGGGACAGGTAAAAAACTAAAAGGTACATATCGCTGTGGCAATTGTACATTTTGCCCTTATATAGAAAAAATAGATCATATATGGGATAGTGAAGGTACAGTTAAATATAAACTGAAGGATTACATAAATTGTAAAACCAACAATGTAATTTACTGAATTAAATGCCCATGTAATATGTCATACGTGGGTATGACAACACAGAGTCTTAAGCAGAGACTAACTAGACATCTCTCGCATATAAGACTTGCTGCGAGAGATGTCACATAGGGTAACCACCGTTACAGCACATTTTTTACATAATCATAGTGGGTCAACTAATGGACTAAACTGTATCGGTCTTGAAAGAGTCAAACAAAACATAAGAGGGGGAGATATCCAAAAATGCCTTCTAAAGAAAGAAGCCAAATGGATATATTCACTTAAAATATGTTCCCCAAAGTGTATAAATGAGGATTTGAATCTAACTGTTTTCATTTAATTCCCTCTAAGACTTTAGACCTTAAAGAATAGCACCAAAGAATATCATTGGGATAAGAATATGTTCATAGGAGAATGCATTGAGGTGGGGGATATAATAAATATAGGAAAGCTGTGTAATTTCTCACTATTACTATCTAAATTACCATAAATAAATATAAATAAAGTATAGTACTTATATTAGGTAGAGTTGAGAGACCTTTTTAAAAATGGAATAGTCAAAATAGAAGGTTTAGCTATACCTCTGTCACTGCTAAAAGGCCTGTCTTTAACCAGACTTTAGGTAAATTGATAGGAATTGCTCTCCTGAGAATTTTTGCAATTTATTTTCATTGTTTATTTTGCATAGTTTTGGGGATATTTTCATTTTTGTGGGTGATATGGCAGCAGCACCACCAGGTCCCTTCCTGCTTCCTGCACTTCCTGCTTCCTGCTCTGAAACCATGTGACAGTCACTCTGCCCTATGTCTCCTCCTGCCCTTGCAGCCCCCCTGGTCCCTACCATGGGAATGAAGCATGAGTAGGGGCCCCATCATATTTTTGCTGGGGGGCTTAGTGATTCCATGTTATGCCACTGTGTGTGGGTGATGTATGTATGTATAATTTTATTTATAAAGTGCCAATTTGGTATGCAGCGCTGTACATTGTAAAATACAGAGTATACAAACAATGGGATAAGTGCAAGCAATTATACAGACAAATAACAATTAAATCCAATTTCATACATTGGTTAAGAAAGCATATAAATAAATTATGTATAAATTGATATAAGTGCATTAGGAATGAGATCCCTGCCCCGAGAAGCTTACAATCTAAGTGGGAGGGACAACATACAAATACAAGTTGGGGGATGGGTACAAAGTGCTTAAAGTGGCTATCAATCATTTGTTGTGCTGGTGCTCAGAAAGTCCATACAATATAGGTTTGGGCCTAGGCACTCCTTATGACAGCTTGCCACTGAAGTTAAAGGTGCAGCTTCCGTCAGTCCACTACCTTAAGGACAAGTTATAGCACAAGCAAAAAGAGGATAGAAGTACACATTATTCCTCAGAATAATCTGTTTATTCACATCACACAAACAAACAACGTTTCGAAGATCGCTATGTCCCCATCATCAGGTGTAACCCTCACAGCAACCCTCTTCCACTTATATAGGTCAAGTGATCAAAAAGCCACCCCCACCCCCATCTCAGGAGGAGCGGTTATTGCAAAATACAGTGAAATACACAAGTCCTTATTTTACCAAGTGTCCATCTGAAAAATGTCCAAAGTTTTAATTTAAAATTTAAACACTATGGTGATAGTTCAATACTTTTTCTTTGAAAAGAGTTCTTTGTGAAGCAAAGCATGATGTATAAATCCACATTTCACTGTAAAATAAAACAAAAAGTGTACATATATACAGTGAACCTAGTAAAAACATACTTTAAAAACAGTGTGTCTTCCTTATTCAATTGTAACTATTTCATTACACATCGCATACTTTAATTTGGAAGCAATCCACTAGATGGCAACATCATCACTTCATTAGATACAATACCTACTGTACATGTTCAATTGTATCCATTCAGTCATTGCATTTTAAACGTTTTAAACCAAACATTCTTAATATAACACAGTTTCAATATCCTTATCTCTTATAAATATAACACACTGACGAGGGTTACCCAATGTTTGAAAGAGACAACATACCCATAACTAATAAGAAAGTATTCAGGCCTGATTCCTCATTCAGACCTCATGGATTGAGCGTGTTTAGCCAATTGATCCACATTGCTTCCTTCCTTAGGAGCATTCTATCAAAATCACCTCCTCTGGCATGTTCCTTTACTACTTCTAGCACCTGCCATTTCATCTGAGAAACCTGGTGTTTTACTTGTAATTTTTTTTTCCAGGGAACATAGCGATCTCCGAAACGTTTGTTTGTGTGATGTGAATAAACAGATTATTCTGAGAAATAGTGTGCGCTTTCATCATCTTTTTGCTTATGCTGATGATCAGAACGGTAGGATAACAGTCTAGATTTGAAAGTATTAATGGATGTCACCAGGCAAAGGGAGAGAGAGAGAGAGTTCCAAAGGTAGGGAGCAGCAAGATAGAAAGGTTTAAGGCATGAGGCAACAGTATTCATTGGGGGTTTGTGGAGAAGATTTCCTTGCGAGGAAGGGAGGGCATGGCTGGGAACATAAGGGACCATGGAAGGAGATAATTAGGGAGGTGGAGTAGAGGGAAATGATTTAAACTTTAAAAGAAGGGTATTGAATATGATTCTTTGTTTGATGGTAAGCCTGCCTATGGGCTAAAGTATCGGTGTTGCAGGTTCCCTTTTGGAGGAGAGTGAGATGATCCAAGCTGCTGAGTTTAAGATAGACTGGAAAGGAGAGAGATGACAGTCTGGGAGTCCAAGTAGTAGAATGTTACAGTAGTCAAGACAGCACATGCATTAGCATTTTAGTAGTGGAGCGAGAGAGGTAAGGGTGGATCTTGACAATATTGTGAAGGAGAAAATGACATGAAGGAAGGAAAGAGAGGAGTCAAAGATAACTCCAAGGCAGCATGCAGATTCAACTGGGTTAATGACCAAATTGTCAATAGAGATGAAGAAGGGTGGTCTAGGTCCCATTTTAGGGGGGAAAATTATTAATTCCGTTTTAGATAGAATGAGTTTAAGGCGGTGGTGCGCCATCCAAAGAGAAAGAGATCAGAGAGCAGACATTTAGAGATTTGGCATTGAACTTCAGGGATTTGTGCAGGGGTTGAGAAGCAAATTTGGGTATCATCAGCATATAAGTGATACTTAAAACTGAAAGAACTGATTATTTCTCCCAGAGAGATAGTGTAGAGAGAGAACAGCAAGGGTCCTAAAACCGAGCTCTGGGGGACCCCCACACTAAAGAGACAGAGAAAGATCTGTTAGAGAGATAAGAAGTTAACCACGCTGCAGCTTGATTTCAGATGCTCAGAGAATATAGACTTAACTTAAGAAGAGAGTGGTCCACAGTATCAAAAGCAGCAGATAGGTCAAGGAGAATGAGAACCGAGAACTGTCCCTTGGCTTTGGCAGCTTGTAGGTTATTTGAGACTTTGCAGAGGGCTGTTTCAGTTGAATAACCCAGTCGGAATCCTGACTGCAATGGGTCCAATAAGTTATTAGCATGGAGGTATTTAGTAATGCGTTTAGAGACGAGAATTTCTAAGAGTTTTTATGCAAATGGTAAAAGGGAGACAGGGTGGTAGTTTGAGAGACAGGTAGGGTCCAGAGAGGGTTTTTTAAGAAGAGGTTTGACACATGCATGTTTAAAGGCAAAAGGAGAACTCCCAGAGGTCAGGGGAGGAATACAAAATGTGAGAAAGAGCGGGGAAAGGATTTTAGCACAGAGTAGGAAGGAGGGCATGGGATCAAGGGTACACATTGTAAGCGGCGAGGACAACAGGAGGTCGAAGACTTCAGAATGGGTGACAGAGGTGAAAGATTCCAGAACTGCAGGTGGTGGGGCAGGTAAAAGAAGGCGAGAAGGCGAGAAGGGGTGAGGGGATTAGAGTGCAGATATCATCTATTTTATTTCTGAAGTAGTCTGCAAAATCCTGAAGAGCATTAATGGAATGAAGAGTGCCAGTAGACAGGGCTGCAAGAGAGTGTTAAATAGGGAAAACAGACGACGTGGGTTATTTTTGTTATTGTTTATTAGTGCTCTAAAGTAGTAGTGTTTTGCTGCTGAAAGAGCCGAATTAAGACACAACAACATAAGCTTGTAGTGGTTAAAGTCCGCCTGACTGAGTGACTTTTTCCACAGCCGCTCAGCTGCACGAGTACAGAGGCATAAGAACTTGGTATCTGAGTCGAGCCAAGGACGAGGATAAGCGGGACAACATTTTTGAGTTTGTAGGGGGGCAAAGGAGTCAATAGTAGTAGATAAGATAGAGTTGATGATATGATGTATTAGAGAATCAGGATTAGAATCATACATAAGGGAAGCAAGGCTAGAACTGAGAGAAGAGGATAGTGACGGAAAGTCTATTGCTCGGGTGTTTTGCGAACAAGGACAGTAGTTTTGGGAAGAAAAGCTCTCATATTATGATTTAAATAAAACTATCAGGGAGATTCAATAAAAGTTCTTATCATTTAAAATGGTGCTAATTTTGCCCCAACCAATCAGAACTTATTTAACATTTGAAAACTAACATCTGATTGGTTGGGGCAAAATTCGCACCATTTTAAACGATAAGAACTTTTATTGAATAACCCTGTATATGTTTAACCTCTCTAATGAATTTCTGTAGAGTAATGTACGTCCCTAATGTATCTAAACTATTAATGGGTGCAAATTTAAGTCCATTTCTCAACACCTTAGTTTCTAAGACAAAATTAATGCTATCTGCATAACCTTTTGTATTCTCCTTGGGGGTGGGGAAACCTCTCTTACTTTCTTTTTTAAATGATATTTCTTCTTTACCTTTACTTGTCTCCCTAAGCTCCTCCCCTAAAAATGGGCATTCTGGTATTGCCCCTAAATCTCTTAAGGGGGCTACCCCTTACCTAAATCTATTTCTTCAGGATGGTCTGAAACCATGTAGAAACGTATGTACCCTAGGGTTCTGTCTTTCCATAATAGATGAGTCTATAAGACTAAAGTTGATACTGGATTTATTGATTTCGTCCTGAACAGATTGAATTTTTGGCTAAGGATTTTTTAACAACATTGTGAAACTGGAAGAATCTTGCCTCACAGACTATTAATAGTAGAAGACCATTTGGTTTCTGCAGTATTAAATCACGGATTACCAACACTAAATATCACCTAAATATCATAAGGGCTTACTGTCCATTTATTAAGGAATCAATTTTGTGTATATTTCTAATGCTATAATTTTTACAAGGCTGGCCAGCCATTGATTTGGATGTAGTTTTGTTTTTTTTTGTTCTTTAATTTTTAATTGAGAAGATTTTTTAATACAATCATAAACAGTCTTACATTGGATTAATATTTGTAGGAATATTTTTGTACATATTGAAGTACATCAGTATTGTAAATCAGTATGAAAAAATAAACATGAAATTAACATAAAATAAACTAAACATAAATAGCTTTTTCAATCCAAGTGGTTGATTATTATTCTGACTCAATCCTTGGGAGTTCTAAACAAATGATGATTAATCCCTTAACTTTGGTGGTTTGCTTGTGTTTGTTTTTAAGCATCCATGTTGTCACTATTAAGCTTCTAGCGGCTGAGCAAATATGGGTCATTAAATTGTTTCCCCTTCTGTTTAAATCCTGGTTTGGGAAATTGAATAAGGCTGTATATGGTGATAATTTGATGGGTTCTGAACATCTTTGCAGATTTACCAGAATGCTTTCACCTCTCTGCATGACCACCAACAATGTAGTTGATCTGCTGAGGTTCCACATCCCCTAAAACATATATTTGGTAATGACAGGTTGATTTAATGCAAGAAGGCTGGGGTGGTATACCAATCATTCATAATTTTGTATGGTTATGTTTGAGGAAACTGAGGCTGACTGTTTGTAGATTAAGGTCCATTGTGTTTCATCTAATGTTTAATGAAGTTTCATCTCCCATTTATTTGCCATTAGGAATTTAGTAGGCTGTATGTCGCACCAAATTATTTTGTATAGTGTAGATATCATATTTTTGGAGGAATGTATGCTAGTGCTGAGAACTTCAATTGTGTGGGGTTGTAGGGTTGTAAAATGTGTATTTGTTTATTGTGGATCTGTTGTATTTAAGTAGTAGGGTGTGTGTGTACCATTTATTTTGGGGGAGGTTGTATTTAGTTGCTGCTTCTTCCCATGTCATAGGGGAGCCCTGATGGTGACAGATAGAGTAACTTAGAAATTCCCTTATCTCTTCAATGAAAAGTATGGAGTTTTGAAAAAGGAAAGATAGGGAAAGGAGGTATATGTTAAGTTTGCAGTTGCTTATATACCATATTTGAAGGGAAGCTTCAATTGCAGCATATTGGGGATCTTTGTATCTTGGGCGATCCACAGGGTTTACCAATAGAATTAATATGGAGTGAAGGGGGTCCAATAATTGGTTTTCTAGGTCTACCCATCCTACTTTATTTGGGCCCCAGATCCATTGTGTAATTTGTGAGAGTCCTGCTGTAGTTTGAGTTTAAAACAGGGGCTGCGAATCCCTCTTTGTCTTTGTGTCGTGGAAGAGTAGTGTATTTGATTTGGGGTCTTCCTCCTTTCACTAGAAATCTGTTGATTGCTCTTCATAGTGTTTGTAGGTCTAGTTTTCTAAGTGTTATTGGTAAGGCCCTGAAGAGGTATAACATTTTGGGCAATACTGACATCTTTACTTCTGTTCTCCCTATTAATGATAGTGAGTAGGGTGTGATTTGAATGTATTTTAATGTTGAGATAGATTTAAATGCTATATTAAATGTTTATATATTATTAGCATAATAGTGGTTCCTGTACCAATTGATTTGGTTACAGTACAGTCCTTGGTGGGGTATTGAGGAGCACTTTCTGTTCAGGGAGAACAACACCAGAATATTTTACCATAAGAAACACACTCTTGCCATATATGACTTTAAAAGCAACATATATTTATATTGCACAGCCATCGAGAGGTTCCCCGGGAAGCCTAGAATTTGTTACATGCTATTCTTTGCTCACTGAGGGTTGGCTAGGTTGTAATCATTTAGAAATTACTTAATTCTAATGTTTTTTTAAGCTAAATTATGTTTCATATATATATTCCTAAATAAATATCATAGCAGTCAATATACTAAAGGCAATATTTTACTTCCTGAAAATAGGTGTATTCCATAAACCACAGTACATATAATAGCATATGTTAAAGGGCATGTACATTCCCAAAACCTAAATTTAGCCCACTACTGGCCTCACAGTATAGTTTAAAAAAAAAAAACTTAACTTACATTCCTGCTCCTTATGGTTCCCTGTAGTCCATGTCTAAAGACCAGGAAACTGAAGAGTATTGGCTGTCTTCCTGTCCAAACATATCTGCCTCCTGTCTTGCCTCCGGGAGGGTTGGTGACATGTGCAGAGGAGCCCTTCCCCCCCCCCCCCCCCCATCCCTCCCGATCCCATTCTTCAATCCTTTACCTTGTGTAAATATGTTCATCTATATTGCAGGGCATACCCTCCCACCCCAACTGCTATGTTAGAAGTTTAAAAATAGATTCCAAGCTCTACTTACAGATCCTTGTTCCAGTGTCATCTCTATTGCTGGCAGCCGCAGCTGTGATTGGCTGCCTCTCAGCCAATCATAGCGGCGGCTGCCGGTTCGGCCCCCTGCTTGTATTTCCGGCAGGCAGGGGAGCCGGGGACAATGAAGCTGGAGTGAGGAGCTGTTAGTTGAGTTTGGAATCTATTTTTAAACTTCTAATATGACACTTCTGTCATGTATCATATATCATGTTCATTGAGCTACATTCTATAAGAAATTTGCCTTCTTTGCTATATTAATACTACTAGTAAGTGTAATTACAACCTTTGAAAATTGGGACAGTTAGGAGTATAGTCTCAGTGCTGCTCTAACTGCTTATGAAAGGATTAGTTGCTGTTTTATTATATGCACATCAAAATTAGCATTAACATAGTTTAAACACGTTTGAACAGAAACACATCAAAGTCTTTAGAGTGCAAGAAGATAATGACCTAATCTAATTATATATGTTTAAAAAATAATCGGTTTCTACAAGCATCTAATGCATATTTTATTTTGTATCTGAGATTTGTATATAATGAGCCATGCCATCTTTCAAATTTACATAGGCTTACTTATATCATGAAAAATATCTCTGCCTAGGGCACTTCTAGGGTTTGTGCTGCCTGAGCCAAACTTCTGAGTGCCGCTCTGATCACTTCTGGGCAGCGTGGGAAGCCATCACAGCATTAAAGTGGGTGTGGCTTTGTTGGTGGACGTGGCTAAAATTTTACAATTTTACAAACATAAAACTCACTTATATATTAATCTCACTTATAATATTCAGAGATGAAAAGGACTGATAAGCACCCAGCAAGGCCAAGCAGCCCACCCCAATGGTTACCAAAAACTAACTGAGACACAGAAAAGGCACTTTTTCCCACACAAAAAAACTTACACTGTCACAGTGTTACTATGGTTCTGGCTGCCCTGCATACAGGAAGTCAGTAATTTGGAAACATTATGTGAAATACATTAATCATCATTCAGGTACATATAATATACAGGAGAACATCATGACCACATACCCCTAACCCCTCCCTATACAGAGACCCATCACCAATATCTCACCAATGTCCCACTTTCAGCATATACATACATTCCAAAGAAGCTCCTGAACTAGCTTACCCGTCCCTCCCCGACTATGTGCCGCCCCCTGCTCCTGTTTGGAGCTTGTTTTGAGCAAAAAACAGAGCAGGGGACTTCTGCGCAGACGGCCACTTCTCTTCCTGGTCACGCGATTGGGTGTGACGTCACGTTGCACCTTAACGAACAGCCGCATCCAGGAAGTGGATCGGCGAGGGACCGGGTTAGGTAAGCTAGTTCAGAAGCGTCTTTGGAATCTATGTATATGGCTAAAGTGGGGCTTGGGGGGGGTCATCTACAGTTTCCAGCAAAGTTTTTTTTTTTTGAGTGGACATGCCCTTTAAGTATGGCTGCCACAGGAATAGAAGGGTAGGTCAGTAGGTGTGTGTACTGGTGGGAGGTTGGGGGTATGTGTTTTTGCATGTATGACCATATAACTAACTTTTATTGAAGATATATCAAAATTAGTTTTTTTTACTTTATTTACCCTTTAAGTATGGCTGACACAGGAATTGAGGGGTAGGTCAGTAGGTGTGTGTACCTGTGCCTGTATAGGGGTTTGGGGGTATCAGCATTTGTGTTTATGACCATGAAACAAACTGTTTTGATCTCATGACCCTCGAAATATCCACATTTGAGGATTGTTACCATTATAGTCTATGGGAAAAAAGCTCTGCATGATTGCATTTGATCTGCCGTGGTATCCTAGATAATGCTTTTAAATTGTCCGAATCCGAAAAATTGTCCGAAAAGATCTTTAAATCTACCACATATTGCATTCCTACTGCATACCCTTTAACATTACCCCTCTTAAAGTTACACTTATATAGTTGAGAGCTCTAGAGGGATGATAATAAAGTGAACCTGATCTCAACACAGCTCTGTGCAATTAATCCCTCAATAGTGAAAGTAAATTTAATCATCGGAGCAGACCAATCCAACTCCGCATTTTTGTGGAACTCGGTCGTGACTGGCCACGGCACTATCGGTCAATCAGAAATATCTGCTGGTGTGCACTCAGCCTAAGAGTGTAAAAAGTGATAACATCGACTATTTACAAAAGACAGGGAAAATAATTAACAAGGGAAATAAAAACATTGAAGTTAGGAGAAAGACATAAGGTAAGTGAATAACAGTTTATCTATCGCTTTTGGCAGGTCCAGGGACCTCTGTTCTTTCAGTAGGTAGAAAGAAGAATTAATAATTCATGTAGGATTCAGGGTTGGGTCAATACTGTATATGGCTTAGTCATAAAATGGTATTACCAGAAACTGTAGTACCATTATTATGTGCAAACAAACATCAGGAAAACTATGCTATACTAAGCATACCTATTCACTAACCTATCACATGCACTCAATATATACATGTGTAATCATGTTCATTTTTGCACATGCCATCTATTTTTTGGCATGATATAACTATACTGATATTCCGCTTTTGTAGAATACTAAAGGTGGCTATAAACCTTGCAAATCCTGACCTAATATTGGCATTGCTTATGAGTCAAAAATGACTGACCATCATTTTAATAAACTACTGCTGTTGGCATAAAGGTTGGTGGGTATTAAAGTACATTTTCTGTTAGCTGTTTCAAGTAGAGGATGCTCATGCGATCACCACGTATATGGGGACCTGTCTGATACAGAGTATGGGAGACTGGTTAAGGAATTTATGCAGTTGTCATCACATATTGCTAACAGGTTCCAATGGAGCAGTCAGCATATATGTGATAGCAGTTGTATGTGTATGGGGGCCTTAAAGGATAACTGTAATTCCTCAATGCATTTTTTTAAAACTGCTTTCTAAAGAGTAAAGTTATGCAGCTCTCCCCATACATTTTTTTCCTGATTTCAAGCTTCTCTCTGCCTTCAATTAGTCACACTGTGAAGGGGGCGTAACAATTCTATCTGCCTGTAACTGTCACTCAAAACTAGCATGTGAGAAATAGAGATGTCCGAAACTGCTAAAATCCATTCCGCCTGTGGAATCGCGCATTTTCGAAAAAATTCGAAAATCCGCGTAAAAACCCATTAAAGTCAATGGGAGAAAAAAATCCGCACAGATCTGCCTAAATATAAGGTAAAACAATCAGAATTGCTTACAAATAAAGGTGAAGTTTTGAACCCCTAAAGCTTGAAGCCTGTTATTTGCAGTGTATATGTTTTCAAGGACATGCTGAAAGGCCGCTGACGTGGAGCTCCGCTAACGGAGGGGGTAGGTGACCGCTCCTCTATTTTCTGTATAGGACCGCTAAAGTCTGGGAACATGAAGTCATTATTTATCGCCCCCCTTAACAATCCTGCGCTTGCCCCTGGATTTAGAGCATTCCAATGGGCAAAAGGCACGTACAGTACTAGAAGTGCACTATAATGGAGGGGCTACATAGCACTGGCTGGCGCGTCATTTTGACATCCATACCACTGTCTTGGTCCTCCAGAATTGGTTTGTTAATTAACGAACGTTCAGCGTTAATTTACTGCCGCGGTTGTACATTATCGATAATGCACTGTATCGCTAAACTGCAATACTGTGTGTTTTTAAATAGGGCCAGTAGACCTCTAAAAGGCCTAACACTAAATTTGTCCAAAAAACGTACGGGGGGGGGGTTAGTCCTCAAAAGGACTTTTGGGTCCCAAATTGTGTGAATACAGGAGTGGTTAACAACAAGTGCTAATCCACCACACTAAAATTCACACACAGTAAGCTTCAAAAGCATGGAAAAAACTCTATAACTCCTACACTGTCAGGTCTCCACTAAACTCACTTTAACACACTGACAAAGTGGCACCTGTCTAGCTGCCTTTTATACCCAGGGGGTTGGCATGGGTAAAAACAGCTGCCATTGGTGAATTTGATACATGAAAATCTTCGAAAATGTTCAAAGGTGGGTTCGGAAAATCCGCGGATTGGCAGATCTCGGAGATCTGCCATGGAACCAGGTTTGGTTCCACAATCCGGTCCATCTCTAGTTAGTATGCCAATCAGAATTGGTTACAATAAGATTAGAATCTAATTGTAACCAATTCTGACGGGAAAAGAATGTGATTGGTTGGTATACCAATCAGATTCTTTCTGAAAATTCTGATTGTAACTAATCAGAATAGGATTCTTTTTAGAAAGTTCCCCAGGGCCCTTTACAGCAAGTTACTGTATCATTTTTGCCAAATTTTCGAAAATTCTTAAAAATGCGAATTTTCTAGAATATTCGAAATTTTTTGCAGTTCAGAAAAAATTTGGAAAGCGGAATTCCGGAAAATCCGCGAGATCCGCAAATCCGCCACGGACCCGGTTTCGGATCTGCGAATTGGCCATCTCTAGTGAGAAAACACTGCTCCACCCATCCTTGATCAGCTTGATTATGTAGGCTGTATCCAAGCTAACAAACAGTTCAAATTTGTTTGACTGGCAGAGGATAAGGAGAGAAGTTGTAACAGACATTCCTTCCAGCCAATGACAAGTGATATGTTAATCAGGGCCCTGGGCTTTTATCACTCATCTTTGCTGTGTGATATCTAAGGGAGGGCAACACGGTTGTAAATGAGAGTAAGTGATTTCAGCTGCTGGAAGTGTGGACATGTAATGGGGGTTATTTTTTTTGATATTGTTGTGCTTTAAGAACTATTTAGGATATGTATATTGCTTTATCCAAGATGCAGGGCAATCCCTTATTCAACATTACTTAATGCCTAACATTAATGGATTTAAGATCCTTAATAATAAAGTTTGGTGTTAGGTTTCTGCTTTTTTGTGTATACAATAATTTCCTCCACCAATATTCAGCAGTCTGGTCTCTGTACAGGAGGAACCTTCCCCTGCATACACAAATAAGTGGATATTTACACTAGCCCCATAAAAGCCTTATTTCTATGGCATATATAGAAATCCTTACTATTTTATGGTTTTACTGTAGTTAAAGTAATGGCTGGATAATTACTTTTTCACACAGACCATTTTGAAAATATAACTGGAAATGAGAGTTATTACTGTCATATAGACTGTTGTCTAAACTGTGGAGTGGAACTGTAACAGCCGTGGAATGGTGTGGTTTATGGGAATGAACTGGATATGACCTGAAAGTGATATAAAATTGATTGTATATATCATGGACACAGATTTACATCAATCAAATAAACTGTAAATAGCTATGGTTGTTTATAGGGGGGCTTTATGTTTGACAACAGTCTCACTTTAATCTTATTAAATACGAATATAATTGGATTTATAAACAGTATAACACAGTACAACACCCATTGATTAGCATTTCATTTGTACCTACTGTATTCAACTATTATTGGCTTTAAGGAGTTTGAGAAGCTCCCATTTTTAATGCAATTTAATGACTCAACTGTCAACTCCTGCAAGTAATATTTCCTCTATTAATCACACACTTATATTTCAAAGGCAAATTTGAATGAAGTAAGAACACATGGGGTATATAATAATACCATAGGGGGGGGTGCACACTAGCAGGAAGACTAAATAAGGCAATAGTTTCTTGAAATATGCTTGTCTATTAATAAGTATGATTCCAGTGGGAAAATTTGTTTGCAATTAGTAATACGCATGGCAGGATTGATTGATTAAATATAGAAGTTGTGAAAGTCCTTGCAGAAAATGTTTTTTTTTTATATTAATATATATAGTAATTATGGATAAATATATATATATATCAAGCAGCAAGAAACAGTTTCTTGCGCTAGTGGTCAATATTCATATAGCAGCACTCCAAAAACGTGTTTCCAATTCAAAAGGTTAAAAAGTATTTTTGGGTTGCGATAAAAGACAAATAAAAGATTAAGATCAGTTGTTTTTAAAGTTCTTATTTACATTAATATTTGATAAACCATATAAAATGTATATAAGAATATATAAGAACATTGGAACTTAGAATGTAAAATATACATGAGCAGTATAATATGATTTTAGTTTTTTTTGTGCTCTGTACTTGTTTTTACTGCTCTTATATATTTTATATTTAAGTTCCAATGTTCTTATATATTCTTATATACATTTTTATATCTATATATTCCTTATATTTTTATATATATGATTTTAAGGTGCCCATATAGATTTCTGATTTATAGAAGGAATATTTTAATCTATAATATTTGTTACATTCATTATAATGTATACCTGCATTGAGCCTCTTGATATTGATGATAAATAACATCCCGTTTTTAAAATCCTTCTACAATTATATCAATATAATTTTTAGATGAAGGAGTCTACAAACTTCCTGAGCAAAAAAACGGTTTTAAATTAGCCCTCTATTGGCCGAAAAATAACATCTTTTATTCCAGATGCAATCCAACATGTTGGTGGAACGCATGTTGGAAGGCACACAATGTATATCCGGTTTGCTGGAAACCCTGCGAAAATGATCAGTATAAAAGAGGCAATAGATCTGACTATAAATTTTATTTTTGATTCCTGAGGAAGCTGCAAGCATCTTGAAGCAGCAAAACACGTTGAATTGTTTTTAAACACATACAAGCAGAGCCCCTATGCATATGGGTAGCCAGTGTGGGATTTTAAGTTTTAAAGGGCATGTCCACCCCCAAAACTATAATCCCCCCAACTACTGGCCCCACCATATAGTGTAGTTTAATCCTTACCTCACATCCCAGCTCCATAGGGTTCTCCTGTAGTCCCCCCCCAAAGTCCCAAAACTAACCACTAGGAGGATAGCAGGGCTCTGCCTGCTATCTTGCCTCCGGTAGATATTTGCCATGCATACTGCAGCCCTTTCCCCCCCCTCCCTCCCCCTCCCGTCCTCCCCTCTCCCCCCTCTCCCTCCCGTTCTACTATCCCTCCCCTAGCACAAATCCCCCTTAATATGCTGCTCCCCATGTCCCCCAGCCCCAACCGCATATTTTTTTTTTTCAAAAAGCTCCCCAAACTCTTACTTACCTCTCCTCTTTCCTCCGCTGCACTGAATGACCGGCAGCTGCGTCCGTGATTGGCTGCCGCTCAGCCAATCACAGACGCGACTGCCCGTCCCGCCCCTCTGCTTGCATTCTCGCAAGCAGAGGGCCGGCAGTGCGGCGGAGGAACGAGGGGAGGGAAGTAAGAGTTTGGGGGCTTTCTGAAAAAAAAAATTTAAACGGTTCGTATTTACATTAATAATTGAAAAACAATATAAAAATTAGTTTTACAGGTGGACATACCCTTTAAGCTTTTAAAGACACAGTGCACTTTATTAAATTTTTAATGGATTTTACATTCCCTGAATGGTATTAAATAAAGTTTTTTCTGGAAAAATACAGGAAGTGTGGACCTTCATATATTTTTTTACCAAAGTATATGGGCATTTTATATGGTTTATCAATTATTAATGTAAATAAGAACTTTTAAAACAACTGATCTAAATCTATATACGGTATATGTCCATTCCCTCCTATTCTATGATAATATTTATATAGACATTGCATTGAGTTTTAGGAGCTACCAATCAGGTGGGGGAATATAACAGTATTTTATATAGGAAAGGTGTATATGCATGTGTGTACACTCACTGTTTCATTTAAATGACCATAAAAAAGAAAACTATAGCAAGTATAGTACTAATAGTAAGTTATATTTTACTTTAAAAAAATTATATACAATTAAAAAACGATACTTAAGGTTTCCATACATATATACAATTTTACTTACCCGACCAAGCGGTCACGCGACATTCGATCAATCCTGCCGGAACTGCCTCTATTGTTCTTCTATGCGACGACATGCAATCGCAAAATCCCATTCACTTTGCAATCGCATGTAGGTCGCATAGGAGAAGGGGAGAGGCAGTTCCATCAGGATTGATCAAATGTCACGGGAGTGCTCGGTCGGGTAAGTAAAATTGTATATATGTATGGCCACCTTTACTGACCCAACACCATGAACAGAGCTAAAGAGTCTCCATATGAACACTAAAAGGAAATACCATGTAAGTAACATCAAATCATTTTGTAATGTTCAAGAACGTGCCACAGTTAACAAATTAAAAAAAAAATTATTTATACTCTAGGCATTGTACAAGAGCGATCAAGAGCATTATGTAATTTACGTAACTTTTTTTGTAAACCGTTATCGATTTGCGTGCGAGCATTATAGGCATTTTACACCTGCCCACTATATATTTTCGAAAATAGCATTGAACCTTCAATAATATTTGAAAATATGATCGGAAACTATTTTCGATTTTCCAATCGAACATTCAAGGCTATTTTCGAGAAATTTTGAAAATAGCTTGAACGTTAGATAAAAATCGAAAACACGATCCAAAGTCCCGAAATCTGAACGATTTGGACAGAACATTCGGATTTTGGAACCAAGGGGTTCCGTGTCGGGTCCGACACGGAACCCGACACCCCCGACACGGGTGTTCTACTTTTTGAGGTATGTTATTTACCCCTTCTAGCTAAGATAATAGGTTCTCCATTTCTAGCAGCACTAATCCTTATTCCCCTATGTCAGGCCTACCTTGTCCTACTTGAAATGCCCCTCCCCTAGCATGCCAAATACATTCTTATTCTCCAGTCATTCAATAGATAAACATACGTACACATAATCAATGTGCACCAACGGGCACACTTTTGCTAGTATATGTATATATTTATTCTACATCTTAACTTTTAGTACTCCAACCGTTGGCTGTTGAAAAAAATGAAGGCGCTCGTCCGATAAGTTTGTTTCCTGGCACTTTTTTTTTTTACATTTAAACTATGGGTTTAGAGTTGGGTGGCTACACTACAGAAAATAATTTATTTTTACAACACTCACTGCAGCATGGAGGGATCCGGAGGGTGGGAGGGATGCCAGGGGAAGATACATTGCCAGTCCTCCAGGAGGACACGGAAGATATATTTTACACACAAACAGGGCTACTACCCTTTACCTTTCTGGAATTTGACTAGACACAGCAGGACAACCATATGCAGCAGAGGAGATGTAAGGATTTTTTAACACTACACAGTGGGCCCAGCAGTGGGTTAAATTTTAGTTTGGGGGGTGGACATGTCCTTTAAACTACTGCAGGTCCACTACTAGTGTTTTAAACTGCTGATCTCACGCACCTACATATGCGCAAACAGCTGATCGTGGTACCAGGTCTGCAACTAGAGGGCATGGCAAGAAACTTTTTGAGAATAGGAGAATGATAGATAGAGCAGGGGTTGATAGATTCTATACAGAAAATAGTTGTTAATTAGTTACAGTAAATCTCTGCGCATACAGTGCAAGCTCCATCAGGACCTGTCAGAAGAACAACGGAGTATTATACTGGATAAGTTTCCTCCCTTTGTTCCTGATCGTTTAATTGAAGATTAGGAGGTAAAAAATAGCTCCTTTACCTCCCGTTCTTCAATTAAACTGAAAAACACGAACTCACTTTTGTCAATGGAGATACCCTTTAAATACTGTCCCCAGGTAACAAATCTTCTGGAACGAAACAACAAATGTTTCAGCCAATCACTGATTTCTCTACTGGTCCAGCCCCTTCTTCTGCTGCTGTGCAGGGAAAAGGCATGGAACAGGAATAGGAAAGACCTGAGGGAATGGGTCTTGGTAAGAATATTTAGGAACCAAGACGGAATATTTTAACCAAGCAAGGTCTAGGTTTTGGGGGTGGACATACCCTTTAAAGTGAAGATTGTTCCTGTGCGATATTCTGTATCTGATTCTATCTCTTGTACAAACACAAAATGCATTATTTGCATAAATACTCTGACTCCTAAAATGTAAAAATGGTTAAGGAAAATAAAGTACAAAGTAAAAGATATACAATCCTTGTAGTGTAAGACATGAATGGCCATGATTTGTCCTGGTGGAGCTTATAATTACATTTATAATGTATATAAATCATGGAAAAGTGGGAAATAATCAGTTATTTTATGTTCTGGTTAATAAATTGGCCAACTTCTCCATAGCTAGGTCATATTCAGCAAGTGTAGAAGATCAGTCTGCTCAAACTAGAGTGTTGTATAGAGTCGCCTTTTGAAGATAGCCTGCAAATATAAATTATAACAGAATTATTTCACGAAAAACAAATAATTAAAGAAAATTCAAAGAGAACATTATTAATACTAGAAAGGGAAAGTTTAAGTATAAACTTTGAATTTGGCTTGAAAGACTGCATTTTGGAAGGGAATTTGTGTGTTTATGCTGCAGATTTTAAAACTCAATAATGTCAATGAGGACATTGTTGTTTTTTACTTACCCTTTAAATATGTCACATGCATTAAAGGTAGGTCAGTTGGTGTGTGTGTATTCATATCAGGTTGGGGGATAAAATACTAACTTTTTTGATGATTGGTCAAAATTAGTTTTTTTGACTTTAGTTACCCTTTAAGTATGGCTGCAACAGTAATGGAGGGGTAGGTCAGTAGCTGTGTATACCTGTATCATGTTGGGGGTAAAAAAAAACAAAGTTTTTTGATTATTGATCAAAATTTGTTTTTTTGACTTTAGTTACCCTTTAAAGTATGGCTTCCACACTAATGGATAAGTAGATCAGTAGGTGTGTGTACCTGGGACTGGTTGAGGGGTATGTCTTTTTTGTGTTTACAACCATAAAACTATTTTTTATTGAGGATAAATCTAAATTAGTTTTTTTTACTTTAGTTACCCTTTAATTATGGCTGCCACTGTAATGGATAAGTAGATCAGTAGGTGTGTGTACCTGGGTCTGGTTGAGGGGGTATGCCTTTTTTGTGTTTACAACCATAAAACTATCTTTTATTGAGGATAAATCTAAATTAGTTTTTTTACTTTAGTTACCCTTTAAATATGTCTGCCACCGTAATGGATAAGTAGATTAGTAGGTGTGTGTACCTGGGTCTGGTTGAGGGAGCAATGTCTTTTTTGTGTTTATAACCATAAAACAATCTTTTATTGAGAATAAATCTAAATTAGTTTTTTTGACTTTAGTTACCCTTTAAGTATGGCTGCCACAGTAATGGATAAGTAGATTAGTAGGTGTGTGTGCCTGGGTATGGTTGAGGGGGTATGTCTTTTTTGTGTTTATAACCATAAAGGTTTTTTTTTTTTAGGATAAATCTAAATTAGTTTTTTTGACTTTAGTTACCCTTTAAATATGGCTTCCATGGGAATGGAAAGGTAGGTTAGTAGGTGGGTGTACCTGGGTCTGTGTGGGGGGTTGGGGGTATCACCATTTGTATTTATGACCATGAAAAAAACTGTATTAAAATATCCACATTTGAGGATCGTTACCATTATAGTCTATGGGAAAAAATGTCCGGAAATTCGCAGATAACGCCGTAACGCTTCCGCGGATTCCTTAGCTAGAAGATAGCACACTTCTCCTATATGCCCCGCACGTCTGTACCGAATTTCATGTCTCTAGCTCAAAAACTGTGGGAGGAGATACGGTCCAAAAAACGGAAGAATAAAACAGAAGAAGAAAAAGAAGAAGAAGAAATAGAAAGAACATTAATTTGGCTTTTTCAAGCCAAATTAACAATAGAATTCATTATATATTTCCCTACAGTTCTAATGCTTCAAATCAATTTAATATTGTGTTTTAGCGCAGGATTTTAACACCAGCAAATAGCTCAGCACATTTGCAAACGCGATATTGAATCACGAAAGGATCATTTACCCAGAGCGATAGAGGCTCTGGGTAAATGAGCCTGATAGTGTTTCCTAAGTAGTAGAAGGTTAGAATGTCAGCTTTGAAAAATTTTAGAGGCATAGAACAGTTTTCTCTGTTTTCTTGGATGAATGGGCTGTGGGCCTATCGGCAGATTCCCCTTTAACCCTGTGGGTCAGCCCAAAACCTCTCAGCCCTATGATCCACTTAATAACATTAGTTTGATGGGAAAGAATTGATTAAAACTCCCCATGAATCTATGAATTACTGCATGGAGGATAAAATAACATTGCAACTTACCAAAGCACCAGTGGAGATAAGGAGAAGAAGGATAATAGGAATAATCACTAAGAGAGCAATAATCCATCCTGGAACAATAACCACATTGGAATCTGGAATAAAAAACAAAACAGGTTTATGATTAGGTGATCTGTACAATTTAGAAATCAACTTACATTTGGGATAATTCTGAATGTAAAGAAGCAAAGCTGGTGCCTGTACTTGGATTCAGCTGCGATTTGTATGACTGGTTTAACCGTGTTAGGGCTAGGCCAAACCAAAGCGTTTTAACACACTATATGATCGCAATCACTAGTGTTTGCCAATAGGGATGGCCACACTAGGTGAGCTGCTGTGCATTGCGATCCTTTAATCAGAGCGATTATGCAAAACGTGATTCACATTTTTTTTGTGCACTTGGAGGTGCTACAGTGAAATACTGGGGAATATATCAGCTGTGTGCATCATTTGCTCTCAGTTAACAACAGTGCATGACTGATTGCTACACATGTATTTTAAAATACATCACCTTATATGGACTGACACAGAAGCGGTAACACGCACGCACATATACTCTCTGTGACATCAAACTGTTCTTAAGATAAGTGGCATTGACTAGGGATATACCAGAGTTTTGGCCCAAACATGTAGGGAGTTGTTGTAAACATGTTGAATTGAATTTGATCAACTGGACTTGAAGTTTAGTTCTTGAAGACGTTTCACTAGTCATCCAACTGGCTTTCTCAATTCAGAATGACTTGTTCAAGAATCTGTGGCAATTATGTACCCTGGAAAATCCCAATTAGCATATCACAGCCAGGTGTTAAGGGGGGATTGTACAAGTCATTCTGAATTGAGAAAGCCAGTTGGATGACTAGCGAAATGTCTTCAAGAACTAAAAAACTTCAAGTCCAGTTGATCTAATTGAATACACCAGATATACCATGACCTGGATGAATGAGAACCTTCGCAAGCATACATAATGGATTTCACTGTATATCATTCAATACATGTTTGTTAGTATATTGATTATACAGTTTACCTGGTTGGCATTCACAGAAGTATCCTGTAAGGGGGGACAGAGAGAACCAGATGTAATTCAAAACATTTTACATTTTTTCAAGCGACAAAATGATATGCCAACAATGAAACAATGTAGATTAATTCTATAGAGTCTGTAGTACCTGTAGTTGCATATTATATTATAGTATTTAGGTTGAATAAAGACATACACCCATGCAGTCCAACCTACTCAGCAATACCCACATTTTCTGCCTAACTGTAGATCCAGAGAGAGATAGGCAAAAAAAAACCCACCAAAATTATTATTATTAAGGGGGAAAAAATTCCTTCCTGAAAATCGCAATCAGAAATATTCCTGGATCAATCCTACTTGTGTATCAATATGAGTAACTTGCAACATTTCTTGTTTTTAGAAACTATCTGATCAATGAACCTGCCATCACAAGTTCACTGGAAGACAGTTCCATAGTTTTACTGTCTTACAGTGAAAAACCCTTTACGAACTTAAAGCCTTTTCAGTTTTCAGTCTTAAGGGATGTCCGTGTGTCCTCTGATATGTTCTATATAACAATACCCCAGATAGTTTATTGTATGGCCTGTTAATGTAGTAACACACATTGACCACATCCCCACGAAAGTGCCTTTTCTCTAGTTTATCATTTTAGTGGCCCTTCTCTGAACCCTTTCCATTTCCAAGATGTCCAGTTGGATAAAGATAACTTTAATTCTGAATTTTGTCTAACATGCTCCCTAATCTAGCAAACTACAAAGTTTCGTGTGTTATAGAAGTAATAAAAATTCTAACTTTTGGCACTTACTATGTAAATGTCCTAGAGTTATGTCCCTCTGGCATGAAGTGAGGATGTTTCTAATCTAACTCAACTCCATGTTCTCCCTTCAGTCCTGTTTCTGCATGTTTGTATTGTACAAGGTTGGCTAACCCTGGAGACTAAAGATTTGTCCCATATACAGCTACTTTTTACACAACAGAACTGCCCTGAGATGCCCCCATGCGTAGTTACAACAAATACTGTACAATTTAACCCTTACATCAGGGATCCTCAAAATCCAGATGTACTGTATGAAAACAACTCCCAGCATTCTTCAACTACAGAAGGAAAGCAGAGAATTATGGGATTTGTAGCTTTCAAACATCTAGTGGACCATAGATTCAGGATCCCCCCGTCTTACATTATGTCAAACAATGGCAGGTACACACCACAGAACCACATCATAGCAGTAACATTTTCTATGTCTTTTATTTTTACTGAACTTTTTGTTATGCAGTAGTGATGTGTTTGGTTTAATAAGTTTGAAGCTTAACACTGTTTGATTAATAATTGTATGGTGGAGCCTTAATTGTCTTGTGCTTTACTGAATGTTTAGAGTATCAAATTAAGACTAATTAAAATAGTTTCCACAGATCAAAATGTCACTCAAAAAACAAGAATGCAAAAAATGGCCTACACTACGTAATCATTTTAACATTATTAATTCATCTTTAAATGTATAAAGCAGGTAACTCAATCAGGGAGATCAAGCCAGAGACACACTTGCTCTGGGCAAATCACCCATAGCAGATTTACCATTGGCTGCTTGGCTCTAGATGAATCCATAAAGAATGCTGCAGCTGCCCAGCGCCAACTTGGAAAAAATTACAAGTTGGTGCTTTTTAAACCACATTTTAACAATATATTTGTCAAAAAATAATAAAAAAAGAACACTTTGGAAAAAGAGCAATTTGGAAACTGCTAAATAAAACTTGTTTCTAAGTGATTAATACATAAAGATCAACCTGTGTAAAAAAAAAAAAAGAAAAGCACTTAACCACCCTATGTATAGTCAGTGTGCTTGAACCACGGAGAGGGGAAGATCAATAGATCAATTGACCACTTTGTCTGCTAGGAAGCAATATTGATACATTTTAATAGAGGAAGGGGAATTTGTTTTTAATACTGCTCAGTTTGCAGTCCCACAAATCCCTCTTTATACTGAACATGCCCTTTAATATGGTTTGTCTAGACATGACCCATCTCAGATAAAAACAATACTCAAATATTAAAGATGAAACAGAACAACCCCTTTACAAGAACAAAAAACATTTTTTTTAATAAATCCTAATAAAACTTACCTGTAAACTGAAGAAATAATATAAGTAGAGTAATAGTACTGGGTAGCATTTTATAGATGTTATCTGGGTTTGCTTGTAATGTTGTTTCTTTCTAACAATGACTGAGCTGAGCTCAGACTCACACCAAAACAACTGTATTAGGCCCTGCCCTGTATCACCATAATAACAGGTCTCTGGTATGTGCTCAATAGTTGTCATATAGCGTATCATTTTACATTCCACGCATTACTTAGACTATTTACGTCACCTGTAAACTGCAATTTCTTGCTAACACCAATTTCTTTTTACCTTAGCTTTATTAATTTGGCTTGAAAAAGCCAAATTACTGTTATTTCTATTTCTTCTTCTTTTTCTTCTTCCGTTTTATTCTTCCGCTTTTTTGGACCGTATCTCCTCCCACAGTTTTTGAGCTAGAGACATGAAATTCGGTACAGACGTGCAGGGCATATAGGAGAAGTGTGCTATCTTCTAGCTAAGGAATCCGCGGAAGTGTTACGGCGTTATCTGCGAATTTCCGGACATTTTTTCCCATAGACTATAATGGTAACGATCCTCAAATGTGGATATTTCAAAACAGTTTTTTTCATGGTCATAAATACAAATGCTGATACCCCCAACCCCCCACACAGACCCAGGTACACCCACCTACTGACCTACCTTTACATTCCCATGGCAGCCATATTTAAAGGGTAACTAAAGTCAAAAAAGCTAATTTTGATTTATCCTCAATAAAAGAGTTTTATGGTTATAAACACAAAAAAGACATACCCCCTCAACCAGACCCAGGTACACACACCTACTAATCTACTTATCCATTACTGTGGCAGCCATACTTAAAGGGTAACTAAAGTAAAAAAACTAATTTAGATTTATTCTCAATAAAAGATAGTTTTATGGTTGTAAACACAAAAAAGACATACCCCCTCAACCAGACCCAGGTACACACACCTACTGATCTACTTATCCATTACAGTGGCAGCCATACTTAAAGGGTAACTAAAGTAAAAAGCTAATTTAGATTTATCCTCAATAAAAATAGTTTTATGGTTGTAAACACAAAAAAGACATACCCCCTCAACCAGACCCAGGTACACACACCTACTGATCTACTTATCCATTACTGTGGAAGCCATACTTTAAAGGGTAACTAAAGTCAAAAAAGCTAATTTTGATCAGTAATCAAAAAATTTTGTTTTTTAAACCCCCAACGTGATACAGGTATACACAGCTACTGACCTACCCCTCCATTACTGTTGCAGCCATACTTAAAGGGTAACTAAAGTAAAAAAAACGAATTTTAACCAATCGTCAAAAAAGTGTTTTTTTTAACTCTCAACCCGACACGGGTACACACACCTACTGATCTACTTATCCATTACTATGGCAGCCATACGTAAAGGGTAACTAAAGTAAAAAAGCCTAATTTTGACCAATCATCAAAAAAGTTAGTATTTTATCCTCCAACCTGATATGAATACACACACACCAACTGACCTACCTTTAATTCATGTGACATATTTAAAGGGTAAGTAAAAAACAACAATGTCCTCTTCATTGACATTATTGAGTTTTAAAATCTGCAGCACAAACACACAAATTCCCTTCCAAAATGCAGTCTTTCAAGCCAAATTCAAAGTTTATACTTTTAAACTTTCCCTTTCTAGTTCTATCTGCTCTTATCAGTTCTTAAAGGGCATGTCCACCCTCACAACAGCAACCCCCACCCAACTCCCCCGAACGGACCTGCAAAACTGCTTCCCACACTCACTTTTCTGGTGGGTTTCATACCCACAACCCTACCTGCAAGTGTTTGAACACGCAACCCAACCTGACCCACTTTTATTTTTTATTTGTAAAAAAAATCTCAAAGTTAAAATAACTGTTTTATTCATAACCAAAAAAATGTTCATAGAAACAATGCTATCATACCACTAAATATATAGATGGGGTCTTTAACTTGCGGGCCTCAAAATGTCTGAAAACATTTCCTTTTGATATTGTAGAGTGCTGTAATAGAATTCTGGGATTTATATTTTTCAAACAATTGGAGGACCACAGGTAGGAGATCCCTGGTATAGAGTGAAGTGTACAGTACAGAGCAGACAGGGTGATCCCCCTCCCATCAACGCTAGAGAAAGTTCAGGTCTGATTCCAACTTGGTTTAATATCGGATCTAACCGTTCCGAAGTTCCGACGTCATGTTTGGAACTCCAGAATGTCATAGAGCTCCGAATTTTGGGATTTTCAAAAAAATTCCAAATCGAAAGTAATCAGATGTTCTGCTAGAATGTGCTTTGTTATGGGCATAGTCCTCTCAACATGTATAACACTTAAAGACCCTTTTTAGGGCATGGCATGCCATTTATCCATTATTTTATCTAAAATAAGGAATAAATATGAAATTCACAAAACTAAAGAATAAATATGAAAGTCACTGAAATAAAGAATAAATAGGAAATTCACTAAAATAAATATGTAATTTACTGAAATAAAGAATAAATATGAAATTTTAAAGGAAGAAAGGCAACTGACATCTACAAAGAGTTAATAAATGTTTTTTATGGAAAACTGATAAAATTAACATTTTGCAGCTTAAATATCCTAATGTATTTCAAATCTAGCACTTACTCATAGGACAACAATAATAGTACAATTTCAGAACTACATTAATAATGTGTGTATGCAATTATTCATCCTTATGTAGTCCAAACAATTACCACAATTCAAGGTCATTAAAGCTGAATTTTCATTAGAGGGAGTGATGACACCAGCACAGATTAATTCATGCTGAAGCTAATCAACTAACAAGAGCAAAATGGCTCTTAATTTTCTACTTCCATACACGTACAGTCCAAAGTCATCATTTCTCAAACCAATAATTTTGTTTTACAGTCAAATCATAACTCTGTTCCTGGTCACCTGCTTAGTTCCCCTAATTATAACACATACAGTGCCTCTTACACTTTGGTGTTGATTGATCTAAGAACGTTTTTGAAAACAATATGTTATTATACCTCATCTTATTTACTGTTGTAACAATCTACTCAGTTTTACTAAAAATGACACAATTCACTGTAATATAAATAACCTTGTACTGTGCATGTTACCTGTACTAATTTCTGCAATGCAGTAACCATTTATTGCATCATGGGAGCAGAAAGGTAAGGTATGCTATATTGTGTATTGTGGGGGGTTTGTCCCTCTGATTTAAAATAGTAGCACAAATCTTTTCATTGGTTGGACCTCTGGCCAAGGGGGGAGAAGGCAAGGCCACTGCTTTGCGCAAAGAAACCTTTATGGTTGATCCTGGAGCTTTTAATGGCAGCAGTTGGATGTAAGACTCACAGGGCCTCATTTACCCTTGTGCAAATTGCTCCATGCAAATATGGCTACTGGTATTTAATACTGGATTTGCAAATGGTGGTAAATCACAAAAGCTATTTTACCACAGTGCCACTTTAAGACCAGCCATTAGCTGGTCCTAAATTGTGGAGTTAAAAGGGGTGCAAATCCTTTATTAAGTAGATTGCGCCGGTTGCATGGGTGTGTTTTGTGAAACTGGTACAGCCAGTGCAATTATGGAGTTAAACTTGCTCTAACCTATTCAGTATTGGTTGGCATGAGTTTAATCCCTATTTTTAGCACAGCACAACTGGGTAAATCAGGCCCACAGCTTTTTAAGGCTATAGGTAAAGTTTTTTTTATATATGTGTGTGTATGTGAATTTACTTCTCCTGTAATAAAGTTTTTCCACTGTTTACTCTTAAACATTCTTTGCGCTTTCCACAGTTCTAAACATCTGCAACATTTTGGTTCATAGCCACAAAGTACACACTAATAAAAAATGTTATTTGTGAATTTTTAGCTATGGCATCTCTTGGTACACTGACAGTGTCTTCTGAGAATTATAAATTTGAAGGATTTTTAGGGCTAGGCCACACTAGCGTGTTTTTCATGCGTTTGCGCACGCCTTTGCGCCCGCGATTTTTGCTAAAATGGAAAATGGATTTCCGATGCACATGCGAGTGCGCGTCCGTTCGCGTTTTGGTAACGCATGCATTCACCATCTTTGGTGCGTTAACGCAGCGTTTCCATAACGCGAAACGGCGAAAACACGAACGCAAAATGAAAACGCGAATGCACAAGAAAAGCACACACAATCGCGTGCGATAACGCTCGCGATTTTGTGTGCGATTCCTGTGCATTGCAGTGTGGCCTCAGCCTAAGACCTGTCAAATTAACAAGCAATTGATTGCATTTTGTTTTTTGCCTCTTTCTGCCCTACATAATGGAACAAATGCAGACATTTTGCATTGGTATTTATAAAGCAAAATGCAATTTTCTGCTTTATGCAATTTACAAAATAATTCTCCAAGTCTAAAATGGGTTAAGTACATTTATGGGGAATTTTATGGCTCGACTGACGAGCTACCGCCATTGGCCATAGGATCGGTCTGTTCTGAACAAAAAACCTGCTGGTCGCTCTTGGCACCATATACCCTTGATATAAGAAGCTGAAAAAGTAGGTGGCCACAAAATGATCTTCCCTGTACACAGTATAGGGAAATAAGGCTGCCACATCTGTAGCAGACCACAAATGGAATCCAATGAGAGCTCCACATGCCCTGTTGGATATGTTCAGGTTTTGCTTGTAAGTTTTGCTTTAAGTTACAATTATTTAACAGAAAAAGATGTTTAAAGTAGAATAAAACAAATTGATTTCAGTTCCTTTATAAAATGTCCCTCCCTATTTTCTTGTTTCCAATGTTTCTAGAAATATAGCAATTTAGGTTCACATTACCCAGAAAATTAACTTAAAGGGTAACTGTATCTCTATACAAGTGTACTTTATTAAAAAAAAAAAAGCTTTTTCGTATCTTTCAAACAAGCCTAGGACAATGGCTCTAGCTTCCCTGGACACTTTCTAAACTGCCCTGTCTTTGTGCCTCTGTATCAGGCATAAGCTGTGTCATAAGCCCCAAAGATCAATCTTTTCTGATGCTAGTTACAGACCTGCAACCATTCTCTGTGCATTCCTCTGCCAGTTCTTAAATGGCATGCCCACCCTCAAAACAGGATCTTAGGATTCTGTAGCACCCCAGCCAGCTGTGTCTTGCCTCCCATTCTTCAATAAAACATTCAGGAGCCGGGAACAAATGTAAGCAATTTACCCGGACTCTCGCTCCTCCGCCACGTCCTCTGATAGGTCCCAGACTCTGCATTTTATGCCCACGCGCATCGAACTTGCGCATTGCGCATAGAATACTACGTTTTCCCACAAATTTGGTGGTGCGGCGCTCGATGACATCATTGCGTCACCGAGGCTATATAAGGTCGGACCACATAGTCGTTGGCGACATTTAAATTGTCTCCCTTTCCGATTAGAAACAGGCTCTTCCCACTCTCCCTTCCCCTTTTGTTTGTAGCTTTGTTGGTTTGTTGTTCATGTTAAAGTCACAGCTGGCAGATAAATCCTTGCATTGAATATGGTAAAGTCACAGCTGGCGGATAAATCATTGCATTAAATATGGTTATTTGGAGCCATTACATGCTCTCTGTGGCTCCAGAGGTGTAGCATTCAAGCAGAGGCTGGGTTAATTTTAATTGTTGTGCAAGGATGAATAATTTATGAGTTGGCATATCACAAAACAAATTGTAACTTAATACAATAAAGCTTGTTTCTGGTCATTTCCATTCTGGTTAGGTACATCTGTCTGGACTAGTGAACCTGGTTTATCTTGACTGCAGTCAATCAAATTTGACAACATTGTAAGCACCATCTTGTGGCCATAACATATAATTACAGAACTCTGGCAACTACAAAAAATTAATGCAAAATATGTATAGGTCTATCTATGTCTTTTTTATGCAGTATAGATGTATATTCCACATGAAAAGGGAATCAATAATGTGAAATAGCACTTTTGGAAAGGACATGCCATCCCCAATTGTATTCTTTCTTATTGAGTTTGATTAGAAGTTCTATATGCAGTTGCAAAGCACTGCCTGTTATAACTTCTCTGTAAGTTTGCAGAGGGGAGAATAGTTATTAATTTGTCTTGAAGAGCCAAATTGCTGATCTTTCTATTTCTTCTTCTTATGTTTTCTTCTTCCGCTTTTTTGGACTGTATCTCCTCCCACAGTTTTTGAGCTAGAGACATGAAATTACAGACGTGCTGATACCCCCAACCACCCCACAGACACAGGTACACCCACCTATTGACCTAATTTTCCATTCCCATGGAAGCCATACTTAAAGGGTAATTATATTATTATTATTTATTATTATTATTATTATTGATTTATATAGCGCCAACATCTTCTGTGGTGCTTTACAATTACATAGTCATACATTACATACAGGGTAATACATGTTATACAAAGTCAAACATATTACATACACAGGTAATACATAATATAAGTAAACATGGAGTGATGAGCAATACCGTGATACAATAGGATGGAGGACCCTGCCCAAAGAGCTTACAGACTAGAGGATATGGGGGTGAGACATTAGGTTTCGGGAATCGGTAGGCTGTAAATAGATTGGCAGTGGAGCGTGAAAGGTGGGTTGGATCATATTGGGTAGTAAGGGGGTAATGTCTAGGCATGCTTGCCTAAAGAGGTGCGTTTTAAGGTTACGTTTGAAGGTGTTAAGGGATGGTGAGTGACAGACCGACGGAGGAAGGGAAAAAACTAAAAAAAAACTAATCTTAATATATCCTCAATAAAAGTTTGTTATATGGTCATACATGCAAAACACGCACCCCCAGCCTCACACAGGTACACACACCTACCCTTCTATTCCTGTGGCAGCCATCCTTAAAGGGTAAATAAAGTAAAAAAAACTAATTTTGATATATCCTAAATAAAAGTTAGTTTTATGGTTGTAAACACAAAAGTACACACACCTACTGACCTACCCTTCCATTTCCATGGCAGCCATACTTAAAGGGTAACAATAGTCAAAAAACAAATTGACCAATCATCAAAAAAGTTCATTTTTTTAACCCCCAACCTGACCCAAATACACAAACCTACTGACCTACCATTGCATTTCCATGGCAGCCATATTTAAAGGGTAACTATAGTAAAAAAAACTAATTTTGACTAATAACCAAAAAAGTTAGTTTTTTTAACCCCCAACCTGACACAGGTACACACACTACTGACCTACTGACATTATATAAGAGTTTACAATAGAATACAATCAGAGCTATACATGATCAAAAAATGCAAGCTTGCCATCCCCAATTGTATTCTTTCTTATTGAGTTTGATTAGAAGTTCTATATGCAGTTGCAAGGCACTGCCTGTTATGGGCTGTCATAAAGTGTTCTAGTATTAACACACAGCACAAAATGTAATTGTTAAATAAGTAAAACTGCTATTTATTATTTGGATGATAACACAGGTACACACACCTACTGATATTATATAAGAGTTTATTGAAAAGGCTACAATAGAATACAATCAGAGCTATACATGACCTAAAAATACATAACTTAATAAAAGTAATAAACAAAATAAAGAAAATTCTCTTTTTCTGAGAAAAACGTCCCAACAAATAAGAATAAGTCTTACGTCTGACAAATAAATAAATAAATAAGAACTCAGATTCTTAAGAAAAGTAAAAATAATCTCAAATGAGATATAATATAAAAAATTGCTTCATTGAGTAAAATTAACAGAAAATAAAAAAAGGAGCCTACCTGGCTATAATAAAATAACTTAAATAACTGTCCCTATTACCTACCAACACAAATAAATGATGAGGGGCCAGACAACCAAGCACACAAACTCTCAGAAAAATCTTTTTTTATCAGAAATAACATAAACATGCCCATTGCCCAACAAGCCTATGGATGAGTAATAAGATATCTGAGTTCCTCTTCTGTTCTAGCTCCTTGCATAGAGCGTGTGGTTAACAACCTTAATAAAAACATCCAAACCTTATGGAGTCATTAAAAGTAGATGAAAATGCAATATAAAATCTGGTTTGTATTCCTGATATTGCTTTCTTAAAGGAACTGTAAACCAAAAAAGTGTTTGCCATTCGTTTCTATTATTCACAGGGAGGTGAGAGCGCTTATTCTCACCTCCCTGTGAATAATAGTTTGCTCAGGGGACACAGCTGAACTTACCTTACCTGGCGCTCCACTCGCTCTGTCTGATCTGACAGCCGCATTGCCCGTCTCCCGACCACACGCCTATCTTTGGCACCAATACAAAAGATAGGCGCGATCGGGAGAGCAGGACAGCGCGGCTGTCAGATCAGAAGGACCTGCGAGTGGAGCGCCAGGTAAGGTAAGTTCGGATGTGTCCCCTGAGCAAACTATTATTCACAGGGAGGTGAGAATAAGCGCTCTCACCTCCCTGTGAATAATAGAAACGAATGGCAAACACTTGTTTTTTTAAGTTTACAGTTCCTTTAAGAACACAACGTGTTTCACGGTCATAAAACAGCCTTTTCAATAGTATATAACTATAGGAAGGATGTGTGTATCCTTTTAAATGTGATTTTTGCATCATGCGGGTCTTCCGCATGACGCAATGACGTAATTTGTTCCATTCCTGGCTTCTATGCATTCCAGCACCATTTTGTGCAGAACGGCCAGCTGTTTTGATGTAGAATCTGCTATATTGGCTCAATTTAGATGCGTTTTTTTTTTCTCTACAGAGCCTAGCACTATTCATCTATGTGGTTAAAAATATGGTAGGAGGTGGAAAAAATACTATTTCTATGCAAGCTTAGTGCATGGATCTATATGAGAAATATATACAGGAGAAAGGTATTTGGGATCAGGAGGGGATATAATATACAAAGATAAGCTAGATAGATATGATTTTCTTTAGATCGTAATTGATGAACCATAAGAAACACTATTATAATAATGGCATATTTAGATATAAAAAGGAATAAAGGCATAAAAACCTGCATACAAAAACATGGTTAGGCATAAAAAAGCATAAAAGACATTAGAGGCATAAAAGACACAAGCGGATGTAATAAAGGCTATTTTATCAACAGCTCTACGGTGTTGGTCTCCTTTGTCCTGGTTCGTGCAAATTCTCATAACATTGAATTTGATCTTCATGACTGGCCGCCCCATGACGGGCTTGGGGCATTTAGCACCCGGGCCACTGAGACTTACCTAAAGTACCTAAACATAAGCTATGATTATGCCATATTGACTGTGTACAACTTTGGAAGCGGAGGGCTCGGGGTCTGTACACCCAAGTCACCTTATACTATGAGTAAGAACATTTGAGTCACTTGTTGTATTAATAGAGCAGAGCCCACACTGTTGGTGCTACTTTTATCATGTTACTATAAAAGACACAAGAATTATAAAAACACAGAAAAAAAACCTAAAAAAGCATAAAAAACAGGGTGGATCTGATTCAGATTAAAAAAATTTAAATTTGTAATATTATTTAAGATAAGTCACTGAGAGAGTCTTTATAAGAAGCTCCATAAGTATCCAATTTGGAAATTCATTTGGTTTCAGCTCTAGAAAGTCCAGCCTTAGGGTTTCCTTTTCTTTCTGGGAGATTATAAAAATCTATTCCTTGGAACCCGAACTTTCCTGTTTTAAACTGTTGGCACTCATTGCAATGTTTTGGCAATGTGAGATCTTTTTGCTTCCTAATATCCTATAAATGTTCTCTTATCCTTGTTTCAGTTTACGAGCTGTTTTACCAATTTATTGCTTTTTAAAGGCACATTATCAGATAAATTAGTTCGTTTTATTGCACGTTATATTATTCATTTTGAAAAGTTTCCATTGTGTTTTTTCTTTTAAAAAATTGAGTTTTTGTAGTCGTTTTACAGGCTAGACATTCACCACAATCAAAAAAGCCTTTTAGATTCATTGTTTTAGAACTCTTACAGTATCTTCCAGGTGGCTGGGTGCAACTAGTTCTTAAATATTTTTGCTTCTTTTATGAATAATGGCAGGGTTTGGTGGTAGAATGGGACCCAAGTATGGGTCTCGTTTGAGAATGTCCCAGTGTTTTTGTAGTATCTTTTTTATATTGTGGCTTATCCTGTTAAAGCATGTAATACAAGATAAGATTGGGCTTTCTTGGTTTGTTTGTTTGGTATTTGGTTGTAGTAGGGAACTTCTGTTTTAGTTTATTTTCATTGTATCCTTTTTAAAAAAAAATTTAAATCATATCGTCAGATTGTGCCTCATAAGTTTCTAGTTTCGTGCAGTTTTGTCTTACTCTCTTCTGATTTTTTGGGGGGATATTTTCCAACCATTGTTTTTTAAGGCAGCTATTTTGTAATATATATGAATTGCAGTCCACCTCTTTCAAATGTGTGTTTGTCTGGATTTTATTTGCTTCTATGTAAATTTTTAGGTCTAGGAAGATTACTTCTTTTTTACTCCATGAATTAGTAAAATGTAAATTTCTGTTATTTGTATTTATCCATTTTAGGAATTCTTCTAGCTCGGCTTGGGTGCCTTTTCATATTAGTAAATATTGTCTATGTACCTTTTCCATAGGTGTAAATGTTCTTTATACTTTCCATTAGAGATGTCCGAACTTCGAAAAATCCGGTCCGCGCGAGGATCCGCGGATTTTCGAAAAAATCCGTAAATTCGAAAATCCGCGAGCGGACCCGTTAAAACGTATTAAAATGAAAGTTCGGCAAAATCCGCATTAAAAGTGGTCTAAATAGCCTTGGTAATGTACACTTAATCACTCAGGGACCTGGGTAATGCCCTTAGAAACACGTATCAATGCCTACAATACCTAAAAATTACAGTCCGCTAGCGTGGAATTTTAAAAAAACGGTTACTTTTCGAAAATACGAGGCTTCCGGAAAAACGAGGATTTCCGGAAAAACGAGGACCTCCGAAAACGAGGATTCACGTAAAAACGAGGATTTTCGTAAAAACGAGGATTTTCGTAAAAACGAGGGTTTTCGTAAAAACGAGGAACCACGAGGAACCGGAACTTCCTGCCTAGCAAAATGGCTAGTTCTGCAAGGCAGTTGTATGCCATGAATTACCTGCTGCTCAGGGGGTACGATGAGTTCCCCCCTGGCACCCATCATGTGCGGCGCCGGAGGCGCAGGATTATGGAGGGGCTCCAGCGCCGGATCCTGCGGCGATTTGGATACCAGACCACTGTCTCTACCCTCCAGAGACAGTGGTCTGACCTCAAGAGGCAGAGGCCTCAATATGTGGCTGCCGTACGGCAGATGATAGAAGGCAAGTATACCTTTTATTATATTACTGTATTATAATACGTAGTAAAATATTTTAATTCACTTCTGACAAAGACATATTTATATATATGTTTTTAAAAACATCAATAATCCTTAAATTTGGCTTGTGAGAGAGAGAGATCCAAGTTCTTTGTATTTCTCATTCACTGGTTATTATTACATTATTATTATTCTTGTATTATTCAATATCAGCCCTATTTAAAGGGTAAGTAAAGTCAAAAAATAAATCACTGAAAAGTGACTTTATTTAACATAACACCTATAAATTCAAAATGATACCCACACATAGACACAGGTAAACACACTTGGTGGCCCACCCTTCCATTTCCATGGCAGCCTTATTTAAAGGCTAAGTAAAGTTAAAAATGAAATCGATCATTAAAAATTGATTTCTTTTTATCTTATAAATGCACACTGATACCCACACATAGACACAGTTAAACACACTTTACTGACCCACCATTTTAGTTACATGGCAGCCCTATTTGAAGGGAAAGTAAAGTCAAAAATAAAATGTTGATCAATTATTAAAAATTTTAAATCTTTTTGTTATGGTTTTTTGTGCAATATATTGTATATACAATACTTTCCGAGTGAGTTTTGTGTGTCTTTTTTTCTATCGGATCTATAACGATCCCTGACTGAATGCCCAAAATGGCCATTAGCCATTGCACGTTATGTACTTTAAGTATAATATCCATTTTATATTGTCTCTGTGTCTCTATCTGTCTCTCTCTCTATCTCAACCTCCCTTTTAGTTACATGGCAGCCCTATTTGAAGGGAAAGTAAAGTCAAAAATAAAATGTTGATCAATTATTAAAAATTGATTTTTACACTCCAAAATTAAAAATGTTGTGTTACCCACAAAATCTATACAGATACAAGTACACACAGCTACTGATGCTCCCCTACACCCAACCAACTTTTCCCTTTCCGTGGCTACAATACACACAATAAGAATATAAGTACTTAGCCAGAATAAGGTATGAAATCATTGCCATAGAAATATGATTGACTTTTAAAGAAACTATAACATATTGCCTTATTTAATCTGTATTTTCAAGCAGAATTCAAAGTATATAATTAAATATATCCTTTAGATATATCATTCATTATGTATTTTTTTATTTTAATTTGCAGGGGAATCTTCCTCAGATACCCCACCCCCACCACCGTCCCCGCCAGAGGAAGAATGTAAGTGCAGCCTATTGAAAAAATTTTTTCTAAATCTTTCATTTGTCCAAGGCCAAATTACAGCACACACGAGCGCTCTAGAACAAGCATACAAGCACGTGTTTGCGGTGCGCTCATGTGTATTGCCATGCGAGTGCAGTACGATACATAATTGTGCAAAAATTGAGGATCACATTAATGTGCCACACTATTGTGTGCTTTTTAACACGTTGATGTGTCCAAGCCCTTTATCCAAATGTTTGCATATGTTTGACAACTTCTCCGAGAATTGTTTTAGTAAATGTATTCGAACATTTAATGACAGTGAGAGTTAAATAAATTTCCTTTTTTTAGCTCTACCACCAACTAGCCCCAGGCTACGGGCAGCCCATTGCCCCCTCCGGCAGTGCCTTGCCCCCTCCGGGCTCTCCAACGCCCCCACCGGGCAGTCCACCGCCCCAAGAGAGGCACCTGGCACAAGCCAACACGTAAGTGCATCCTAAGCAATTTTTTTATCTTTTATTGACCTTGATTCAGCAAATAATTAGTGAAATTATCAGTGATAATTAAGTGAATTTTATTATTTCACTGATAAAAATTTTCGTAAAAAAAATGCAACAATCTATTAATTGGGCTTGAGAGACAGAGCTTCTCATTTCTCATTCCCATTTATTGTCCCCGACTCTGGGCTGTATCTTGTCCCTCAGTTTTGAGCTTAAGTCACAAATTCGGTCCAAACGTCCAAAATTATCCAAGAAATGTTCACTACATAGCCTTTTAGGAAATGTTCTTATACATGTAATATATTACTAATAGATTGGACGGTGATTGTTGAAATAAAACATTTTTTTTTCTAGAAGCAGGACCAGCCTCTCCAGGCCCTCCACCCTCTCCACCCCTCCACCCTCTCCAGCCCCTCAGCTCTCCACCCTCTCCAGCCCCTCCAGCACTCCTGCCTCTCCAGTCACTCGGGCGGCCATGCTTGAGAATCGTAAGTAAATCATATGCAACGTTAATGAAATGTTATTAAGACTATTAATACTGTATTTTCCCAGTGTAAAATCCACGCTACATGATGCAACATTGGGTACTGTGGGTTTGACAATGCTTTTATGGGGGCTGCACCACTTCCAAAAATGTTGTATGTAGCACAGTCCTAGTGATACAAAACCAAGAATGTTCTGATACAATTTAGCAATAACGTAATGTTTTATGCCAGCATACCTACTCTGTTTATCAGTGATCCCCCATGATGCAATAATATCACTTTAAGTGGAAGAGCAGTATTTATCCATCCCAATGACCTTAATCTGCCCATTCACAATCAGCTTGTGTCTGTGTATAATAAATGCAACGGAAATACTGATTCCTGTTTGCAGGACCCCTAATAGGGACCGTTATGGTCTTGCCCTTGACCCAGCGCCTGGGTTGATTCAGTTGGTCAGTAGAGATCTGAGCATGTGTGACCCATCCAACAGCCAACAGTAGAATCACTGTTACAATAACTAGGTATGCATAATATAACTAGAATTTTAGAAATGATACTTATACTGAGCTTTCCTTTTATTACATACCGCAGCATTATAGCATTGCAGTACCATGTGTGTAAGTATTGTATCAGGTGCAAAATTGCATCTACCGCATGGTGCTTTAGGAAATGTGCTCGAACATCTTCACCACAATTCTCATTATATCTTCCTCCAACAAACTACGAGCGTACGGGAGATGCGCCACATGGTCGGCGCCTGGACCCCGCCGCACCGCCGCCTGACCAGACTGGAGAGGAGGGCACCCCAGTAACCCCAGTGTTTTTTTTTTTTTGTTTTTTTATTTTTGTAAATAGTTTTAAAAAAAAAAAAAAATTATATACAATATATATATAAAATATGTTTGTAAAACAAAAATGTTTTTGGGCTTTATTTTTCGATATATCAAATTATTCAGATAGATCCATAATAAATTTTTATTTGAAAAATTACAATACACATCTCAATTTAGCTAGCATTGTCTGGTACTTAAATTGTATATACCTTACCATTAATGCCATTACAACACACCCACATTGGCCACATTCCCCTATATAGTAGTTTGCACACAACAAGGGAAAGAAGGCGATGGGGTACTGGGTTACATAATGTCCACTGCAGTTTGCCACCATGTGTGTGGGGCCAGGCAGACTTGGCCCCTGGACATACCCCTCACCCCATTGGCTTCTCTCCCTCAGAGTATGCTTCGTGCAGGGAGCACGTGAACGGGTAGGAACAGCACCATTGAGTTACAGCAGGCCCACACTTTGTAATATGAGAGCCAGGCAGGATTGACCCAAGCTGAAAACATTAGCCACAGAGTAGCACTGTCAGCTACAACAAAAAACACACAACACTGATAACACAGATACAGAAAGACAACAAAAAAAGGACACCTAGACCTCTAACAGGTCTAACACAAAATTTGTCCAAAGGACTTATAGGGGGGTTAGTCCTTAAAAGGACTGTTGGGTCTCAAGATGGTGGAATACCAGGGTGGGTAACAACAAGTGCTAAACCACCACACTGAAATCCACACACAGAAAGCTCAAAAAGCGCAAAAATCTCTCTCCAACTCTTACACTGTCGGTCTCCCCTAAACACACTCCAACACACTGACAAAATGTCGCCTGTGAAGCACGTTTTATACCCAGGGGGCTGGCAATATCATGTTAGCTGCCATGGTTAATTTGGGTCATGTGGCTTGCTCCGTCTTGAAAATAAGCCCCAAAAATTCGAATTTACAAGAATTTCTCGTTTTTACGGAAAATCTCGTAATTACGATAATCTGCGATCTTCCGGGACCCGAAAAACCGGAGATCCTCGTAATTACGGAGATACTCGTATTTTCGAAAATTTTTGTAAAAAAAAAAAATCCGCGGTTCGGAAGTTCGGAAGGCGGAAAATCCGGAAAATCCGGAATAATCCGCCGTTCGCGGACGGGATAAATCCGCGGCGGATCCCGGTTCGGGTCCGCGAACCGGCCATCTCTACTTTCCATCATTAGTCTGTTTCCCCACAGAAGCAGAAAAAACAAACTATTAATCCTTTTATCGCACTTCACTGGCAAAAGGCACATAGTACTAATATACAGAAAAATCGGGACATGTTAAGTCTTGATCAATGAAACACTCAGTGTGAACATTCTCCCCTTCCACTGATCCACCTTGGAAGATTAAAGTCCCAACCTAGACCCCAATTTTTCTCAGCAAAATCGCCAAAAGTTATCCCTAAGATCTTTTAGGGGAAGGCTTAGGAAGATTTCTGGGAGGTCAAAGGCAGGTTCACCTTCATTTCCCATCCAAAAAACCTAGCATTTGCTCCTGTTGATAAGAGAACCCAAAGCCTCAGCATACAATTGTACTAGTTCGGCCACCTCGACTGCCTCGAGACTACCGGGATGACATCATCTACATAGGCAGCTAGCTTCAAGGAAACTCCTGGAGAGACAGGTACCCCCTGCAATGTGCTGCCATCAAACCCCTTTTTCAGAGGATCTATGGCGAACACATAAAGCAGGGGGCTGAGCAGGCAACCCCGTCCAACCCCCAAAGAGACCCTAAAAGGCTCCCCCCATCATCCATTCACAAATAGAATGCTTTTAGCACCTTCGTACAAAACTCTTAAGCCAATTGATGAACCCTTCAGGAACACTGTATCTTCTAAGGACACTCCAGAGATACTTGTGGGTCATTCTATCAAAGGCTTTAGATTGGTCCAGTGACAAAAGCTATTTTCCCTATTCCCCATTCACAAGTCCTGCAATGCATCAGGGACCGTGCAGTGCTGTGATGGGGAAAGCACCAGGTGTGCTACCTCAAAGAGGTGGTTAAACAGTACTTTTGCCAGAATTTTACTATCTGTATTGAGTAAAGCAATAGGGAGCCAGTTCTTAATACGGGAAGAATCTAACCCTTATGACAGCAGAATCAAGATAGAATGCCTCATGGAAGGTGGAAGGAGACCTCCACAAGATTGGGGGCCAGGACATCACAAAAAGCCTTGTAGAATTCCGCCGTGAGCCTATCAGGCCCAGGGGATTTCTTAACAGCAAGGCCTTCTATTGCTGCCCTTACCACATCCACAGTGATATCCTCTGCCAAAGAATCCCAAGGAATATCTGATCTTGTCTAAACAGGAATCTGCTCCAAAAAGTTGGATACATTGGCCTGGCTGAGCTATCTCAGACTAGAGGTCAGTATAAAAGCTCTTAACAATTGACAGGATACCTGCTGGAGATGGCCCCATCCCTCCCTCCCAAGCCAATAACAAGCTTGCAAGCAATGGAGTCCCTGCATTTCAGATAGGGATAGGGAAAATAGTGTGACCCGTAGTCCCTCACAAAAGACAGGGTGGCCAGTCGATCGTACTGAATACCTCTCATCTGAGCCTTTACCCCTGTGATCTTCCCAAAGTCACCACAATCAGACACCAGCCTATCTAAATTCCCCTTAAGTTTTAGATTGGCATAATATTTACTTTGTATCTTATAAATCGCTAGGTGATCTCCTACCATTCAGTCCTTCAAGAAAGGATGTTTAGCACATTCCTTGTAAAGGATAGTCGAAATAAGGCTTGGAGATTGGTAAATGTGCACATCTACCAGGCCCACCTCTCTAACTATGCTATTCAAAAGCTTGCTATCATACCTAACACTTCCATCCTGGCCTCTCCTGTCCATTGGCCTAGTGATGGTGTTAAAATCCCCTCCAAACACTACCGGCTGGGCCATAAAAAAGAGTTCTCACTCTGCCTGAAAAGGCTGTTTTCACACAGTTTTCTGTAGGGGGGCATCTGAGTGTCCCACGGCGGGGCCACGGCACCCGCGAGTAGCCGGGGCTAAAGTGGGTGGGGCTAAGACACCCAGGAGTGGGTGGGGCAACGGCACCCATGAGTGGACGGGGCAACCGCACCCATGAGTGGGCAGGGCCACATGGGGCTCCAAATGGAGGGGCATTGGGTCCATGAGTGGGAGGGACATGGGGAGCTTGTAAGAGGAGGGGGGCTGCAAGGGAAGGAGGAGACACAGGGCAGATTGACAGGGTACCTGGTGATGCTGCTGCCATATGAAACACAAAAATGTAAATATCGCCAAAACTTTGCAAAAGAAACAATGAAAATAAATTCTCAGGAGAGCAATTCCTATCAATTTACCTAAAGTCATTTTTGGACGACAGTTCCCTTTTAAAGGACAACTTGCTCACCTCAGCCCTGATCCTCTTCAGCATCCATTTGAAAGAAATCTGTTTTTTTAATTTAGCTGTATATCTGCTATAGTTGCCCTTTAGTACTTTTGAATGTGGGATTTGGGCACTAACAATGAATTCATCATTATCAGGTTAAAGACCCATCCTAATGGAGTATCACACACACCCATTTAAAAAAATGCATGGTGAGGACCTAAACCGCTAGGTTCTCATCTCTGGGTTAAGCTTCTAACTCCTGCACTTACCTATTTGCGAATTTGCGTTTGCCGCTGTGATTTTCTTGACTTCCTACTTCCATGCCGCAAACTGATGACTTACTGGTATCGGACCGGAAGTGGGAGGTGGAGAACAGCACGCTGGTGATCGCGGTTTAAGTTCTCACCCTGGGTTCTTATAAATAGGGATATGGGTGTGTGTGTAAAGGACAGTATTGCTGTCCTTTAATCACACAGAAAATACAGTCCTGTGACTCATGACATGATCTATAAGATACTCCTTCAGGATGGGTCTTTACCCTGATAATGATGAATTCATTGTTAGTGCCTAAATCCCTAAAACAGAAAAAGAAATGGATGAAAATGTACCAAAAAATGTACTGTGTATTTTTGGTTAATTTTTGTCCATCCTAGTGTGAATGAGGCCTAACACTATGTTTACAGCGTACCAGGTGGTTACCTCAAAGAGGTATGTGTTTGGGTGTGTATGTATGTATGACCATATAACTAACTTTTATTGATGATTGATCAAAATAAGTTTTTTGACTATAGTTACCCTTTAAGTATGTCTTCCATGGGAATGGAAAGGTAAGTCAGTAGGTGGGTGTATCTGTGTCTGTGTGGGGGTTTATGACCATGAAACAAACCGTTTTGATCTCATGACCCTTAAAGGGGAACTGTGGTCCAAAAATAACTTTAGATAAATTGATAGGAATTGCTCTCCTGAGAATTTTCACAATTTATTTTCATTGTTTACATTGTTTATTATGCATAGTTTTGGAGATATTTACATTTTTGTGTGTGATATGGCAGGAGCGTAACCAGATACCCTGCACTTCCTGCTCTCAAACCATGGTGGATGAGAGTCAATCTGCCCTGTGTCTCCTTCTCCCCTTGCAACCCCCCTCGTCTTGCAAGCCCCCCTGGTCCCTCCCACTCATGGACCCCATTGCCCCTCCATTTGCAGCCTTAAGTAAGGTACCTTAACCCCCGCCCACTCACAGGTTCTGTTGCCCTACCCACTTGCGGGTGCCTTAGAACTACCCACTTGCGGTTGCTGTGGGACACTCAGAACCCCCTACAGAAAACTGTGTGAATACAGGCAGAGTGAGAACTGTTTTCTCATAGTGGGAGTGTAGGGCTGTAGATTCCCTTACCTTCTCGGGGGGGGGGATCTTCACACAGCAGGGAGGGGGAGGGACTTCCTGTCTCCTGTCCTGTCACTGAAGTCTGAAGCTGTGCTCGCCAGCGGCGAGGTGGAGGAGCAGCCTTAGGAATGTCACATGTCAGCCTCCCACCCATTAACTTTCTGGTCAGTAATTTCTTTATATCTTGGGCTGTGGAATACGTAGAGAGGTGGTTGATGGCTCGTTTTAAAGGTAGAAAAATGGCCTTTCATTTGTTTGGAGACCACCACTGGGGGAAAATTTCAACTGGGGGAAAATTAAATTTGGGCTATTCAGTTTTATCTTGAGGTAAAGGAGCTGTGTCTTACCTCCCATTCCAATTCTTCAATAAAACTGAATAGCCCAAACTTAATCTGGGATACAATGCATCATTTGCGCATGTGGGTGAATCCCAATCCCACCGCACGACTTTATTGCCAGCTACCGTTAAATAGTCAAGCAAAACGTAGCTCAAATAACATATTGAATTCCTTGTTCTGGCTGCGCGGATGTCTTTTCCGATACCCACGCAGTCGGCGCAAGGAAGGAGGTAAAGTCACGCTAAGTTATATTGAATCAGTTAGCGTGACTTTAATTCCATAAAAGAGCGCTGTGGTTCTCGGTAAATGGGGGTTAAGGTGTCAAACACTTTCTCTGTAACTCACCCATCTCTGCCTGGCTGTGTGCAGTTATTTCAGCCCTTTTTGCACCTCTTTAATACAACTGTATTGGAGTAAATTGGAATGTGCTAAGAGGAAAGTGTTGCAGGTTAACAAAAATGGTTTGTTTTTTAAATAGGCCATTCTAAAATCGATAAGACAATACCTTTTATGAAAAGATGTCTTGCCAAAGATTAAAAAAACATACTCAGGTGACGTTTGATTTCGGGAGGCACATCTTTCAGGAGGCACATCTTTTGGGAGGTTGTTTTAAGGACCACCACTCTTCTCTATCAAAGAGAGGAAAGAGTGTTGCTGATAAGCTTGTTAAGGCTAGATATAAGGAAACAAACTACCACACAATCTACATTTCTAGGCCCCTTAACGCATCAACAGTTTGTATTTTGTCTGCATTATCTTTACTGACCATGTTTTCAAAGTGATAAAATAAACAATTTTGTTTTTACGAAAAGTCATCTGCTATCAGCATTGATCGATTGTAGAGTGTGAGCTGGGAACTCACTTTGGATATGACAAATCCATTTTGAGCTGGAATCTACACATCTTCTGCATGCACAGTGCATAGAACTTCATGGGAACAAGTGCAGATTGGTTGCAATAGAAAAATGTATTATCTCTCCCCCTATATGTATTAATTCCAGTAATATTTAATTTTTTTTTATTTTAGAAACTTATCCAGTCTACTCTTAATGCTATATAATGACAGCATTAAGTTCTACAGTTTTACCATTATCACTGTAAAGGTACCTTTCCGAACCTGAAAATGAAATGGCCCTAACATGATTTTTGAGGCTGGAGGGCGGAGCTTGAGCAGATAGGGGCATGGTTACATCTGGGCCCAGGCACCCCTGCAATAGAGAGTTTATTATACGTCCCTTTAATATATTTGTATAAAGTGATCATTTTATGTGCTGTTTACGAACCGTGAAAAAACCTGTCTGCATATGAAAACAAAGTTTCGGGAAAGCTCTGCCCCCTTCGTCACCGGTCAGAAAAGTAATTTCCTGATTATAGTGTGCTCCCTAGTCTAATTTTTGCTTGAGTTTAGTGGAGACCTGAGGGCTGTGCCACACTAGCGTTTACATTCGTCATTGTGCCCGCAATTTTCACTAAAACGGAAATCGCGCGAATGCAAAAATTCCTATGATTTCTGTTGCGCGTCTGTGTTTTCTCTTTGTAAATAGCAAAAAATGTAAGCGCAAAGCGAAACAACGTGCGCATGAACGCACAGAAACGCGCTCGGATTTTGTGCATTGTAGTGTAGCCTTGGCCTCATAGTGTAGGTGTGGGAAAGAGGTTTTTTTCTCCTGCTTTTTGATCTTTCTGTGTGTGAATTTTAGTGTGGTGGATTTGCACTTGTTGTTAATCACTCCTGTATTCACACAAATTGGGACCCAAAAGTCCTTTTGAGGACTAACACCCCCTCCCCCACAAAGTTTTTTGGACCAATTTAGTGTGAGGCCTTTAAGAGGTCTAGGGGCCCTATTTAAAAACATTTCAATTTAGTGATACAGTGCGTTATCGATGATATACGACTGCGGCCGTAAGTTAAAGGGGAACTGTGGTCTCCAAACAAGCTAAGTTTAAATGAAAAGCCTGTTTGCTACCTTCAAAACGAGCCATCAACCATCTCTCTCCGTGCTCCACAGCCCAAGATATACAGAAATGACTGACCAGAAAGTTAATGGATGGGAGGCTGACATGTGACTTTTCTGAGACTTCTCCTGCACAGTGCCGCCGGCGAGCACAGCCTCAGACTCCCTCAGTGTGTGAGGGAGACAGGAAGTCCCTGAAAAGGCTGATTCCACACAGTTTTCTGTAGGGGGGTGTGCGTCTGAGTAACCCATGGCACCCGTGAGTGGGTGGGGCCACGGCACCCACGAGTGGGCAGGGTCACATGGGGCTGTAAGATAATGGGCCATGGGGGGCCTGCAACTGGAGGGACCATGGGGCCCATGAGTGGGAGGGACATGGGGGGCTGCAAAGGGGAGGAGGAGACACAGGACAGATTGACAGTTTCAGAGCAGGAAGCAGGAAGTGCAGGGAACCTGGTGATGCTGCTGCCATATCACATACAAAAATGCAAAATATACAATGGAAATAAGTTGCAAAAATTCTCAGGGGAGCAATTCCCATCAATTTACCTCAAGTCATTTTTGGACCACAGTTCCCCTTTAACGCTGGAGGACCAAGACCAAAACGATGTGACTGCCAGTGCTATGTAGCCCCTCCATTATAGTGCACTTCTAGCACTGTAATTGCGTGGTGCCCATTGGAATGTTTCAAATCCAGGGTCAAGTGCAGAATTTTAAGGGGGGGGACAGTAGCACAGTAGGAAGTTCATGACTGGAGATGGACTAGACCCAAACTTGAACACAAGCTTTAACAGTTTGAATGGACCCAAACTATTCCAGATTTTGAACTTCCAAACTTTTAATTATTATTGAATTTTCAATAATTATCAAACATTCGAATTGATGTTCCTCGACTTTTGCACTCCATAACCTATAAAGAAAAAGGGGAGCGTTCATCTACCCCCTTGTTAGTGGAGCTCCATGTCAGCGGACTTTCAATATGGTACCGCAGTCCTTGAAAACATATACACTGCAAACAATGGGCTTCAACCTTTAGGGTTTTAAAACTTCACTTTTATTTGTAAACAATTCTGTTTGAATACATTAAAATTATTTCAAAAAGAATCTGATTGGTATACCAATCAGATTCTTTTTCAATCAGAATTACAATCAGATTGGTCTGTTCCCCAGACCATCCCTGAGACATTTACAGTAAGTTTTATATAAAATTTTCAAAAATTCCTTAAAAAAAAGAAAAAAAATTTTGAACGCGGCTCGAAAACAGAATGGGAAAGCTCAAAAAACAGTGCGATCATGGGGAAAGTTTTTTTTAAGAAGTTCTGGATATATGTACACGTTTCCCAGACAATTTCCCAGGTGCCAGAGCCATGTACAGTAAGTTACCATTGCTATTTTACCTTATATTTAGGCATATATGTGAAGATTTTTTTTCCCCATTGACTTTTTTCGAATTTTTTCGAAAATCTCCGAATCCGCAGGCAGAACGGATTTTTAGCAATTTTGCCCATCTCTAGTTATAGTATAAATAAATAATCCAACTTTGAGAATGTGGTTAAATTGTTCCAGTCACTAAAGCCTCATCTCCAATCACTCCTTCCTTTATATTTAGCTTTAAAGTATTTTAAACAATACACCTCCACCGACCTGTTGTCTTATTCCCTGCATCCCAAACAAGGTATAATTATTTACTGCGCAGTCATGTGAATAATCTAATCAAGTTTTGGCAACACCAGTAGCATCACGTGTCTCGTTAAATGCCTTTAGCTAAAGTTTTTTTTTAAATAATTCATGTCAGGTTTCATGTATAAGTAAACAAATGTTTAAAGGGACAGTTCAGTGGAAATTATCAATATTTGTTAAATTGTTAGTTTGTGTAATGCCTTCTTAGTTATTCTACATATTTTCTCCCATTTTGAAAAATCAGTTGATTTCGTACCCTTTGCTGTTCCCTGCTGTTGACATTAGTGAGCTGACATTTCAGGTCCTTCTACCCAGGATGCACCACTTCCTTGGAATGTTCCTAAAAGTAATTTCTACTTATTGGCTGTTGGATGGGTCAAAGATGCTCAGATCTCTACTGAACAACTGAATCAACCCAGATGCTGGGTCAAGGGCAAGACCATAGTGGTCTCAACTAGGGTCCTGCAAACAGGAAGTCTATATTTCGGTTGCAGTTATTTAAACACAGACAAAATTCTGAATTGGCAGATTAAGATCATTGGGATGAAAAAATACTGCTCTTTTTTCTGAACTTGCACTGAACTTTCCCTTTATGGCTGCTATAATATTGTCATTTGCTTAAAAAAAAAAAGTATAAAATGACACGAGTATAAACCGAGGCACACACTTTTACCTTTAGAAAGGAGTAAAAGTGATTGGCTCGAGTATAAACCGAGGGTGGAAATTATGACCACAACTGCCTTCTGATTCTGTATTGTTTTTAGGATTTAGTTGCCCTTTAAATGGACAGCAAAAGTCCCATACAGTAATAGCCATACTGGATTTGGCTATTACTGTATGGGAATTATTCTGTCCATTTAAAAGGCAACTAAAGCCTCATTTCTTGGCACTCCAGATGTTTGGAAACTACAACTCCCAGCATGCTTTAGTTGCTGGGAGTTGTAGTTTCCAAACATCTGCAGTGGCAAGGAACTGCCACTGCATGAATTAGTGCCCCCCCCCTGTGAGACTCCCTACAGTTGCCTTCTCCTACCTGCTCCGGCGGCGCATGCTTTGCATTCCTCTGCAGGCTGTTAATTGCATGCTTTCCAATTATCACAGATTGTTCAGGGCAGTAGAATGCTTTACTTCATTTTGTTGCTCTGATAGGAGAATAGAGCTGTCAATTATGAGGAGCAGCAGACCATGTTATGTAGCAATGTCATGTGACCACACACTTGGTCACCTCTTCTCACTTGTGGTTTCCCCCGAGTCAAGAGTGAGAGGTAAACTGACCAATCCAAGATAAGTCTCTTGTACTGGGGGTTGGGCAGACATTTACCAATGGAGATCACAGTTTTCAGCAGTCTGGTGCAGAGTTCAGAGAAGGCAGCTTAAGAAATGTTTAGTTTTACTTAAAGGGGAACTGTGGTCTCCAAACAAGTTTAAGTTTAAATTAAAGGCTAGTTTCCTACCTTTAAAACGAGCCATCAACCATCTCTCCACGTGCTCCACAGCCCAAGATATAAAGAAATGACTGACCAGAAACTTAATGGGTGGGAGGCTGACATGTGACATTCGTAAGACTTCTCCTGCACAATGCCGCCGCCTCAGACTCCCTCAGTGTGTAAGGGAGACAGGAAGTCCCTCCTCCTCTCTGCTGTTTGAAGTCCTGACAGAGAAGGTAAGGGAATCTATCTTATAGTTTATATTCGTTGGAAGAACGCACACTAGTTTATATGCGTTCTTCAAACGAATATAAACTATAAGATAATAACTGCTGGTGGTTAGCAGTAAAGAGGAGCAGCACCTATAAGAAGAAATAAAAGAGGAGTGCAGGGAAAATTGTTAAAAGGGAATCTATCTTCCCACTATGTGGAAACAGCCTTTTCAGGCAGACTTCTCACTCTGCCTAAAAGGCTGCTCCCACAGAGTTTTCTGTAGGGGGGTTTGAGGCACCCATGAGTGGGCGGGGCGTATGCACCCGTGAGTGGGCGGGGCCTGCACACCTGCGAGGGCGGCAGGGCTTATGCACCCCACGAGTGGGCGAGGCTTAGGCCACATGGGGCTGTAAGAGAATGTAGCCAAGAGGGACCTGCAACACTCAGGGACCATGGGGTCCATGAGTGGGAGGGACCAGGGGGGCTGCAAATGGGAGGACAGATTGACTGACATGGTTTCAGAGCAGGAAGCAGCAAGTGCAGGGTCCTGGTGATGCTGCTGCCATATTACACACAAAAATGTAAATATCTTCAAAACTATGCAAAATAAACAATGAAAACAAATTGCAAAAATTCTCAGGAGAGCAATTCCTATCAATTTGCCTATAGTCCTTTTTGGACCACAGTTCCCATTTAAGGAAAGACAATGACAGCTGTGAATGGGTTGACACTGCCCACACTGCAATACAACTGCACTGTAAGGGGTTCATTTTACTTCACACCTTGTGTCTCTTTTCCCACAAACTACTGAAACCCCAGTATTAAAGGCAACGTACAAAATCTTATCCCTCACCTTTAATTTCCATGTGTCACTTTTGCAAGCAAATTGTGCTTTCTGGGGTACATTGTGTGTCAATAATGATCGATTGTATTAAAAAATAATTTAATGTGAGATGTCTTAACCCATTGTTAAAGGGGAAGTTTATGCGATTCGTGCTAAAGGGGAAGTTGATGCGATACGAGCTAAAGAGGGAGTTGATGTGATTCGCACTAAAGGGGAAGTTGATGGTATACGTATTAAAATGGGAAGTTGCTGCGATGCTATCTAAAGGGGAAGTTGATGCAATGCACTAAAGGGGGAGGTGATGGGATACGTGCTAAAGGGGGAATTGATGGGATTTGCACTAAAGGGGGAGTTGATGTGATACGTATTAAAAGGGGAAGTTGATGTGATGCACTCTAAAGGGGAAGTTGATGCGATATCTGCTAAAGAGGGAGTTGATGTGATTCGCGCTAAAACAGAAGTTGATGCAATACGCACTAAAGGGGGAGTTGATGTGATTCTCGCTAAAGGGGGAGTTGATGTGATTCTCGCTAAAGGGGAAGTTGATAAAATACGCACTAAAGAGGAAGTTGGTGCAATATGCCTTAAAGGGTAAGTTGGTGTGATACATGTTAAAGGGAAAGTTGGTGCGATACATGTTAAAGGGAAAGTTGGTGTGATACATGTTAAAGGGAAAGTTGGTGTGATATGTATTAAAGTGGAAGTTGGAGTGATACGACTTAAAGGGGAAGGTGATGTGATATGCCTTAAAGGGGTAGTTGATGTGATATGCTTTAAAGGGGAAGTTAGTGTGATACACATTAAAGAGAATGTTGGTGTGATACGTGTTAAAGGGGTAGTTGGTGTGATATGTGTTAAAGGGGAAGTTGGTGTGATACGCCTTAAAGGAAAATTGATGTGATGTGCCTTAAAGGGGAAGTTGGTATGATAAGCCTTAAAAGGGTAGTTGATGTGATGTGCATTGAAGGGGAAGTTGATGTGATACACTTTAAAGCGTATCATTTCAACTTCCCCTTCAGCAACGGGGTACAACACCTCACATTAATTTATTTTTTAGGGTAAATACCAACATTATTTACCCTCGAATTTGGATATTTTTCAATACCCCATTATTGCACAACAATAGCCCCCCGAATGTCGTGAGGTATGTTAATTGGGGATGAGATCTGCTCTAGAATCCTGCATCGCAACCATGCCCCAAATGTTGTGATCACACCCAAGGTATTGCTGTTGGGGCCACACCCACGTCCTCAAAAAATCATTGCTATGCCCCCAAACATCACAGTAATGCCTCCAAAAATCACAGGTACAAAGTGCTACATTGCCGTGCATGCGCGCTATAGAGGGTTAGAACCAGGAATCGGTTGGAGATTTTCATCTATTGAATAATGGGAGGCAAGGCATAGCTCCTTTACCCCCCAGGCTTCAATCAATACATTAAAGGAACAGTTCACTTTTTGAGTGAACTATTCCTTTAACAACACAGACAAAGAGCTTGTACGTCACATGCATCAGAGATACAAGAACAGCACGACGTCCATCAGTTACTCAAGTGCTGCAGTATTCAGTTGCAATCAACCAATCAGCCAATCACACCCACGGCTGCTGGTCAGCCGTTTGCAAGTTCCGGCAAACAGAGGGTCAGATCAGAGTGCCCTAGGAGCAAGGGGCTGTAAGTAGAGTTCTGTTTCTCTTTTTAACCATCTAATATAGCGGTGGGGGGGAAGGGATGCCCTACATTTTATTAAAAAATTATATAGTGGATGGAGAATCCGTTTGAATCGATAAGGTACATAACCAACTGTGCACTTCTTTCCCCCCTGTCTAGTAGAATATAAAAAAAAATTAAAGGCCACTGTAGTATTTTAGTAAAAGTGCCTAAAATGTCACATACACACAATGGAAATGCAGAATTTCATTGATGCTAGAATACTAGATAGAACTTTTATGATATCGAGTCAGCCAAAGCATAAAGGTAATATTTGTGATAATAATTACATTCAAAATACCATGTGAATATTTAGAAAAATATCTTGCCTGTCATTGTAATATTGCTGGTTGATAAATTTGCCCCTTAATTCCAGAATACTGTCAGCATACCAACGAGCATCACAGTGACTCAATGGTTGGCACGGATGTCTTGTAGTACGTAATGGGTTCAAATTCTCCCTTGACTGCAGTTGTAAAGAGTTTGTATGCTCTACTTGCACCTGATTGGGTTTCCTCCCAAAATCCTTAGGATATAATGATAGGGTGTGGTTGTGTATTTACACTGATATGAATGGATAAATTAATTGTAAAGCCCTGTATATTCTATTTTTTTTTTCGGCCTAAGTTAAAAAATAAATACAATACTAAATCCCTTTCATGGAGGCCTACTGGATGCCTATCAATGTGCTGAATTATTATCTGGAATTGGTGACAGGTAACTGTTAAGTAACTTGCTTTTTAAATATCAAGATTGCAATAACACTTTTACTTTTTAACATTTACTGATTAGCAGGATATGTGCAAATAAACTATAATCAATACAATACAGGTTTTCTACCCTCCACATATTGTTGTTTGATTTCTCCTCGCACTCCTTTATTGGTAACTGTTGTGGTTTTTCCCCAGACTGTTAATATTTAATATAGAAAAAAAAGTCATTGACCCTTTTTTAGGCTGTGACTGCTGAGCACAGACAATTAAGTCACCATATTTTTATGGTTTGCGCTAGTGGGAGCACATGCCTGTGGTATCTTTTTGGAGTGGCCCCAATATATGCACTGCACTTCCATGCACTATCGGAGCATATGAGATACAAGAGAAGTAAACTGCCGGAAGTGCAGCACACACGCACAACGTTGCAATCGTAACATACATAGTAACATAGTAACATAGTAATTAAGGTTGAATAAAGACATTCGTCCATCAAGTCCAACCTATTCCCTTTTTTTTTTTTTTTTTAACCCTACCTAACAGTTGATCCAGAGGAAGGCAAAAAACCCCAGCTAAAAAAGGGGGGAAAAAATTCCTTCCTGACTCCAAACGGCAATCGGAAAGTATCCCTGGATCAACCAGATCTATATGCATTAATACCAGTAATTCTCAATATTTTTTAGTTTTAGAAACTTATCCAGGCCTTTTTTAAAGTTATTCAATGAACTTGCCATTACCACCTCTGCTGGAAGACAGTTCCACAGTTTCACCGTTCTCACTGTAAAGAAACCTCTCCTAACCTGAAGATGAAACTTCTTTTCTTCCAACCTTAAAGGATGTCCACGAGTCCTCTGATATGACCTATTAGTGAACAATGCACCAGAGAGTTCACTGTATGGGCCATTAATATATTTGTATAAGGTTATCATGTCCCCACGCAACCGCCGCTTCTCCAATGTAAACAGCCCTAACTTGTCTAATCTGCCTGCATATTCAAGCCCCTCCATTCCCCTTATTAATTTAGTTGCCCTTCTCTGAACTGCCTCAATTTCCAAGATGTCCCTTTTGTATATGGGATTCCAAAACTGCACCGCATATTCCAAATGTGGCCTTACCAGTGCCTTGTAAAGAGGGAGAATAATATTTTTCTCTCTTGATTCCATTCCCCTCTTTATACAAGACAATATCTTGCTAGCTCTAGCTGTTGCTACCTGGCATTGTTTGCTACAGCTAAGTCTGTTATCTACCAGAACCCCCAAATCTTTTTCCATTTCAGATGCACTTAACACAGAGTTATTTATGGTGTAGGTGGCACAGGGATTATTAAATCCCAAATGCATCACCTTACATTTATCAACATTGAATCTCATCTGCCATTCTGCTGCCCATTTTGATAATCTATCTAGGTCTGCTTGCAGCACTTGCACATCATTGGAAGTTTCCAAAGCTCTGCATAATTTAGTGTCATCAGCAAACACAGAGACCTTGCTCTCAATGCCCCCTTCTAAGTCATTTATAAACAGATTAAACAGAAGCGGCCCCAGTACAGAACCCTGAGGAACTCCGCTTAGAACTTTAGCCCACATAGATGTAGCTCCATTAACCACCACTCTCTGTTTGCGGTCCAATAACCAGTTCTCTATCCATGAACAAATGTTTTCTTCAAGGCCAACAGTCCTCAGTTTATACATTAGTCGCCTATGTGGCACAGTATCAAAGGCTTTTGCAAAATCCAAATATACCACATCCACAGCTGTGCCTGAATCTAACTTCTTACTCACTTCTTCATAAAAACCAATTAAATTTGTCTGGCATGATCTATTTCTCATAAATCCATGCTGACTACTACTAATAAGATGATCTCTGGAGACAAAGTCAAGGATATGATCCCTTAACAAAGTTTCCATCACCTTCCCTACCACTGATGTTAGGCTTACAGGTCTATAGTTACCAGGCTGTGAACGACTACCTTTTTTGAATATTGGTATTACATTGGCTTTTTTCCAATCCAGCGGCACATCCCCAGACAAAAGCGAATCTGAAAATATGAGACACAGTGGTCTTGCTAGAACTGAACTAAGCTCTTTTAAAATCCTAGGATGCAATTCATCTGGTCCTGGCGCTTTATTGATATTAACTTTGTCTAATTGATTCCGTACCATATCCTCTGTTATCCAATGTGAAAACTCTTCATTTCCTCCCTGCACATTGTTACAATCCCTACTGTAAGGATTCTCAACAGTAAAAACCGTTGTAAAAAAACGGTTTAGCAGATTAGCCTTTTCGGCATCCTCTACAACCACCTCAGCTCCATTATTTAATGGTCCCACATTCTCAGTCCTCATTTTTTTACCATTTATATACTTAAAAAACATCTTGGGGTTGGACTTGCTTTGTTCGGCAATCCGTATTTCATTTTCTATTTTAGCTAGTTTAATTGCTTTCTTGCACTCTTTATTACAACTTTTGAAGTCCCTGTAAGCCTGTTCTGTGCCTTCTGCTTTCAAAATTTTAAAAGCCCTTTTCTTTTTTTCCATTTCCCTTTTTACCTGAGCATTAAGCCATGCAGGAGTGGACCTAATTTTGAAGTGGAATCCCAAATGGACAGGGACAGAATGGATAAAGTAGCAGAACAGAAATCACAAGGACCTAGCAGAGGAATCGAACAACCACTTGTGCTCCATGCAGGGAGACTTATAGAATATTTAAAGGGCAGGAGATCAGAGAGAGAGTTAAAGGGGAGGTTCATTGAAAATACATATATGTTTAAGAAAAAAGACTAGTATTTTCCATCCTAATGACCTAAACCTGTTCATTTAACCTTTTTAATGCTTTTGAAAATACTGACTTCCTGTTTGCAGGACCCCTTGACCAAATAGCTGGGTTGATTCAGATGCTCAGTAGAGATCTGAGCATGTTTGCCATCCAACAGCCAATCAGTGGAAATACTGTAGGAACATGCCAGCATAGAGTGCATTCTAGGGAAGAAGGACGTTACAGAGCCCAAATGTCAGCTCACTATTGTCAACAGCAGCGAATAGCCACTATATTAAATTCAACTGATTTTTAGAAGAATGCATAATATAAACTAGAAAATTATAAATGTATGATATTTCCACTAAAACTTTCCCTTTAAGGATTGTCATACCAAAGTAGAATTGGAAAGGAGGGATCAGAGAGCATATGTAGGTAAGGAACGAAATAAAGATTGAACCATAATAAAAGACGCAAAATACAAAAATTTACTCTCTAAAGTAAACAAATATGAAAAGATACATGAAATGAATGGCATGCAATAGAAATAAATAAAACCAAATAAAATGAAAAATGGGAAGAGAATCATTAAGTTTCAAAGAAAAAAAAAATATAAAGATAAAAGCTGTTTTTTAAACATTGAACTTACCTGTTCCCTGAGGGCTAAGCACAAACACAACCAGAAACACCTAGTCCTGCTTAGACAAGAACTGTTCAGTAGCCATACCGTAGCTCAAACAATCTTCAGATACAGATGTATAAGACAAGTGTGTAGCCAAAGCTGTGATGTTCCTCACTCAAGGCCTGCAGTACTTATAAACATTTCCAAACATGGCAGACACTGGTAGATCACTGACCCAGCACTCCCATTTTATTGGCATTCTCAGGGGAATGAATATGAGGATTTAAATAATTGAAGCTATAAATACATTTTCGTTTAAAAACAACTGTTCAATAAAATCTCTGTAGTCCTGGCATGGTTTGTTCATCTGTTTATTACCTTAATAATTAAAAACCAATTAAAATACCATTAATGAACAGTAACTGTTTCACCAGTTGCAGAGAATTTGATGAGAGACACCACTTCCAGGGAGAAAAAAAACACAACAAAGGAAGCAAATAATGTACTTGAGGCACTTGTCTATTTGCAACTATTTTTATTTCTATATATTCATAGTTCTCCTTACAATTGAGAGAGATTTACCTATTTTTTCCTTTGTATATAACTTTAAAGAGTGCATCTTAAGTGGTGGTATTTAAATAAATACATACATACTGTACTGTACATAATGTGTTGCCAAAATACCACTGTAGGGAAAGATAAATATACAGACGCTGCATGCAATAGAGATGGACTAGAACTCGAACCGAGTTCGAACCGAACTATTCAAATTTGAACTAATTCGGACTTCTCGAACTATCCGGACCCGGATTTTCGATATTTTTGGACTTTCGATAAATATCGAATGTTCGACGTTCGAAAGTGCAAGTAAAATGTCCATGGTATCTAGGCACGAACATCGAATCTACGAGTAAAGTGTCCATTAAAGTCTATACGCCAGCATCGAATTCGCGAGTAAAATGACATGGTACCTAGGCGCAACGAGCTTGAAAAAGCGTGAGTGAGAGTAAATAGATTTTTCGAATGTCCTGGATATTCAAAAATGTTCCCTAGACCATTACCCAGGTCCCAAAAACCATTTACATTAAGTTACCATTAAATTTTATTGTATTTCATTAGAACTTTCCATATAGTTCGAAAACGCCCATCTCTACATATCAAGGGTTCAGACCTTGGAAGTTGCATCACTATAAAGTTGTATGGACAAAAAAATGCACTGATACTGTATCGGCCAAATTATGGCAAAACCCATGGTTTAATATACTATGGGTTAGCATAGGTTTTCAGTAATTTAGCTCTGGTTGCTGTTTCCAAATATTTTGGAAATAACACGGTATAGCCTATTCAGTATAGACTATGTGAAATTTGCTTGCCTATTGAAAGGAGGCGTAAACCGGATGTCTTAACTGACTGGGACTAAGTAAGTAAGTCTCACAAAAAGGTTTGTACACCACAGGCCATCATGGCACCAATACGAAACCGATTGGTAGTCTGTCTGATATCATGGTACCACCAATATTTCAGAATGAAAATCATGACTGAGTAAAAATTTCTGATGCATTTGACACTGTCAGCTGTGGGTGAAAAATTTCAGCCAATATTTGAAACCAAACATTGTCAGTAGCAATTAATTGGATTAAAATACCAGCCTTAGCTTGAACCAAATTTTGATGATTCTTCCTAATCAAATCTTGATCAGAAGAACCAGCGGGAGAAAGTTTGTCTGACCCTGATCCTATCTCACTTTACATCAATTAACAAAGTAAAAAGCACATAACAAAAAAAGAAAGGCAATAGCATTTAATTGACCATCATTCCATCATCATGTTGGACTGGGGTGTTGGGGCCCTCAAGGGCGCAACTGAGAAAGGGGGAAAGCTTGAAACATTGTGCATGCATAATGTCACAATAAAAGCACAAATATGAAAGTGTGTGTGTCTCCGCCTTTTACTTCTGGAATATCATACCAGTGGCCCACCTTGAAAAATTTAGGGGCCCATATACAACACTTATTCTCCTCTCTCACTCCTTTTAGTATCTTTTTTACTCCTCTGACTTTTTAAGTTTAGTAACTTAATATTTTTACTGTCCCTTTGCCAGCATCAAAGTTTAACTATATTTTCTGGTTTGGGCCCACTGGGGATTTTCCAGGGGCCAGTCTGACCTGTTCCTCCATAAGATACTATACACCATTCAGAAAGCATTGGGCTGTTAGAGATGACAATATTCTAATGAGGCAAACCATAAAAAATAATATCACATTTTTCACACTTTTTTGGCTTCATGTGAATGTTGTCACATGTGTGACCCTTTAAATTGGTCTCTTGTTTTTAATAAATACAAATAACATTCATTATATTTTTGAATATTTTTTTTTCGGTTTAGAACTGTCATTACAGTGGACATTTATTTATTGTTAATTCAAATATTCTAAAATTAATTACTTAACCACTTTGTCAAATGAAAAATAGCAAATTTGTAAGACTGCTGTTAAAGAATAACACTGGCATTTAATCATAAGAACATGGATTAAATGGATCCCATTCTGCATGCCTTATAACTGACATGGCACAGTCATCAGAACATTTTGTTTTCATTGGTTATGTATGTGTAACATTCTTTTTATAAATATTAATTATACATGCCTAACAAATAAGAAAATTGCACAGGTGTAATATGTAACAGAATGATACAAAGAAATATGAATTATTCATGTATTTATTCGCTACAGTTCTTTCTGGGGGGATAGGGTGATGGATGTGTAAAACCTGACACCCTGATACAGTTCTTTCTCTGGGGGAGGGGGTTATTCAAGATTAATGAATGGGGGATGGGGGTTGATGGAGTGTAATAAATGGCACCCTGGTACAGTTCTTACTGAGGGATGGGGGTTGATGGAGTGTACATGCCTTGCACCCTAGTACAGTTTTTTTTCTTGGGGATGAGGGTTAAAGGACAACAATACCAATAAAAAACAAAATTACCCCCATTACATGTCCAAACTTCTAAATCACATTTACAGCTGTGGCTGCTCCCTAGATATCACACAGCAAAATGGAGTACTAGAAGCCTGCCTCCTGGATGGCCCAGGGCCATGATTAACATAACACTTGTCATTGGGTGGGGGGGAATGTGTTACAACCTCTCTCCTCCTCCTCTGCCAGTCAGCAAACTTGAAATTGCTAGGATACAGCCTAAATAATCAGCTGATAAGGGTGGGTGAAGGAGTGTTTTTCGCCATGCTAGCTCTGAGTGACAGTTAGAGGCAAACAGAATCGTTACACCTCCTTTGCAGCATGGCTAATTGAAGGCAGAGAGAGAGGCTCGAAATCAGTAAATAAATGTATGGGGAGGGCTACATACCTTTACTCGTTTTAAAGCAAACTAAAAAAAATGCATTGAGGAAATACAGTTATCCTTTCATGAAATTGAATGCCTGAAACTCTGTTAAAGTTCTTTCTGGGGTTGTGGGGGTTAATGGAGTGTAATGGAGTGGAAGCACACGCCATAGACATCTATTGACATCTTAATATATGAATACTTGAATACTGAAGTATGGACTGCTTGATTTGAGTTCCTTTTAAAGTATACATTCGTATATCTCCCATCACAATGCTGAATGCCCCAAATGTCACGCTGAGCCTGCTGACTTTGGCATATGATATGGTCTTGTCATAAGGTCACACAGTTCTGGTTGTAAAATTGCGAGAATCTTGTTTAATATATTATACATTTACAGCTTTATGGAGTCCTTGGTACAATATGTCACTCAACACCTAATCTAAGTTGTGAGTCTAGATGCTGCACTGCTCTATCCTGGTCCTTCATTCAGATCGAGCGCTGAGCTGGTTTTTATGGTGGCAAAACTATATGCTCAAATAATACCTTACCTGAGCTTCTTATTAACTACGTTAAATTCCAGTCTGTATTAGAGATGTAATGTGGGTTTCAATAGAAACCTAGTTTCAAATTGAATCTGAGGGTTTCGAAGAAGTCTGACAAAACTTTCGGAACTCCCAAATGTCACAAAACCAGGATTTTCGAATTTCCGATTTTTAGCATCGAAAACCGAAAGTAGACGATTCCGAAAATCAAAAGTAGCCGATTTTCAAAAATCTAAAGTAGACGAATTTCGAAAATCAAAAAACGAAAGAAGACAATTTTTGAAAATCGAAACTCGGATTTACATCGAAAACCAAAAGTAGACAATTTTCAAAAATCTAAAGTAGACGAATTTCGAACGAAGGAAGACAATTTTTGAAAATCGAAACTCGGATTTACATCGAAAACCAAAAGTAGACGATTTTGAAAAATCGAAAGTAGACGATTTTCGAAAAACAAAAGTAGATGATTTTAGAAAATCAAAAATAGATGATTTTCGAAAAATCAAAAGTAGACAAATTTTGAAACTCGAATTTTCAAACTTTCCGAAAACTTCGAAAATTCGAAAATGGAACGAAACTCAACAGTTTCGAAAATCTCTAGTCTGTATTAGTTAAGCAATAATGTAAACATCTTTAAAAGATAAACTATCGTTGTATAAAGTTATTTTAAAAAAAACAGTTAAACTGAAAATATACATGGGACCAGGGATATAGGATTGGTAATTCCTACCTCACAATATTGTTTCTGTAAGGAGCACCAGTCCAAAAAAACTGATTCTTGCCAGTCTTCCTACTGGCTTCATCACTATTTTTAATACAGGAATAGTCCAGGACTAAATGGCAAACGAAAAACTGTACGTGCTGTAGTTTCTCAACAAAATGATATTGTGAGGTAGGAATAATCAATCCTACCTCCCTGCCCCAGGTACTTTCCATTTTTAGGAAAAAACAAATAGGTGTACGCTTCGCTGCCAGGGACCATTGAGGTTCGGGTCACTCCTCCCTACTGCTCCGTTCCAGCAGTATTGGCAAACAATAAGATAGAAAGGAAAGGGACGCCACGCAGGGTTACTGCGAACACAAAGTGTTTATGATCCAACATGTTTCGACCCACAACGGGTCTTTTCAAGTGTATGCAACACTGATCAGTGAAACCAATAAAACCCCAGAAGACCCCCCTTCCCTTCCATTGGCCAAAGGCCATGTCCATCAACAAAGTCCAATCAGTGTCCATGGAAACGTATCATGAAACAACCACCACGTGGGAGATGCTGTGCGAGCAGCTGTGAAACAACCGTAAAGTGCTAAAACACATCTTGATACATATAAACTGGTAAAAGAATTGCAGGAGCGTGACTCCTTCTAGCGAGCTCCTCCATTAAGGTGTATCGAATAACAAGTTAATTAAAAACTAGATAGATATTATATAATACAATGGGGACCAACTTTAACTGTAAGCATTTATACTTAGCCATTCTAGATCGTTGGACTGCGACAATTTCAAACATAGGGGTTCCTGGGGGGAACACAAAAGAGGTAAAACAGTCATTGAGTCCTTATGGGTGCATGCTGTTTAACCTTTTAATCCAGATGCCTCGGTTTGCAGTAACATTTTAGTTAAATCGCCCCTCTCAGTGGTAAAATTACTTTATCCATATACACCACCCCTAATTATGAAAACATTGTGTTTCTTTCTGCAAAGTGTTAGGATACAGAGGTATCTGTATGAGTGAGTTAGTTAGTTACATAGTTTCTTATGTTGCATTTGTGTTCTTGGATGCGTGCTTTAGCTGGCCTGCTGTTTTGTCCCACATACAATTGCCACATGGGCATTTCAGCATATAAAATGACTGTTTCGCAAGTGGCATAATTTTCATGGGTATTTCATAGCCCATGGTGGGTGGTCGATGTGGTTACCTCTTATATGCTACTGCAACAATTGCAGTTCATACATGGAAATGTTCCTTTCGTTTTGGGCTTGGGGTGTGGGTTTTTATGATACGCTGCAGGTCGGAGGGGTTTTATGATTACGCTTGGGGGGTTTTTTGATTACGATGCAGGTCAGGGGACACAATCTTGTCTTTAAGTTTTTACCCTCTTTATAACAAAACCTGATTGAGGTTTGAAACAGATGCCCATACTTAGCGTCCTGTGTGTAAGATGGGCCAGTGTCTTTTAGGACATTTCAATGGAGTGGCTGTTGGTTATATGGATAAAAAAGTTAGGTTTTTGTGGCAGTGATTTATTTTTATTTTATTGACAGAAGTTGTTCTCTGGAGAGGGTAGCTGTATGGTTTACGCTTCTGAATGAGGTTTTGTTATACCCGTTTTGTATAAAACGGTGATTAAGTTTGGACGCCGCTGCCATATATTCTTGTGTCAGTAGAGATTATTCTTTGGCCCTCATGTATTGGCCTTTTGATATACCCCTAAATACTTTGGGATTGTGGAAACGCTGGCATGAAGTAAATTTTCCTGTCGGACGGTTTCCTATATAGGCTAGTGGCTATTTTTGAAACCTCAATCTTTAGGAGTACATCTAGATAGGGCATTGTAGTGTTGTGAGGGTGTTATGAGTGAATTGATGGATCGGTGTACCTCATTTGCTTCTTTGATCATTGTTCCAGTTTTAACAGGACCATCTCCAAATAATCAGGATGTCGTCCACAAATCTGTAGTAGCCTTAATGTGTTCTGGTACATTGGGTTGTGGATAAACATCTGTTTTTCTAGCTGGTTGATAAATAGATTAGCTAGTGATGGGGCTACTGTAGCGCCCATGGAGTCCTTGTAGCTGCCAGTAGTACTGTTTAAGGAATCTAAAGTAATATTTTCTTTAGTACGATTTCCAAGCAGTCCAGCAGAAAGTATACGTGGGGTGTGGGCAAGTCAGTGTCTAGTAGGCACTCTCATGGCTTTGAGGCCCTATCTGTGGGATTGAGGTGTAGAGTGCTTGTATATCTATGGTACATAGATATGTTTCTGGTTTCAGTGGCTGAGTGTAATTAGTCTGTTGAGTAGGTCTGTGGTGTCTTTGAGACAATGGAGAATTGGGCAGCCAGTGGTTGAAGGTAAGAATCTACGTATTGGGAAAGTGGTTCAATACGGATCCTAAGCCTGATACTATAGGTCTCCCTGGAGGGTTTATAAGCGTTTGTGAATTTTATGGAGGGTATATAATACTGGTGTCCTTGGATGATTGGTCCAAGGAAACCTGCTTCTTGTGTCGTAATAATTCCATTTTGGAGTGCTTCTTCCTCTCTTAGGTCAATTCGTTTTTAATGGCACTTGTGGGGTCTCCTTTGTATCTGTTGTAGTGTTCTGGACAGCAAGTTGGCCTTGAATCTCACTAACATATGTGTCCGTGTCATCACTACTATTGCTCCCCCCTTTGTCCGCAATGCGGATAGTAATGTTTATGTTGTTTGGAGGTTCCTTAGTGCTTTTTTTTCATTCTGAGTTAGGTTATGTTTAGGTTTGGACTGAGTACTCATTTTCCCACCTCTCTAGAGACAGGGTTGGTGAACACATTGAGAGTGTTGCTCTTAATGTCTGGTACAAACATACTCTTTGTTTTGAAGGTATGTTGGGTTTTTGTTTCAGTCTGATCTGCAAAATGCATTTGTAGTTTAATGGTTCGAAGGAAACTTTTGAAACTCAATTTCCCATTGTATGGGATCTGTTTTGTAGACTGGTACAAAACCCAACCCTTTGTTTAATACAGCCAATTCATGTACATTTAAAGGATAGGTAGAGATATTAAAACAAGATTGTGTTACCTTTGTTGTCTCGCTTTCCTGGGAAAATCTCCCCCTCTGTGGTGGCGGTGGCTCTAGGTTCTCGTGCAGCGATCTGTTCTTCCTTCTGCCTCGGTGGTGCCTTTTCCTAAAAATGCTTGTGAGATGTTGAAGCTTGGTCTCCCTCTGTGTCTCTCCGCTGCTTGATGAGGTGGTTACCCTACTTCTGGGTCTGGATCCATATTTTCGGTGCCAGTGTTGCACTTGTCCTCTGGCCTTGTGTCCGGTTTTCCTCCCATCTGTAGACGTGGTTTTGTGTATAGTCGCGGTGTCTCATTCTAGCTTTCGTGCTTTGCGAGCTTGGATGTTGTCTCTTAATCTTTGCAGGATCTGTGGTTTTGTTTTCTCTATGTCCGATAGTTGTTCTGCAGTCAGCGTGGTAAGGAGTTTGGCCTTTAACTCCATTATCTCTTTCCGGATTTGAGTTACTTTGACTTGCAGACGTTCTATTGTAAGGATCATTAAATCCATGCTGAATTTGTTTGAAATTCGTGGCATTCTGCAAGAGGACTGGATCGTCCTTGCAGAGCGTGGGGCCGACGTGCGGGTGTAGGCCACGTGGTGCTTGTTGGGGCGGGCGTATTGTACAGCTTGCTGGTGTGATGTGAGACTCACTTCCTTTTTCTGCAAATTCAGTAGTTGGCGTGCAGCTCATTGGTGGTGGTGAGTGGTGCACTTACTGGTTAATGCGCTCCGCTTCTTTTAGTAGCGCTGTACCTCACTATCGGTGTAGGCAAACGTTGCGAAGGGTGTGTGGGTAATGTGGATTCCTCTCGGACATTTCAATTAGTCCCGAGGCTTCTGGCTTGAGCGTACAGGCGGTGGTTGTTCTCAGGAAAAAACGAATAGGTGTACGCTGTGCTGCCAAGGGACCATTGAGGTTCGGGTCACTCCTCCCTACTGCTCCATTCCCAGCAGTATTGGCAAACAAATAAGGTAGAAACAGATGTATCCACAACCCATGTACCAGAAACACATTAAAGGCTACTACAGATTTGTGGACGACATCTGATTATTTGGATGGTCCTGTTGAGAAACTGGGAATAATGATCAAAGAAGCAAACGAGGTACACCGATCATAAAATTCAGTCACAACACTCACAAACTATAATGCCCTATCTAGATGTAATCTCTAAAGATTGAGGGTTCAAAAATAGCCACTAGCCTATATAGGAAACGATTGACAGGAACAATTTATTCATGCCAGCAGTTTCCACAATCCCAAAGTATTTAGGGGTATATCAAAAGGCCAATACATGAGGGGCCAAAAGAATAATCTCTAATGCACAGAATATATGGCAGCGGCGTCCAAACTTAATCACCAGTTTATACACGAGGGGTATAACAAAACCATCGTTCAAGAAGCCGTAAACCTACAGCTACCCTCTCCAGGAACAACTACTGGTCAATAAAATAAAAATAAGAGCACTGCCACATAAAACCTAACATTTGTGTCCACATATAACCAACAGAGCCACTCCATTGAAAATGTCCTAAAAAGACACTGGCCCATCTTACAACAGGACCCTAAGTATGGACATCTGTTTCAAACCCCAATCAGTTTTGTTATAAAAAGAGGTAAAAACTTAAAGAAGATAGTGTCCCTCTGACCTGCAGCGTAATCATAAAACCCCCTAAGCCACAAAACTGAAAGGAACATTTCCATGTATGAACTGCATATGTTGCAGTAGCATAATAAGAGGTAACCACATCGACCACCCCACCATGGGCTATGAAATACCCATGAAAAATTATGCCACTTGCGAAACTAAAGCAGTCATTTTATGCTGAAATGCCCATGTGGCAAAGTGTATGTGGGACAAACAGGCAGGCCAGCTAAAGCACGCATCCAAAAACACAAATGCAACATAAGAAACTTGTAACTAACACTCATACAGATACCTCTGTATCCAGACATTTTGCAGAAAGAAACACAATGTTTCAAAATTACGGTGGTGTATATTGGATAAAGTAATATTACCACTGAGAGGTGGCGATTTAACTAAAATGTTACTGCAAACCGAGGCATCTGGATTAAAAGGTTAAACAGCATGCACCCATAAGGACTCATGACTGTGGTCTGTAAAACCTTTTCTATAAAAACCTTTTATAATACCTCTGTAAATTGTATAGTCTCATTACTCATGATGTCTTTTGTGTTCCCCCCAGGAACCCCTATGTTTGAAAGTTGTCACAGTACCAACGATCATAGAATGGCTTACAGTTAAAGTTGGTACCCATTGTATTATATATATATATATATATATATATATATATATATAGTTTTTAACTTGTTATTCGATACACCTTAATGGAGGAGCTCGCTAGAAGGAGTCACGCTCCTGCAATTCTTTTACCAGTTTATATGTATCAAGATGTGTGTTAGCACTTACGGTTGTTCACAGCTGCTCGCACAGCATCTCCCACGTGGTGGTTGTTTCATGATACGTTCCATGGACACTGATTGGACTTTGTTGATGGACATGGCCTTTGGCCAATGGAAGGAAGGGGTGGTCTTCTGGGTTTTATTTGGTTTTCACTGATCAGTGTTTGCATACACTGAAAAAGACTGTGTGTGGTCGAAACATGTTGGATCAATAAACACTTTGTGTTCGCAGTAACCCTGCGTGGCGTCCCCTTCTTCTACCTTATTTACTTTCCATTTTTAAACAGTTCATTTTTAGAGTATAGATACTTTAAAACCACATTTTAGGTATGCTTCATGATCATTTAATCTAAACTACCCTCTCCCATTATTCCCTACGGCTTTGAATCCATCTTGTGTATTTGAATTAAATGTTTGTTCAAAAGTTAGATTATAAAACAATTTTATTGTACAAATAATGTTTACCATACAAATGTACGGAAGACACATGGGATATCATCTAATGATAACTTGTATTCTAAAAATACAGTTTTTTTAAAAATGTGTCCGTTTAAATTTAGTTCAGAGCCAATTGGGTTCTTTTGTGTGAAGGGGTGGCAACAAATTTGTCCAGTTATACAAAAGTATGATAATAAAGTATACTATCATTCAACATTTTATCTTCAGAACTCTCTGTTTCTTGATCTGAATTGGTAAGGTTTATTTTCTTATAGAAAATTGTGGTGGGGTTTACCTATTTTCAGTTGACAAATAAAACCATGCACCACCCTTTTACAATACCCTATTTATATGGCATGGAATTCACTAGAATGAGATTGTACCCTAGTCAATACATTACATTCCACCCAATGCTTTGCCATATCTGCCTTCAAAGGGCTATGGTATTCATTTTACCCCCGCAAGAATGTGATGTAAGGCTTGAATAATTGTACAAAGGACAACAGTAAATTAGTAATAATAGCTGATATTGGAAATGGTTGTTTTTTTTGTACATTTGAACTTTGTCAGAAGGTGCTGAAGGTTATTTCACACTTACATGTTAGGCTAGGTATATAATAGCAAATATTTCAGGTTAACCACCAATATTTCTGTATTTCAGTTGGTGTCCCGACCTATCGACCGCACAGTCTGTTGGGGATAACCGCACCTTGACAACTTTGTTGCCATGTGTACCTAGCGTTAAAAGCACCCTAATCCATATCTTTTATATTTGTAAAAGTAAAGAATAAAAAAAAATGTAAGCAGCATACCACTGCCTTAGATAACTTGCTTCATTCTAAGACTGGTTCATTAATCTGTTAACCTATTATCAAGGATCACTTTATGGGAGATAGACTGTACTATTAACCTATTTAATGCATATAACTTTAAGGAACTATACCTAAAAACTGTTTTTTTAATTGACCATAACTGCAAACTATAATTCTTCCCAACCATTACTATAATTTTTGTTGATCTGCCCCCTATCTTTAAATATCCAATCCAAAAAATTCTTATATTTCAGCTGTCAATCAAGTTCCTTGCTCTCAAAATCTATTCTTCTGTGAGTAGTTTTACTGTAGCTGGAATGGTGACAGAGTTTTGACAGTAGGAATGCTGTATGCTGTGTACAGGCTTGACAGTTGGTTTGTGGGAAAAAAGTCAGGTTGGATGAAAGTGGGGGTGGTTAAAAGAGGTAGGGGGATACTGCTCCTAAACAAAATGTGTTCTGGATGAAGGCATGCAGCAACACATGCAAAGTGCTACTTAATGCATTCAATTAGAGATTAAGATGAGGCAAAGTCATTTTTTCAGTATAGTGTGTCCTTTCAGTTCTGAGGTCCATGTAAGCTGCAAGGTATGGTCAAAATTATTCACTTACTGCAGGGATAGGCAACCAGTAGATCTCCAGATGTTTTGAAACTACAACTCCCAGAATTCCCTAACTACAGAGTGCTTGTAGAGGAATGCTGGGAGTGTAGTTTTCAAACATCTGGAGATCTACTGGTTGCTTATCCCTGACTTACTGTATTTTACAGGTACCTAACGTTTCTTTATTTCTCATAATGCAATATGTGCAGTATATAGTTTAAAACCTGTTTTGTAAAATACTTAAGGAAATTAAAAGGTTACATAAAATGACCCACAAAACTGGTTGTTAAGATTATATATCTTTCTAAGTAGTTGTTTCTATAAAACAGAGCATTTTAAATGGATTTTTTAGTAGCCATAAGTAAACATAGCCTCTTCTCCATTCCTGTTTATGGCCAGGGTATGATCTATGTGCTTTTCCTGAGAGAGAGAACATCATTTAATCAGCTTCTTTTATGCCTGGGTGCAAAGGGAAAAGAAGAGAAAGTAAGAGTATTTTATTTAAAGGGGCAATAAAGTGTACAAAATATTATTACAAAAGCATAAAGAAAACATTTGGTGGAGGTAGGAGATCCAATTCCTACTGCCCATTCTTACTTTCTAGAAGAGTTATCCTGTTTCCGGCCACTGACAGTTCTCCATGCCTTCTCACCCCGAAACGTGCCATATGACAGAGAAGGAGGTGGGAGTACAAGGAGGATCAGGAAAGCTGTAAGCTAATGGGCATAGATTCTATAAGGTAAGAGAAGCAGGGAGGAAAATCCTGAATTTATTTTTCATACTTTTGTAAAATTTTTTACATTTCAGTACCCCTTTAAAGAAAGATTTTTTATGAAATATAATGTAATTTTCCAGTTTGTTTCCCGTCTGCACTCACCTAATTCTAATTTCTTCAGGTACTTCTAGGAATACAGGGGCCTCAGCCTGCTGACATAATCCAATATGAACAACATTTAAACACTTAAAGGCTTTTTCACCTTAAATAAAAACTTTTAATATCTGTAGGCCACCCTGCCGACCCCCAAATGGCGAGTTATATTTCTAAAAAGAAATCAGAGACATACTTACAGCCCTTGCTCCTGCGGCGTCTTCCCCGGCTGGAACTTGCAGCAGGGGCCGGATTGGCAGCCGCATCTGTGATTGGCTGACGCAGCTGAATGAGAGGTTGGGACCAGACAAGCGACTTTAAATAAGAATTCCTGTAGATTTAATTGGGAAGGGGTGGTTGGAAGGGAGTTTGCTTTTGAAGTAGTTATATCCCCCTTATGGTGCAAACCCACTTGCAGCGCGCGGAAGCATGTAAGACAGCGTTAAAAAACTAAAGCGTTTAAAACAAAGAAAGCGTTTAGAACAACACTATTTTCTTGCTTGCTGTGCTCTGCTGTGTATTGCTGTTTAGTATGGACAGTTTTGTTGGGCGCGCAATGTGCATCCTGCCGCATGTATGGGATCTTGGGGCAGCCGCCCCAGGGGACCTATGTATGTGTCAGATGTGAGTGGGTTGCCCATCTGGAATCTGATAGTACAGAATCTAAGGGGAACTTGCAGCATTGCAGGACTTGGCAAACCTGGGGGAAATGCAGGTACTGGCAGGGGCCAGTAAACTGGTGGGTGGAGATGGGGCAGATAAGGTGGAGAAGGAAGATAGATTTGTAAGGGTCACCAGGGGAAGTAGGGACGGAAGGATAGGGGGGCTTCTTCCCAGCTGGTCGATCCCAACAGATTTGCCATTTTAGGTGAAGATGTGGAGGATGATGGCTAGGAAGCAGCATGTATGGAGCGGGCTTTCCCTTGAGCACCAGGGGACGGCCATCTCCAATACAAGGGAGGGGAGAACTGGGGGCTAGGAAGGATAGACAGGTGGTAGTGGTAGGGGATTCTATTATTAGAAGGGTAGATAGGGTAATCTTGCCAGGACCCTGCCTGCCGAACAGTGTGTTGTCTGCCTGGTGCTAGGGTTCGACATTGGGTGGATCGTGTAGACAGATTATTGGGTGGGGTGGGAGTGACCCGGCGGTCTTGGTTCACATTGGTGCCAATGACAAAGTTAGAGGTGGAGGTGAGGTCCTTAAAAATGATTTCCGAGAATTAGGGGCCAAGTTAAAAGCAAGGACCTCCAGGGTAGTAATTTCAGAAATACTACCGCAGCCACGTGCTACGCTAGGGAGGCAACGGGAGCTCAGGAGTATAAATGCGTGGCTAAGAGAGTGGTTGTAAGGAGATGGGGTTTGGGTTTTTAGAGAATGGGCTGACTTTTCTGTTGGCTACAGGCTCTTTAGTAGTGACGGAATGCACCTCAATGGTGATGGTGCAACTGTTTTGGGGGAGAAGATGGCTGGGGTTGGAGGAGATTTTAAACTAGGTATGGGGGGGAGGGAAAGTTTAACTACACAGGGGTAGATAGAGAAGTTAGGGATCTGGGGGCTAGTAAAACAACGGAGGGGGAGAAGGAGGAGGGGGAGCATAGAGGATAAGGAGGCATGTAGACCATGTATGGAAGTAAATCAATTGATAATCTAAAATGTATGTTTACAAATGCAAGGAGTCTGGCTGGAAAAACCGGCGAACTTGAAATAATAGCGTAAAAGAAAGGTATGATGTAATTGGTATAGCAGAATCATGGCTTAATGACACACGACTGGACAGTAAATATTGAAGGGTACTCCTTATTAGACCTGACCGAGTTAATAAGAAGGAGGAGGAGTATGTATGTATGTTAAACAGGAATTGAAGCCAAATTTAAAAGATGGAATAGATGGGGGAGCAAACGATGCGGCAGAAAAATTATGGGTGGAACTGTGTACAGGAAGCAAGAAGGTGGGTAAATTAATTGTTGGAGTGTGTATAAAGCCGCCAAATGCCGGGGAAGAGGTGGAAATGACTCCATATGCAGTTGGCGAAGGCTGCTGGTATGGGGCATGTTCTGGTTATGGGGGATTTTAACTACCCTGAAATAGATTGGAGTAAGGGAACTGCCAGCACCTCAAAGGATAAGGTTCTTAAATTTCCTATATGAGCATTTTCTTTCACAGATGGTAGAAGTTCCTACTAGAAAGAATGCGTTGTTGGATCTGGTGATATCTAATAACCCAGAGCTCATTTTGGAGATGAAGGTAATGGGAAGGTTAGGGAATAGTGACCATGATAAGTGTCATTTAATATAGGTTGCAGAAAAAAAAGTGCAATGGCTTAACAAAAACTTTTAACTTTAGGAAAGCTAATTTTATGCTTTTAAAGGAATCGCTCCTGCTCATAGACTGGGGGGAACTGTTTCTAGGTAAAGATACTGAGCAGATGTGGACCACTTTAAAGGGATATTAAACTATAACATTCCAAATCGGTACCTTTAGGAAACAAGTGTAACTGAAGATGAAACTTCTTTTCTTCCAACCTTAAAGGATGTCCACGAGTCCTCTGATATGACCTATTAGTGAACAATGCACCAGAGAGTTCACTGTATGGGCCATTAATATATTTGTATAAGGTTATCATGTCCCCACGCAACCGCCGCTTCTCCAATGTAAACAGCCCTAACTTGTCTAATCTGCCTGCATATTCAAGCCCCTCCATTCCCCTTATTAATTTAGTTGCCCTTCTCTGAACTGCCTCAATTTCCAAGATGTCCCTTTTGTATATGGGATTCCAAAACTGCACCGCATATTCCAAATGTGGCCTTACCAGTGCCTTGTAAAGAGGGAGAATAATATTTTTCTCTCTTGATTCCATTCCCCTCTTTATACAAGACAATATCTTGCTAGCTCTAGCTGTTGCTACCTGGCATTGTTTGCTACAGCTAAGTCTGTTATCTACCAGAACCCCCAAATCTTTTTCCATTTCAGATGCACTTAACACAGAGTTATTTATGGTGTAGGTGGCACAGGGATTATTAAATCCCAAATGCATCACCTTACATTTATCAACATTGAATCTCATCTGCCATTCTGCTGCCCATTTTGATAATCTATCTAGGTCTGCTTGCAGCACTTGCACATCATTGGAAGTTTCCAAAGCTCTGCATAGTTTAGTGTCATCAGCAAACACAGAGACCTTGCTCTCAATGCCCCCTTCTAAGTCATTTATAAACAGATTAAACAGAAGCGGCCCCAGTACAGAACCCTGAGGAACTCCGCTTAGAACTTTAGCCCACATAGATGTAGCTCCATTAACCACCACTCTCTGTTTGCGGTCCAATAACCAGTTCTCTATCCATGAACAAATGTTTTCTTCAAGGCCAACAGTCCTCAGTTTATACATTAGTCGCCTATGTGGCACAGTATCAAAGGCTTTTGCAAAATCCAAATATACCACATCCACAGCTGTGCCTGAATCTAACTTCTTACTCACTTCTTCATAAAAACCAATTAAATTTGTCTGGCATGATCTATTTCTCATAAATCCATGCTGACTACTACTAATAAGATGATCTCTGGAGACAAAGTCAAGGATATGATCCCTTAACAAAGTTTCCATCACCTTCCCTACCACTGATGTTAGGCTTACAGGTCTATAGTTACCAGGCTGTGAACGACTACCTTTTTTGAATATTGGTATTACATTGGCTTTTTTCCAATCCAGCGGCACATCCCCAGACAAAAGCGAATCTGAAAAGATGAGACACAGTGGTCTTGCTAGAACTGAACTAAGCTCTTTTAAAATCCTAGGATGCAATCCATCTGGTCCTGGCGCTTTATTGATATTAACTTTGTCTAATTGATTCCGTACCATATCCTCTGTTATCCAATGTGAAAACTCTTCATTTCCTCCCTGCACATTGTTACAATCCCTACTGTAAGGATTCTCAACAGTAAAAACCGTTGTAAAAAAACGGTTTAGCAGATTAGCCTTTTCGGCATCCTCTACAACCACCTCAGCTCCATTATTTAATGGTCCCACATTCTCAGTCCTCATTTTTTTACCATTTATATACTTAAAAAACATCTTGGGGTTGGACTTGCTTTGTTCGGCAATCCGTATTTCATTTTCTATTTTAGCTAGTTTAATTGCTTTCTTGCACTCTTTATTACAACTTTTGAAGTCCCTGTAAGCCTGTTCTGTGCCTTCTGCTTTCAAAATTTTAAAAGCCCTTTTCTTTTTTTCCATTTCCCTTTTTACCTGAGCATTAAGCCATGCAGGAGTGGACCTAATTTTTTTACACTTGTTTCCTAAAGGTACCGATTTGGAAATGTTATAGTTTAATATCCCTTTAAAAGTGGTCCACATCTGCTCAGTATCTTTACCTAGAAACAGTTCCCCCCAGTCTATGAGCAGGAGCGATTCCTTTAAAAGCATAAAATTAGCTTTCCTAAAGTTAAAAGTTTTTGTTAAGCCAGTGCACTTTTTTTCTGCAACCTATATTAAATGACACTATATCATGGTCACTATTCCCTAAGCTTCCCATTACCTTCATCTCCAAAATGAGCTCTGGGTTATTAGATATCACCAGATCCAACAACGCATTCTTTCTAGTAGGAACTTCTACCATCTGTGAAAGAAAATGCTCATATAGGAAATTTAAGAACCTTATACCTTTTGAGGTGCTGGCAGTTCCCTTACTCCAATCTATTTCAGGGTAGTTAAAATCCCCCATAACCAGAACATGCCCCATACCAGCAGCCTTCGCCAACTGCATATGGAGATTCATTTCCACCTCTTCCCCGGCATTTGGCGGCTTATAACACACTCCAACAATTAATTTACCCACCTTCTTGCTTCCTGTACACAGTTCCACCCATAATGTTTCTGCCGCATCGTTTGCTCCCCCATCTATTCCATCTTTTAAATTTGGCTTCAATTCCTGTTTAACATACATACATACTCCTCCTCCTTTCTTATTAACTCGGTCATGTCTAAATAAGGAGTACCCTTCAATATTTACTGTCCAGTCGTGTGAATCATTAAGCCATGATTCTGCTATACCAATTACATCATACCTTTCCTTTAACGCTATTATTTCAAGTTCGCCGGTTTTTCCAGCCAGACTCCTTGCATTTGTAAACATACATTTTAGATTATCAATTGATTTACTTCCATACATGGTCGTACATGCCTCCTTATCCTCTATGCTCCCCCCTCCTCCTTCTCCTCCCTCCGTTGTGTTACTAGCCCCCAGATCCCTAACTTCTCTATCTACCCCTGTGTAGTTAAACTTTCCCTCCCCCCCATACCTAGTTTAAAATCTCCTCCAACCCCCTAGCCATCTTCTCCCCCAAAACAGTTGCACCATCACCATTGAGGTGCAATCCGTCACTACTAAAGAGCCTGTAGCCAACAGAAAAGTCAGCCCAGTTCTCTAAAAACCCAAACCCCATCTCCTTACACCACTCTCTTAGCCACGCATTTATACTCCTGAGCTCCCGTTGCCTCCCTAGCGTAGCACGTGGCTGCGGTAGTATTTCTGAAATTACTACCCTGGAGGTCCTTGCTTTTAACTTGGCCCCTAATTCTCGGAAATCATTTTTAAGGACCTCACCTCCACCTCTAACTTTGTCATTGGCACCAATGTGAACCAAGACCGCCGGGTCACTCCCAGCCCCACCCAATAATCTGTCTACACGATCCACCACATGTCGAACCCTAGCACCAGGCAGACAACACACTGTTCGGCATGCAGGGTCCTGGCGACAGATTACCCTATCTACCCTTCTAATAATAGAATCCCCTACCACTACCACCTGTCTATCCTTCCTAGCCCCCAGTTCTCCCTCCCTTGTATTGGAGATGGCCGTCCCCTGGGTGCTCAAGGGAAAGGCCCGCTCCATACATGCTGCTTCCTAGCCATCATCCTCCACATCTTCACCTAAAATGGCAAATCTGTTGGGATCGACCAGCTGGGAAGAAGCCCCCCTATCCTTCCGTCCCCTACTTCCCCTGGTGACCCTTACAAATCTATCTTCCTTCTCCACCTTATCTGCCCCATCTCCACCCACCAGTTTACTGGCCCCTGCCAGTACCTGCATTTCCCCCAGGTTTGCCAAGTCCTGCAATGCTGCAAGTTTACCCCTTAGATTCTGTACCTCAGATTCCAGATGGGCAACCCACTCACATCTGACACATACATAGGTCCCCTGGGGCGGCTGCCCCAAGATCCCATACATGCGGCAGGATGCACATTGCGCGGCCCCAACAAAACTGTCCATACTAAACAGCAATACACAGCAGAGACACAGCAGAGAAATAGTGTTGTTCTTAAACGCTTTCTTGTTTTAAACGCTTTAGTTTTTTAACGCTGTCGTACATGCTTCCGCGCGCTGCAAGTGGGTTTGCAGCCATAAGGGGGGATATAACTACTTCAAAAGCAAACTCCCTTCCAAACCACCCCTTCCCAATTAAATCTACAGGAATTCTTATTTAAAGTCGCTTGTCTGGTCCCAACCTCTCATTCAGCTGCGTCAGCCAATCACAGATGCGGCTGCCAATCCGGCCCCTGCTTGCAAGTTCCAGCCGGGGAAGACAGCCGCAGGAGCAAAGGGCTGTAAGTATGTCTCTGATTCTTTTTTTAGAAATATAACTCGCCATTTGGGGGTCGGCAGGGGTGGCCTACAAGATATTAAAAGTTTTTATTTAAGGTGAAAAAGCCTTTAAGTGTTTAAATGTTGTTCATATTGGATTATGTCAGCAGGCTGAGGCCCCTGTATTCCTAGAAGTACCTGAAGAAATTAGAATTAGGTGAGTGCAGACGGGAAACAAACTGGAAAATTACATTATAATTTCATAAAAAATCTTTCTTTAAAGGGGTACTGAAATGTAAAAAATTTTACAAAAGTATGAAAAATAAATTCAGGATTTTCCTCCCTGCTTCTCTTACCTTATAGAATCTATGCCCCATTAGCTTACAGCTTTCCTGATCCTCCTTGTACTCCCACCTCCTTCTCTGTCATATGGCACGTTTCGGGGGTGAGAAGGCATGGAGAACTGTCAGTGGCCGGAAACAGGATAACTCTTCTAGAAAGTAAGAATGGGCAGTAGGAATTGGATCTCCTACCTCCACCAAATGTTTTCTTTATGCTTTTGTAATAATATTTTGTACACTTTATTGCCCCTTTAAATAAAATACTCTTACTTTCTCTTCTTTTCCCTTTGCACCCAGGCATAAAAAGAAGCTGATTAAAGTGATGTTCTCTCTCTCAGGAAAAGCACATAGATCATACCCTGGCCATAAAACAGGGAATGGAGAAGAGGCTATGTTTACTTATGGCTACTAAAAAAAATACATTTAAAATGCTCTGTTTTATGGAAACAACTACTTAGAAAGATATATAATCTTAAACACCAGTTTGTGGGTCATTTTATGTAACCTTTTAATTTCCTTTAAGTATTTTACAAAAACAGGTTTTAAACTATATACTGCACATATTGCATTATGAGAAAATAAAGAAACGTTAGGTACCTGTAAAATACAGTAAGTCAGGGATAAGCAACCAGTAGATCTCCAGATGTTTGAAAACTACAACTCCCAGCATTCCTCTACAAGCACTCTGTAGTTAGGGAATTCTGGGAGTTGTAGTTTCAAAACATCTGGAGATCTACTGGTTGCCTATCCCTGCAGTAAGTGAATAATTTTGACCATACCTTGCAGCTTACATGGACCTCAGAACTGAAAGGAACACTATACTGAAAAAATGACTTTGCCTCATCTTAATCTCTAATTGAATGCATGTAAGTAGCACTTTGCATGTGTTGCTGCATGCCTTCAATCCAGAACACATTTTGTTTAGGAGCAGTATCCCCCTACCTCTTTTAACCACCCCCACTTTCATCCAACCTGACTTTTTTCCCACAAACCAACTGTCAAGCCTGTACACAGCATACAGCATTCCTACTGTCAAAACTCTGTCACCATTCCAGCTACAGTAAAACTACTCACAGAAGAATAGATTTTGAGAGCAAGGAACTTGATTGACAGCTGAAATATAAGAAGTTTTGGATTGGATATTTAAAGAAATAGGGGGCAGATCAACAAAAAAATTATAGTAATGGTTGGGAAGAATTATAGTTTGCAGTTATGGTCAAATTAAAAAAACAGTTTTTAGGTATAGATGTCCTTAAAGTTATATGCATTAAAATAGGTTAATAGTACAGTCTATCTCCCATAAAGGTGATCCCTTGATAATAGGTTAACAGATTAATGAACCAGTCTTAGAATGAAGCAAGTTATCTAAGGACAGTGGTATGCTGCTTACATTTGTTTTATTCTTTACTTTTACAAAATAAAAAAGATATGGATTAGGGGTGCTTTTAACGCTAGGTACACATGGCAACAAAGTTGTCAAGGTCGGCGGTTATCCCCAACAGACTGTGCGGTCGATAGGTCGGGACGACCAACTGAAATACAGAAATATTGGTGGGTTAACCTGAAATATTTGCTATGTATACCTAGCCTAACATGTAAGTGTGAAATAACCTTCAGCACCTTCTGACAAAGTTCAAATGTACAAAAAGAAAAACACCATTTCCAATATCAGCTATTATTACTAATTTTACTGTGTGTCCTTTGTACAATTATTCAAGCCTTACATCACATTCTTGGCTGGGGTAAAATGAATACCATAGCCCTTTGAAGGGCATATATGGCAAAGCATTGGGTGGAATGTAATGTATTGACTAGGGTACACATCTCATTCTAGTGAATTCCATGCCATATAAATAGGGTATTGTAAAAGGGTGTGCATGGTTTTATTTGTCAACTGAAAATAGGTAAACCCCACGCACAATTTTCTATAAGAAAATAAACCTTACCAATTCAGATCAAGAAACAGAGAGTTCTGAAAGATAAAATGTTGAATGATAGTATACTTTATTATCATACTTTGTATAACTGGACAAATTTGTTGCCACCCCTTCACACAAAAGAACCCACAATTGGCTCTGAACTAAATTTAAACGGACACATTTTTAAAAAAACTGTATTTATGTAGAATACAAGTTATCATTAGATGATATACCATGTGTCTTCCGTAACATTTGTATGGTAAACATTATTTGTACAATAAAATTTGTTTTATAATCTAACTTTTGAACAAACATTTAATTCAAATACACAAGATGGATTCAAAGCCGTAGGGAATAGAATGGGAGAGGGTAGTTTAGATTAAAGATGATCATGATAGCATACCTAAAATAGTGGTTTTAAAGGATATCTATACTCTAAAAATGAACTGTTTAAAAATGGAAAGTAAATAAGGTAGAAAGGAAGGGGACGCCACGCAGGGTTACTGCGAACACAAAGTGTTTATTGATCCAACATGTTTCGACCCACACACAGGTCTTTTTCAAGTGTATGCAAACACTGATCAGTGAAACCAAATAAAACCCCAGAAGACCCACCCCTTCCCTTCCATTGGCCAAAGGCCATGTCCATCAACAAAGTCCAATCAGTGTCCATGGAAACGTATCATGAAACAACCACCACGTGGGAGATGCTGTGCGAGCAGCTGTGAAACAACCGTAAAGTGCTAAACACATCTTGATACATATAAACTGGTAAAAGAATTGCAGGAGCGTGACTCCTTCTAGCGAGCTCCTCCATTAAGGTGTATCGAATAACAAGTTAAAAACTAGATAGATATATATATAATACAATGGGGACCAACTTTAACTGTAAGCATTATACTTAGCCATTCTATGATCGTTGGTACTGCGACAACTTTCAAACATAGGGGTTCCTGGGGGGAACACAAAAGAGTAAAACAGTCATTGAGTCCTTATGGGTGCATGCTGTTTAACCTTTTAATCCAGATGCCCTCGGTTTGCAGTAACATTTTAGTTAAATCGCCACCTCTCAGTGGTAATATTACTTTATCCAATATACACCACCGTAATTTTGAAACATTGTGTTTCTTTTCTGCAAAATGTCTGGATACAGAGGTATCTGTATGAGTGTTAGTTACATAGTTTCTTATGTTGCATTTGTGTTTTTGGATGCGTGCTTTAGCTGGCCTGCCTGTTTGTCCCACATACACTTTGCCACATGGGCATTTCAGCATATAAATGACTGCTTTAGTTTCGCAAGTGGCATAATTTTTCATGGGTATTTCATAGCCCATGGTGGGGTGGTCGATGTGGTTACCTCTTATTATGCTACTGCAACATATGCAGTTCATACATGGAAATGTTCCTTTCAGTTTTGTGGCTTAGGGGGTTTTATGATTACGCTGCAGGTCAGAGGGACACTATCTGTCTTTAATGTTTTTACCTCTTTTATAACAAAACCTGATTGGGGTTTGAAACAGATGTCCATACTTAGGGTCCTGTTGTAAGATGGGCCAGTGTCTTTTTAGGACATTTTCAATGGAGTGGCTCTGTTGGTTATATGTGGACACAAATGTTAGGTTTTATGTGGCAGTGCTCTTATTTTTATTTTTATTGACCAGTAGTTGTTCTCTGGAGAGGGTAGCTGTATGGTTTACGGCTTCTTGAACGATGGTTTTGTTATACCCTCGTTGTATAAACTGGTGATTAAGTTTGGACGCCGCTGCCATATATTCTGTGTCAGTAGAGATTATTCTTTTGGCCCTCATGTATTGGCCTTTTGATATACCCCTAAATACTTTGGGATTGTGGAAACTGCTGGCATGAATAAATTGTTCCTGTCAATCGGTTTCCTATATAGGCTAGTGGCTATTTTTGAACCCTCAATCTTTAGGAGTACATCTAGATAGGGCATTATAGTTTGTGAGGTGTTGTGACTGAATTTTATGGATCGGTGTACCTCGTTTGCTTCTTTGATCATTATTCCCAGTTTCTCAACAGGACCATCCCAAATAATCAGGATGTCGTCCACAAATCTGTAGTAGCCTTTAATGTGTTTCTGGTACATTGGGTTGTGGATAAACATCTGTTTCTACCTTATTTGTTTGCCAATACTGCTGGGAATGGAGCAGTAGGGAGGAGTGACCCGAACCTCAATGGTCCCTGGCAGCAAAGCGTACACCTATTCGTTTTTTCCTGAGAAACACCGCCTGTACGCTCAAGCCAGAAGCCTCGGTGACTAATTGAAAATGTCCAGAGAGGAATCCACATTACCCAGCACACCCTTCGCAACGTTTGCCTACACCGATAGTGAGGTACAGCGCATACTAGAAGAAGCGGAGCGCATTAACCCAGTAAGTGCGACCACTCACCAACCAAATGAAGCTGCACGCCAACTACTGAATTTGCAGAAAAAGGAAGTGAGTCTCACATCACACCAGCAAGCTGGTACAATACGCCCGCCTCCAACAAGCACCACGTGGCCTACACCCGCACGTCGGCCCCACGCTCTGCAAGGACGATCCAGTCCTCTTGCAGAAATGCCACGAAATTTCAAACAAATTCAGCATGGATTTAATGATCCTTACAATAGAACGTCTGCAAGTCAAAGTAACTCAAATCCGGAAAGAGATAATGGAGTTAAAGGCCAAACTCCTTACCACGCTGACTGCAGAACAACTATCGGACATAGAGAAACAAAACACAGAGATCCTGCAAAGATTAAGAGACAACATCCAAGCTCGCAAAGCACGAAAGCTAGAATGAGACACCGCGGACTATACACAAAACCACGTCTACAGATGGGAGGAAAACCGGACACAAGGCCAGAGGAACAAGTGCAACAACTGGCACCGAAAATATGGATCCAGACCCAGAAGTATGGTAACCACCTCATCAAGCAGCGGAGAAGACACAGAGGGAGACCAAGCTTCAACATCTCACAAGCATTTTTTAGGAAAAGGCACCACCGAGGCAGAAGGAAGAACAGATCGCTGCACGAGGAACCTAGAGCCACCGCCACCACAGAGGGGGGAGATGTTTCCCAGGAAAGCGAGACAACAAAGGTAAACAATCTTGTTGTTAATATCTCTACCTATCCTTTAAATGTACATGAATTGGCTGTATTAAACAAAGGGTTGGGTTTTGTACCAGTCTACAAAACAGATCCCATACAATGGGAAATTGAGTTTCAAAAGTTCCTTCGAACCATTAAACTACAAATGCATTTTGCAGATCAGACTGAAACAAAAACCCAACATACCTTCAAAACAAAGAGTATGTTTGTACCAGACATTAAGAGCAACACTCTCAATGTGTTCACCAACACTGTCTCTAGAGAGGTGGGGAAAATGAGTACTCAGTCCAAACCTAAACATAACCTAACTCAGAATGAGAAAAAAGCACTAAGGAACCTCCAAAACAACATAAACATTACTATCCGCATTGCGGACAAAGGGGGAGCAATAGTAGTGATGGACACGGACACATATGTTAGTGAGATTCAAGGCCAACTTGCTGTCCCAGAACACTACAAACAGATACAAGGAGACCCCACAAGTGCCATTAAAAAACGAATTGACCTAAGAGAGGAAGAAGCACTCCAAAATGGAATTATTACGACACAAGAAGCAGGTTTCCTTAGGACCAATCATCCAAGGACACCAGTATTATATACCCTCCATAAAATTCACAAAACGCTTATAAACCCTCCAGGGAGACCTATAGTATCAGGCTTAGGATCCGTATTGGAACCACTTTCCCAATACGTAGATTCTTACCTTCAACCACTGGCTGCCCAAATTCTCCATTGTCTCAAAGACACCACAGACCTACTCAACAGACTAATTACACTCAGGCCACTGAAACCAGAAACATATCTATGTACCATAGATATACAAGCACTCTACACCTCAATCCCACAAGATGAGGGCCTCAAAGCCATGGAAGAGTGCCTACTAGACACTGACTTGCCCACACCCCACGTATACTTTCTGCTGGACTGCTTGGAAATCGTACTAAAGAAAAATTACTTTAGATTCCTTAAACAGTACTACTGGCAGCTACAAGGGACCTCCATGGGCGCTACAGTAGCCCCATCACTAGCTAATCTATTTATCAACCAGCTAGAAAAACAGATGTTTATCCACAACCCAATGTACCAGAAACACATTAAAGGCTACTACAGATTTGTGGACGACATCCTGATTATTTGGGATGGTCCTGTTAAGAAACTGGGAACAATGATCAAAGAAGCAAATGAGGTACACCGATCCATAAAATTCACTCATAACACCTCACAAACTACAATGCCCTATCTAGATGTACTCCTAAAGATTGAGGGTTCAAAAATAGCCACTAGCCTATATAGGAAACCGTCCGACAGGAACAATTTACTTCATGCCAGCAGTTTCCACAATCCCAAAGTATTTAGGGGTATATCAAAAGGCCAATACATGAGGGCCAAAAGAATAATCTCTACTGACACAGAATATATGGCAGCGGCGTCCAAACTTAATCACCGGTTTATACAACGAGGGTATAACAAAACCATCATTCAAGAAGCCGTAAACCATACAGCTACCCTCTCCAGAGAACAACTTCTGGTCAATAAAAATAAAAATAAGAGCACTGCCACAAAAAACCTAACGTTTTTATCCACATATAACCAACAGCCACTCCATTGAAAATGTCCTAAAAAGACACTGGCCCATCTTACAACAGGACGCTAAGTATGGGCATCTGTTTCAAACCTCAATCAGGTTTTGTTATAAAAGAGGTAAAAACATTAAAGACAGATTGTGTCCCTCTGACCTGCAGCGTAATCATAAAACCCCCCAAGCGTAATCATAAAACCCCTCCGACCTGCAGCGTAATCATAAAAACCCCCAAGCCACAAAACTGAAAGGAACATTTCCATGTATGAACTGCAATTGTTGCAGTAGCATAATAAGAGGTAACCACATCGACCACCCCACCATGGGCTATGAAATACCCATGAAAAATTATGCCACTTGCGAAACAGTCATTTATATGCTGAAATGCCCATGTGGCAAATTGTATGTGGGACAAACAGGCAGGCCAGCTAAAGCACGCATCCAAGAACACAAATGCAACATAAGAAACTATGTAACTAACTAACTAACTCATACAGATACCTCTGTATCCAGACACTTTGCAGAAAAGAAACACAATGTTTCATAATTAGGGTGGTGTATATTGGATAAAGTAATATTACCACTGAGAGGTGGCGATTTAACTAAAATGTTACTGCAAACCGAGGGCATCTGGATTAAAAGGTTAAACAGCATGCACCCATAAGGACTCAATGACTGTTTTACTCTTTTGTGTTCCCCCCAGGAACCCCTATGTTTGAAAGTTGTCGCAGTACCAACGATCATAGAATGGCTAAGTATAATGCTTACAGTTAAAGTTGGTCCCCATTGTATTATATATATATCTATCTAGTTTTTAACTTGTTATTCGATACACCTTAATGGAGGAGCTCGCTAGAAGGAGTCACGCTCCTGCAATTCTTTTACCAGTTTATATGTATCAAGATGTGTTTAGCACTTTACGGTTGTTTCACAGCTGCTCGCACAGCATCTCCCACGTGGTGGTTGTTTCATGATACGTTTCCATGGACACTGATTGGACTTTGTTGATGGACATGGCCTTTGGCCAATGGAAGGGAAGGGGTGGGTCTTCTGGGGTTTTATTTGGTTTCACTGATCAGTGTTTGCATACACTTGAAAAAGACCCGTGTGTGGGTCGAAACATGTTGGATCAATAAACACTTTGTGTTCGCAGTAACCCTGCGTGGCGTCCCCTTCCTTTCTATCTTATTTGTTTGCCAATACTGCTGGGAACGGAGCAGTAGGGAGGAGTGACCCGAACCTCAATGGTCCCTGGCAGCGAAGCGTACACCTATTTGTTTTTTCCTAAAAATGGAAAGTACCTGGGGCAGGGAGGTAGGATTGATTATTCCTACCTCACAATATCATTTTGTTGAGAAACTACAGCACGTACAGTTTTCGTTTGCCAGGTTAGTCCTGGACTATTCCTGTATTAAAAATAGTGATGAAGCCAGTAGGAAGACTGGCAGAATCAGTTTTCTTTGGACTGGTGCTCCTTACAGAAACAATATTGTGAGGTAGGAATTACCAATCCTATATCCCTGTCCCATGTAATTTTCAGTTTAACTGTTTTTTTAAAAATAAACTTTATACACGATAGTTATCTTTTAAAGATGTTTACATTTATTGCTTAACTAATACAGACTAGAGATTTTCGAAACTGTTGAGTTTCGTTCCATTTTCGAATTTTCGAAGTTTTCGGAAAGTTTGAAAATTCGAGTTTCAAAATTTGTCTACTTTTGATTTTTCGAAAATCATCTACTTTTGATTTTTCGAAAATCATCTACTTTTGATTTTCGAAAATCGTCTACTTTCGATTTTTCAAAAATCGTCTACTTTTGGTTTTCGATGTAAATCCGAGTTTCGATTTTCAAAAATTGTCTTCCTTCGTTCGAAATTCGTCTACTTTAGATTTTTGAAAATTGTCTACTTTTGGTTTTCGATGTAAATCCGAGTTTCGATTTTCAAAAATTGTCTTCTTTCGTTTTTTGATTTTCGAAATTCGTCTACTTTAGATTTTTGAAAATCGGCTACTTTTGATTTTCGGAAATCGTCTACTTTCGGTTTTCGATGCTAAAAATCGGAAATTCGAAAAATCCTGGTTTTGTGACATTTGGGAGTTCCGAAAGTTTTGTCAGACTTCGAAACCCTCAGATTCAATTTGAAACTAGGTTCTATTGAAACCCACATTACATCTCTAATACAGACTGGAATTTAACGTAGTTAATAAGAGAGCTCAGGTAAGGTATTATTTGAGCATATAGTTTTGCCACACATAAAAACCAGCTCAGCGCTCGATCTGAATGAAGGACCAGGATAGAGCAGTGCAGCATCTAGACTCACAACTTAGATTAGGTGTTGAGTGACATAGTTGTACCAAGGACTCCATAAAGCTGTAAATGTATAATATATTAAACAAGATTCTCGCAATTTTACAACCAGAACTGTGTGACCTTATGACAAGACCATATCATATGCCAAAAGTCAGCAGGCTCAGCGTGACATTTGGGGCATTCAGCATTGTGATTGGGAGATATACGAAATGTATACTTTAAAAGGGCACACTCAAGCAGTACTTCAGTATTCAAGTATTCAATATATTAAGATGTCAATAGATGTCTATGGCAGTGTGCTTCCACTCCATTACACTCCATTAACCCCCACACCCCAGAAAGAACTTTAACAGAGTGTCAGGCATTCAATTTCATGAAAGGATAACTGTATTTCCTCAATGCATTTTTTTTAGTTGCTTTAAAACGAGTAAAGGTATGTAGCCCTCCCCATACATTTATTTACTGATTTCGAGCCTCTCTCTGCCTTCAATTAGCCATGCTGCAAAGGAGGTGTAACGATTCTGTTTGCCTCTAACTGTCACTCAGAGCTAGCATGCGAGAAAACACTCCTTCACCCACCCTTGATCAGCTTGATTATGTAGGCTGTATCCTAGCAATTTCAAGTTTGCTTGACTGGCAGAGGAGGAGGAGAGAGGTTGTAACACATTCCCCCCAGCCAATGACAAGTGTTATGTTAATCATGGCCCTGGGCCATCCAGGAGGCAGGCTTCTAGTACTCATTTTGCTGTGTGATATCTAAGGGAGGGCAGCACAGCTGTAAATGTGAGTTTAGAAGTTTGGACATGTAATGGGGGTAATTTTGTTTTTTATTGGTATTGTTGTCCTTTAACCCTCATCCCCAAGAAAAAAACTGTACTAGGGTGCAAGGCATTACACTCCATCAACCCCCATCCCTCAGTAAGAACTGTACCAGGGTGCCATGTATTACACTCCATCAACCCCCATCCCCCATTCATTAATCTTGAATAACCCCCATCCCCCAGAGAAAGAACTGTATCAGGGTGTCAGGTTTTACACTCCATCAACCCTATCCCCCCAGAAAGAACTGTAGCAGAATAAATACATGAATAATTCATATTTCTTTGTATCATTCTGTTACATATTACACCTGTGCAATTTTCTTATTTGTTAGGCAATGTATAATTAATATTTATAAAAAGAATGTTACACATACATAACCAATGAAAACAAAATGTTCTGATGACTGTGCCATGTCAGTTATAAGGCATGCAGAATGGGATCCATTTAATCCATGTTCTTATAGATTAAAATGCCAGTGTTATTCTTTACAGCAGTCTTACAAATTTGCTATTTTCATTTGACAAGTGGTTAAGTAATTAATTTTAGAATATTTGAATTAACAATAAAATAAATGTCCACTGTAATGACAGTTCTGAAACCGAAAAAAAAATATATTCAAAAATATAATGAATGTTATTTGTATTTATTAAAAACAAGAAGACAATTTAAAGGGAGTCACATGTGATCAACATTCACATGAAGCCAAAAAAGTGTGAAAAATGTGATATTATTTTTTATGGTTTGCCTCATTAGAATATTGTCATCTCTAACAGCCCATGCTTTCTGAATGGTGGTATAGTATCTTATGGAGGAACAGGGTCAGACTGGCCTACCTGGAAAATCCCCAGTGGGCCCAAACCAGAAAATATAGTTAAACTTTGATGCTGGCAAAGGGACAGTAAAAAATATTAAGTTACTAAACTTAAAAAGTCAAGAGGAGTAAAAAAGATACTAAAAGGAGTGAGAAGAGGAGAATAAAGTGTTGTATGGGCCCCTAAATGTTTCAAGGTGGGCCACTGGTATGATATTCCAGAAGTAAAAGGCGGAGAACACACACACTTTCATATTTGTGCTTTTATTGTGACATTAATGCATGCACAATGTTTCAAGCTTTCCCCCTTTCTCAGGTGCGCCCTTGAGGGACCCAACACCCCAGTCCAACATGATGATGGAATGATGGTCAAACATTAAATGCTATTGCCTTTCTTTTTTTGTTATGTGCTTTTTACTTTGTTAATTGATGTAAAAAGTGAGATAAGGATCAGGGTCAGACAAACTTTCTCCAGCTGGTTCTTCTGATCAAGATTTGATTAGGAAGAATCAATCAAAAATTTGTTCAAGCTAAAGGCTGGTATTTTAATCCAATTAATTGCTACTGACAATGTTTGGTTCAAATATTGGCTGAAATTTTTCACCCACAGCTGACATGTCAAATGCATCAGAAATTTTTACTCAGTCATGATTTTCATTCTGAAATATTGGTGGTACCATGATATCAGACAGACTACCAATCGGTTCGTATTGTGCCATGATTGGCCTGTGTGTATACAAACCTTTTTGTGAGACTTACTTACTATATCCCAGTCAGTTAAGACATCCGGTTTACGCCTCCTTTCAATAGGCAAAGCAAAATTTCACATAGTCTATACTGAATAGGCTATACCGTGTTATTTCCAAAAATATTTGGAAACAGCAACCAGAGCTAAATTACTGAAAACCTATGCTAACCCAATAGTATATTAAGAACCATGGGTTTTGCCATAATTTGGCCGATACAGTATCAGTGCATTTGTTTGTCCATACAAACTTTATAGTGATGCAACATTCCAAGGTCTGAACCCTTGATATGTAGAGATGGCGTTTTCGAACTATATGGAAAGTTCTAATGAAATACAAATAAAATATTAATGGTAACTTAATGTAAATGGTTGTGGGACCTGGGTAATGGTCTAGGGAACATGTTTGAATATCCAGGACATTCGAAAAATCTATTTTACTCTCACTCACGCTATTTTCAAGCTCGTTCGCGCCTAGGTACCATGTACATTTTACTCGCGGATTCGATGCTGGCGTATAGACTTTAATGGACACTTTACTCGTAGATTCGATGTTCGTGCCTAGATACCATGGACATTTTACTTGCACATTCGAACGGTCGAACATTCGATATTTATCGAAAGTCCAAAAATATCGAAAATCCGGGTCCGGGATAGTTCGAGAAGTCCGAATTAGTTCAAATTTGAATAGTTCGGTTCGAACTCGGGTTCGAGTTCTAGTCCATCTCTATTGCTATGCAGCTCTGTATATTTATCTTTCCCTACAGTGGTATTTTGGCAAGCACATGTATGTACAGTACAGTATGTATGTATTTATTTAAATACCACCACTTAAGGATGCAGCTCTTTAAATGTTAAGTATACAAAGGATAAAAATAGGTAAATCTCTCCAGGGAATTATATAGAAACATAAAAATAATTGCAAATAGACAAGTGCCTCAAGTACATTATTTGCTTCCTTGTTGTTGTTTTTTTTCTCCCTGGAAGTGGTGTCTCTCATCAAATTCTCTGCAACTGGTGAAACAGTTACTGTTCATTAATGGTATTTTAATTGGTTTTTAATTATTAAGGTAATAAACAGAATGAACAAACCATTGCCAGGACTACAAGGATTTTATTGAACAGTTGTTTTACGAAAATGTATTTATAGCTGCAATTATTTAAATCCTCATATTCATTCCCCTGAGAATGCCAATAAAATGGGAGTGCTGGGTCAAGTGATCTACCAGTGTCTGCCATGTTTGGGAAATGTGTATAAGTACTGCAGCCTTGAGTGAAGGAACATCACAGCTTTGGTAACACACTTGTCTTATACATCTGTATCTGAAGATTGTTTGAGCTACGGTATGGCTACTGAACAGTTCTTGTCTAAAGCAGGACTAGGTGTTCTGGTTGTGTTTGTGCTTAGCCTTCAGGGAACAGGTAAGTTCAATGTTTACAGCTTTTATCTTTATATTTTTTTTTCTTTGAAACTTAATGATTCTCTTCCATTTTCATTTTATTTGGTTTTATTTATTTCTATTGCATAGCCATTCATTTCATGTATCTTTTCATATTTGTTACTTTTAGAGAGTAAAATTTTGTATTTTCGTCTTTTATTATGGTTCAATCTTTTTATTTCTTCCTTACCTACATATGCTCTCTGATCCCTCCTTTCCAATTCTACTTGGTATGACAATCCTTAAAGGGAAAGTTTAGTGGAAAATATCATACATTTATAATTTCTTAGTTTATATTATGCATTCTTCTAAAATCAGTTGAATTTAATATAGTGGCTATTCGCTGCTGTTGACAATAGTGAGCTGACATTTTGGGCTCTGTAACGGTCCTTCTTCCCAGAATGCACTCTATGCTGGCATGTTCCTAACAGTAATTTCCACTGATTGGCTGTTGGATGGGCAAACATGCTCAGATCTCTACTGAGCATCTGAATCAACCCAGGCTATTTGTCAAGGGGTCCTGCAAACAGGAAGTCAGTATTTCAAAAGCATTTAAAAAGGTTAAATGAACAGGTTTAGGTCATTAGGATGGAAAATACTAGTCTTTTTTTCTTAAACATATATGTATTTTCAATGAACCTCCCCTTTAAGCTTCTCTGAACTTCCTGCCTTTAAATATTCTATATAGTCTCCTGCATGGAGCACAAGTGGTTTCGAATTCCTCTGCTAAGTGTCTTGTGATATTCTGTTCTGCTACTTTATCCATTCTGTCCCTGTCCATTTGGGATTCCAATTGGCTTTTTGGATTTCTGATAGAAGTCTTTACTCCATGCACACTACATTCTTGTCAGATACTTTTAGTCTTACTTAACATAAAGATTTGTTTTTCTTCTCTCCCCAGTGGCTCAGACAACTACGGCAGCAGGTATGTACCATAAACAGCAATGTTATTAAGTTAGAATACATGGTGAATTAGTTTATTGGCCAAATAGAACTACTGCAAAAGGAATATTCTGCTGCAATCAAACAGTAATAAAAGGGTCTTCGGTATACTGCTATGCAGTTATAATGACAAGAAAGGGTGCATTCATATTATACAATAGTACTGTTATAGTCCTTGGTATGTTTTAGCAGTAAAAAAATGTTATGCACCATTTGTTAAAATATCGCTTCTAAAAAATGTTATAATGCAAATTCATCATCTGCTCCTTTTGTAGTTATGAAGAATAATTTACTGCATATTTTCAATAGTAAAGACTGTATCTCTTTTCTCATAGATGTTCCTGGTTGGGGTATAGCTTTGTTAGTGCTGGCTTCTCTTATACTGGCCTTAATGCTCTGTTCCTTGTGCTCCATAGTAAGTATTCTTAAATACTCTCAATGTGAGCTACGGGATTGTGTAATATATTGATGAATCACTACATAAGTGATGTTTGGGCATTTCTAATCATTCTTACAATTTACCTGACAGGTTCAGCTTCCACAAACCTTCCAGTTTACTGAATCACTTTTAGGGTCAATTCAGATTTAGGATAAGGCATGAACATTTTTTTTTATCTAGCGTACACAATACATACACAGACAAGTATATCCCGAACAAAGAATATGTTGATAATGATAATTATTAATGATAGGAGTAGTACAGAACTTCTAAAATTATATTCCAAAATCTTTTAAGGTCAGTGGATTCTAAATAACTAGTTGATATCATCAATAATAAATAATTAATATCACCAGTCAAAAATAAATTGGTTCACTTATTTTGAATATACAATATTGATTTCAGTCAATCTTTACTCAATCCAGAATGAATACGCAGTGCTGATATGCTCATGATATGATTGTCTGATTGACCTACTTCTTCCTTTTCCTCCAGCCTTTCCTGTGTAAGTGTTGTAAAGGACAAACCTCACAAGGACTCCCATGTGGAAAATGATATTCAAAAGCATTCCTGTCTATAGCACTGCTCTGGCATATGGCACATCCATGCTGCCCATTGATGAAGTCACAGCTACATTGTTCCTGGATTTCACATGCATTCTAGAATCCACCTATATCTTCATTTGACCTTAGCTTGGAATTTGTTTTGTGTTATTAGTCAATTTATTGGCTTAGATTTTCTTACTATAAACCCAATAATGTTTTTACCTGTATTTGGTTATAACTGCCTTGTTTGGAATTCCAGTGTTTCTTCTGCCATCTGTGCTACCTATTTACATGCAAAGGAAACAGCACACCTGTTTCATATTCAGAGCACACAAATTAAATACATTTAAAGATTTGAGTTGTAAATTGTTTTTTTCTTTTAAGAATGTGCATAAACCAAGATGTCTGTTTTCTGGACTTGCATCAGGGTGTAAATGAAAAGACAAACAGGGAAAATGCACTGTAGGGATGAGGTGTGGTGTCTGGTATTGTGTCTGCTACTTTAAACGTCTATAGGTATACAGTGTAATAGGACTTTCTAATTACTTTTATTTTCTATATAGAAAGAAAACGAGTGGGTAACAAGCATGAGATAGCAGAATGTTCATTATACTGTAACTGCATTCTTTTTGCTAAAGACCAAGAAATGTATTGATGAAAATGAATGATGAAAAATTCAGGGGATGAAACATGTTTATATATATATATATATATATATATATATATATATAGAAGATATATATATATATATATTATATATATATTATATATATATTATAAACACAGACACAGCACTTCCTTCATGCATAAATTGTCAAAAAATAATTATATACATAAGCAGCATGACCATACATATGTGTGCAACGTTTCATGCCTTGCAAGTGTCCTTTTATTAGACAAGGGTCTGCTGCAGTAAGAGAGAACATATAAGTATCCTTGGTTCCTATATATATCAGTATCAGACAGGAAATGATGTCATCTCAATCATAATGAATCTCTGTAACAAGTATAAAACATGTCATATATCTCACATAACAGTATAGCGCATATATTATTATCCTATATGTTATCATCCTGTTTGGAAAGGGTTAGTATGTATCCACATCTATCCACATCTATTTTATAACCTCTTATAGTGAAGACATCTTGGATATAAAGTAATACCTTTTATTGGCTAACTAAAATGATTGAAAATGCAAGCTTTCGAAGCACTAGGCTTCTTCCTCAGGCATGATACAATACTGAATCTTGTAAAGCACTCTATTTTATACATACTAGAACAAAGACTTTCTGACATTACATAGATGTTATCTTTTGCACCCATGCCTGATTATTAATAACCTCTTATACAAACAAAGATTGTAATCTTGATTCAAACAGGAGGGGGCATGGAATTTTAGTTTATGTATCCATTTTACCCCCTTTTCCCTTAAAGCTAATTCTCTATCTCCTCCCCTTCTCAACAAATCTACTCAGTCACTAACCATATATTTTAATTGGGATTCCCAATTTCCCGTTTCAATAAAGTGTCTGGATACAGTTATTTTGTTATTATATTAATCGCTCCACTGGCACTAGAGTACTGGGTAACAAACGGAATGCTTTTATTTTCAGGTCTCTTACTTCTCTGAGTTCCCTCTAATTTTGTGATAAGGCCACAACACTTTTTTGGGATAACCCCTTACCCTGAATTTATCATATACTATTTTTAGCTGTTTTTGTTCCTTACTCTATGTATGTATGTATGTATAATTTTATTTATAAAACACCACTTCGGTACGCAGCGTTGTACATTATAAAATACAGAGTATACTAACAAGGGTATAAGTGTAAGCAATTATACAGATAAATAAAAATTAAATACAATTTTATACATCGGTTAAGAATGCATGTATATATAAACTATGTATAAATTGATATAAGTTCAGCATTCCTTGACACATTAGGAATGAGATCCCTGCCCCAAAGATTTACAATCTAAATGGGTGGGGCAACATACAGACACAACCAACCTTTTCACCCTGACAAATTGACTAATCGGAATAGCATTAAGTCATGTTTTGGATGGTAGCTACTGAAATGCAGTAATTGATTGTGGTCTGTAGATTTTCTGTATAATTCAGTCCCAAAGTGCTCTTTAAGTGTACCGTCTCTTTGTCAACATTAGGTGTATAAATCCATGTTATTTAGTTCAGTATGAAAGAATGTCAGGAATCGTATGTCGCCCGCCATATAAGAACACATCGTCAATTAATCTCCACCATGTGATGAAGATTCATTGACGATATGTTCCTCATGTGGTGAAGTGACATTCGATCCTTGACATCCTTCCATACTGAACTAAATAACATGCATGAAAATATTCAATATACAGTACAATGTTGACAAGGAGACGGTACACATTGGGTCAGGGTCACATTTATGTGTGTGTGTCTGTCCATACCAAGTCAGTAGTGGGGTACTATATAGTATTGGGAGTAAAGGCTATGCTTTCACACTTAAATTTGTTTGATGCTCTGACAAAAAATGTAGGTTACATGTAGGTAGTAGAGAGAGTACACAAATGCGAAGGAAAATTTTACTACAGTAAAAGAAAAAGAATGTATTTTAAAGTTTTAAACTATGGCTCTGGTTTCCTATTATCAATATTCTAACAGGACTTTTGCTTTATTCGCCTTATTTTATGTGGAAAAACTTGTGCAAAGTCACTCTTGACTCACCAATCTTTCATAGAATAAAGGCTAGTCAGACAACAATAAGACAAATGCTAGTCACAGCCACACCCGTAAATAATTTAGTAAAGTAGAAATACATCAAAAAAGTACAGTAACATATTACATTTAATTTGATACTGTCATCCACTAATCAGGGACAACTTTGAATTCCCAAACAACAATTGTATAGGAAAAACAACATAGTCCTCCTTTAAAGCTGATATGATTATGACTAGAGATGGACAAACTTCATAAAGTTCGGTCCGTTTTCGAACGTTCAAACTTCAGTAAAAGTTTTAAAGTTCGAAAGTTTGAAAACGGACCCATTTAAGTCAATGGGGAGTGATAGTTCAAAAAGTTCAGAAGATTTACAGATAAACAAACAATGGTAACTTACTGTAAATGGCTGTGGCACCTGGGAAATGGTCTGGGGAACACATTACTATTACCAAAACCTGTTTAAAACTTTATGATCGGGCAATTGTCGGGTTTGCGAAAGCTACATTCGAGGGTTAGGGAAAATTTGAGGGTTACCGAACGATACTTTCGAGGGTTACCGAAAATCAAAGGCTACATCTGAGGGTTAGCGAACGATGCATTCACATCTACAATGCCAAAATTAAATCATTTTTAAAGCTCCTCTGCCTGCTCTTAGAGCCTATTTTGAGTCTCCCCCTCTTATACAGTGGCCAACAGTAGAGGGAGGACGGGGTCAGTCAGTGGCAGGATTTTCTTAATTTGCTTATTTTCTTAATGCACACCAGCTTAGGAAAATAAAGTGTAAAAAAAATATTATTAGGGAGCTGAGGGCAAAATAAAAAGTATTCTAATTAAAGATTAAAGAAAATGAGATAGAAAACCCTATTCCCTGAATTCATTTTAAATGGCTTTTTGGACAATACGTGTAGCAAGAAACAGGAATTTTACATGCAATCCAGCCTACTGTTGAATCGAGACATTTGTCTAAATGACATGTGCAATCTCATCAATGCAAGGAAAAGATTTATACCTTAAAAACTGTGTTTTTTTACAAGACACAACAATGCTCCCTCAATTTTAAATATGCGGTGTGCACATATATACAGTATATAGTATATATACAGTATATACACTGTAGTATACACACTGCAGTGCTTATATTCCAACAGATATTTGTGTATGCTCCACATAAACTTGGGTGCACACTCAAAGTGAAAAACAATGGGGAAACAATTTTCTTTTTTTTTATACCCACTGGTTAAGTGAATAACTATTTATTAACAGAAAGAGAAAAAGACCTGAATAAAAATTCTGCAGAAGTTACATACACTAGTTGCTGATGACAAAGCTAGGAAATCCCTGGCAGTGTTCCCTGGGAAGCAAGGATAAATATAGACCTGCGAGGAATAACCCTTCTATATGGTACATTATTTAAAGCTGGAATAGCCGGTCTGTTGTGTTTTTAAAATTATTTTTTTTTAATTCTGCTAAATCTTGTGTGTCTGTACTGTGTTTATACCACTTGGCGCTTTAGAAGATATTTGTCAGCTTTACCTTTGGCATGTGTGGGTTACTTTTCAATTGTAAATAAATAATTTGTAATTTTTTCTCTGTCTAATTCTGGCTACAAATAAATCTATCCAGGATTTAATTTGTTTCTAGAAAAGAAAGTGCAGGGAAAAGCCATTTAATTCTGCACTGGTCACTTTACATTTTCTCCCTTTGATCTGTCCCATTTCACATAAGGTTAAAAGTTCTGCTTATTAAGATTGTGTTAATTGTAACAGTGTGGTAACAAGATATAGGACAGATCACAGGTATTGCCTGTCCCTATCCAATCATCACTGCTCCTTAATCTTAATAAGATGGACACAATACGCTCCACAACCACTTTTCACTGAAATCATCTGCGGGTACATTTCCCCGAAACATCCCCCTATGTGCCGCTCTCACCTTAAAAATGCTACCTATTTGAGAATGGTCCAGAAATTGTACATGTTTTGGTACGTATGTTTGAATTCATGTCAGATGCAAGGGATTCAGGCAAGTCATTTTTCAATGCCATTGATCTCAATGTAAATACCATTACTGCAGTTCCTTTTTTGCCAGTAGATAGCATGCCATCAAATATTTTTTTCCTCCTGCACATTTACTGTAACATGTATATAGGCACTTTTCACTTATATACCGCTCTGTCTCCCTTTTACCGTTTGTGTCAAAACTCTCACGTCTCATCTCTACACGCATTACTAACTACCTCCATGCAAATAACCTACTGGACCCATTGCATTCAGGATTCTGACCAGGTTATTCAACTGAAATGGCCCTTTGCAAAGTCTAAAATATATACATATATAATACATAAGGCTCTGGCATTTGAATGGGGAGGTGCAGTGACAACAATCTATATAATCAGTCACTCAGTGATGTCACTTAGTGACTTCCTGTCTGCCACTGCACCTCCCCATGACTCTCTCCCTGCCTGTATTAGTAATGTGGATAAGAAGCCTGTTTATTTATCACCTTACTTTTGCCCGCCCCTCTGCCCCGGGGGAGAAGCATGCTCAGTAAAGACTTAATGCTGGGGAAATCAGGAAGTCAAGGAATATAAAAATCAGGAAGTACCTGGGGAAAAAATTGACAGTTGAGAAGGGGAGCCTATTAATGCAGACAAGCTGGTCACATGACTTCAAGCTGGTCCCATGGCTGAAAACAAGAAGAGTTCAAGCAGGAAGTAATTTTGCTGAAACTTTCCAGCAATAACTTCTTACAAATTTTATCTAGCGATGTGATATCTGTTTTATTTTAAAGGTAAGATGGAAGGCTTTTTATATAATTCATACTAGTTTGGAATCATTGGAGACCACAGTTACCCTTTAAGTATTATATGGCCTTATATATTATAAGAAGTATTACTACAGTGTAATATATAGATTTACTTCACCTCAGAGTTCCATGCCCTGCGTGCTTCTATATGGTCATGGAACTCCTCGGTGGCGTAATATCCATATATTACACTGTAGGTAGCATTTATCTTATATATGATACATAAGGCTTCAGGCATCACCGGGTGACTACTGTCTTCCACTGTACCTCCCTTTATCTCTCCCTTTTCTGTATTAGTAATTTATATAGAAAGTATATATATATATATATATATATATATATATATATATATATATTACACAAAAGTCTCCAGCACTCAACTACACATGCAATTATGATTGAATAGAGTAAAAGAGTTAGACATGGATGCAAGCAATGGAGGCAAATCACCTGCACTTAAGTTCAAATGGATACCTTTAGTTACATTGTTTGTACAAACATGCTTAGCTGACATGCCACTTCACGGCAGTATCCCAGTGTCAGTCCTAACCTAATAAAACAAATATATGTTCCCTGGGGCTACCAGGCCATACCTGCTTCTCTCTTTAGCTAAGCATGGTATACCTGAGGAAGGGGAAGTCACATCCCCCGAAATGTTGTATGTTTTTTGCCTGAATAAACACTGGAAATGAAATAGTGTGAGGTGGAGGGCTGGGAGGATTGCACCTATCAATTGGAGGCCGTGCCAAAGGAGGTGTGCTGGGGTGTACTTTCTTGAGGACAGTTCTAGGCCCTCATTCTCCTTGACTTATCGGCTGCCTTTGCTCCTGTGGATCATTCTCTTCTTATGCAAATTATAAATTCTTAGGGCTTCCGAAATCAAGATTCAGCGTGTTTGTCTTCTTATTACTCTAATAAATTTTTCTCTGTCTCTTTTACTTATAAGACTTCTTCTCAAGTCCCGCTTAGTGTGGGGCTCAATTTTAGGACTCTTGCTGTTCTCCCTCTACACTATCTATTTGGGAGAAATAATCAGTTCTTTTGGCTTTCAGTATCACCTATACATTGATAATACCCAAATTTACTTGTCCACCCCCACACTATCCCCTGAAGTTCAATCCGAAATCTCTAAATGTCTGCTGTCTATTTCCTCCTGGATGGCGCACCGATGCAGTAAACTCAATCTATCTAAAACTGAATTAATAATCCCCCCAAAACTAGGACCGAGTCCACCTTTCTCCATCTCTATTGACAATATGGTCATTAACCCAGTGCACACTCCCTTGGTGTAATCTTTGACTCCTCTCTTTCCTTCTATCATCACTTTAACAATGTCACTAGGACGTGTTGTTTTCTTCTTTGCAATATTGCCAAGATCTGCCCTTTCCTCTCTCGCTCCACTGCTAATATGCTCATACATTCCCTGTCATCTTTCTCCTCTCCAGTCTATCTTAAACTCAGCAGCACTGATCATCTCAGACTCCTCCAAAAGAAAACCTGCAACCCTGATACTGCAGTCCAGAGTGTTGCTTCCTATCAAACAAAGTAATCTCCAATACCCTTCTTTTAACCTTTAAATCCATTCACCCTACTGCACCTCCCTACTTATCTTCTCTCTTGGTCCCTTATGTTTCTGGACATGCCCTGCGCTCCTGGACAAAGCCCCTACGAACACTGCTTCCTCCCGTCTAAAACCATTCTCTCTTCCTGCTCCCTACCTTTAGAACTCTCCCTCTCTCACTTCACCAGGTGACATATTTTAGCTCTTTTAAATCTAAACTGGTATCCTACCTTTCTGAAAACCAGCATTATTAATGATTGTTAACTGTCTGAGCACTTTATCCCTATCCCCACTTGTATCTGTATGATGTCCCTCCCACTTAGATTGTAAGCTCTTTGGGGCAAGGATTTCTTTCATAGAATGTCATGGTACACCACGCTTATTTTATATTTATATGTATTCTTAACCTTTGAAACTTTATTTATGTAAATGTATCTGTATAATGGCTTGCACTAATTCCCCTGTTTGTATACTCTGTATTTTATAATGTGCAGCACTGCATACTCAAGTGGTGCTATATAAATAAAATTATACTTACATATAAAACGTGTTTTAGCAATATTATACTAATATATTTGTATAATGCACAACTACAGCACCATCAATATAGATGTCCACTATACCATCAACCATCTATACCCAGGTTAATGTGTCATTACCACAACCACCAGTTCTGCAAGTCAAGTTTAAATATATTTTTATTCTTCTTCTGTTTTTACTTAATGTTACCAAAACAGTTTGAATTTATTTAAGAGCGAGTCCTCTACCTCTTTATATTCAGTCTAAATTGAGTTTTTCCTTCGTATTTTAGAAAATATAATAAAAGGTAAACATTTTTACAACATTTTTGAGAATGACATTGTTATGTAGATGAAGGTTGTACGTAAGTTTTAAAAAAATAGCAAGTTTTTCGAAAAATAGCTGGTTGTATGCATTGCTTCTTTTCCTTCTTTGTTTCTCTGGTTGCTGTCTGTGTCTGTGTACACCCATGCACGTGACCTGTCATTTGAATCAAAATATTTGGGATATTTATATTAAATAATTTTTTGTTCATGTTCTTTTTACGGGAAATTCTAGCTCAATTTTTTTTTTTTTTTTTACGAAGAACAGAGTCCAGAATATGAGTGAATGACTGCCTCCTGCTACACCTACAGTGGTTGACTTCAAAGAACCATGTTAAAAAGTTTACAGTTTCTAAAATTTTAAAAAATCCATTGGATCTGTGGATTTTTGAAACGAGGTTCGTTTTGAAACCGTAATTAATCATAAATGCTCACAAGGCACTTTCATGGGCTGTAAAATGTACAGGCAACAACATGGAAGTCTTCAAAGTAACACAATCTATTTCCTACTACTGTACACAGGTGAAAACTGCCCATTGGGGAAATATTTTGTGCCATTTGCTTGTTTCACCCATAAATTATTGGAGGCATATATGCTCAGGGCCGCCTGAGGGGAGGCGGCCAATGAGCATATGAGCAGGGGGCGGCCAATGCCAGAACAAAAAAAGCAGTACTCCCAGTAGTACTCCATGGCGGTGCAATGACATAATTGCACACGCCTTTGCAATGACATCATCACGCAGCTGCGAAGTGCTACTGGGAACTGCTTCCCCTGTGCTGTCTCAGCGATGAATTCCGGCCTCAAGCTGCTTGCACACACGGGTAGGGGATAGCTGCATAGCCCTGTTAGACTATTATCTACCTCACATGCAGGGCAATGCACTCATATTAATGGAGGCAATGCTGCCACTGCACTAATATAATGAGTGGATTGCCCTGCACATTGCGTAGGTAATAGCCTACCCCAGTATATGACGGAATAGCCAGTTTGCTGCCATTATGTGATTAAATGCCCATAGCTATCCTGTGTGTAAATAAAATTCCCATGGCTACCAGTATTCCCATGGGCCATGTGAATTTCATTACATAATGGTAACCATGGGAATTTCATTACATAGTGGTAGCCATGAGTTTTTCATTATATACTGCTAGCCATGAGAATTTTATTCCATACTGGTAGCCATGGGAATTTCATCATATACTGGTAGCCATGGGCCGTGAAATATCCCATGGCTACCAGAATGTAATGAAAAACCCATGGCTACCAGTATGTAATGAAATTCCCATGGCTACCAGAATGTAATGAAAACCCATGGCTACCAGTATGTAATGAAATTCCCATGGCTACCAGTATGTGATGAAATTCCCATGGCTACCAGTATGTAATGAAATGGCTACCAGTATGTAAAGAAATGCCCATGTCTACCAGTATATAATGAAATTCCCATGGCTACCAGTATGTAATGAAATGGCTACCAGTATGTAATGAAATTCCCATGGCTACCAGTATATAATGAAATGGCTACCAGTATGTAATGAAATTCCCTTGGCTACCATTATGTAATGAAATTCCCATGGCTAACAGTAATATTAAGATGCCCATGTGTAATCTAATGTAATTTACTGAAAAACAATGCACCAGAGTGTTTATTGTAAGGCCCATTAATGTATTGTATAAAGTGGAGATGAAGACAAAAAAGTTCACAAGGGGTCACCACTAGAGTTGTTCGAAACAGGCGAGTTTCATTCCGTTTTCAAATTTTAGAAATTCCGAAAAAATTTGAAAATTTAAAGACGAACCCATAGAAGTCAATTTGAGAGAAATATCCCAAAGTTCAGATCAAATTTTAGGTATAAATAACAATAGTATGTTATTGTAAATGACACAGGGGTCTGGGAAACAGAAACATATAACATAAACTTATTTTAATACTAACATTCCTCACTATTGCGCTTCTGCATTAAATTTTCAAGGGTTACCAAAATCAACTTCCTGATTCAAGGATTTCTGAAATGGTTCAAAGGCTCACAAATTCGTTATTTATCGAAATCAGCTTTCGGTTTTCAATTACGGTTCCTTGTTCTATCCCACTTTATACACTAACATAAAAAAAATCACACTAACACAGAAACACTCATACACTAACACAGACAGAAATCAAAAAGCAAGCAATGAATAACATACGGTAGCTATAGAGCAATCAGACAGCATAAGCCAACCACAGCACTGCCAATCTCACAGACACACAGATGCTAATACACTGACACAGACAGACAGACACAAATACAAGACACCTACAGAGCGATGCACCGAGAGCCGCTATCAGTTCCACAGTGAAATTGTGCCGGTGATGTTATATGCCAGTGATGGCAAACCTTTTAGAGACCAAGTACCAAAAACCCACTTATTTGTTGCATAGTGCCAACAGGATAATTTAACTTGAATATTGAGACTTTACTTTAAAGGGCATGTCCAGCCTAAAAATAAGTAACCTTAGAAATGTTAATCACCCCCCAAACCTCACTTTCGCATTATCTATATGTTTCAAAGATACCCCTTAAGTTCCTTACCTGACCTGGTCCCTCGCCGCTCCTCCTCTGCTCTGCGGCTTACAGAAGTTTAACTTCCTGGTTCTGCCTAACAGCTGCAACACAGACGTAGAGGGGCTGTCAGCACAAAAGCCCCCTGCTCCTGTTTTTGCATGAAATGAGACCGAAACAGGAGCGGGGGCAGCGCCCAAGTGGCGAGGGACCAGGTCAGGTAAGTGCCTTCAGGGGAATCTTTAAAATTTATAGATAATGCAAAACTGGGGTCAAAACAAATGGACAGATAGAGATGGACAGATACAGTAGATGGACAGTTTCCGACGCCACTGACATTCTCCAACGCATCCACGGTCCTTTGCATTGTGCGTGCATGCACAGTGAACTCTGCTGTGCATGAATGCCCAGAAGGAGGACTCTGAGTGCCACCTTTGGCACTCAGCTCTCGGTGCATTGCAAACTTTTGCCATTGGTGTTAAAAAGAGCTGAAATGGAGTGCAAATTGGCGTTTAACATTGAGGTACACTTCAACATCAGCCATGCAGCTGCCACAATGAAGAAATAAGATCGGTCACTGTGACTAAAACTCCAGAGCAGGAGCGATTCACCCTCTAAAAGGACTTACTCCAACACTGTCACGTCTCCTACCAAACACTCCAACACACTGACAAAATGATGCTCGGAACGCGGCCTTTTATAGCCATGAGGTTGGCACTGTTGTGGTTGGTGAAATAAGCATGTTGCTGGATTGTTTTTGAAAATGCGATAATTTCCAGTTTTCAGGAAAAAATTGAAAGTCCGAGAAATCTGAGTTTCAAAAGTTCTGAAAATACCAAAAGCTTTGCAGGAATTTCAAAGTTCTCTGATCCTATTCGAAACTGGGTTCTATTCAAACGCACACTACAGCTCTAGTCACCACCGGAAAAATTTAGAAACTGACATTTGCCTACTGGCAGTTAAGTTACTCTTACTCTTAAATTTATACCTAGCAGAGTTTCTACCTACAAATAATCCTCATTCTGAGCAGGTACATGTGTCAGTAGTTATGTTATTAGTACTAAATTAAAGTATGATGCAGCTATTGCTTTGCATGTCTCTATAACTAAGTCACTTTACTCTAACATGTGGCTTTTAGAGCAGCATTTCTATGTGTGAAGATTATTTTATTACATTTTCACTGTTTACTGAAACTGTTCACTGGTGGTCAGAACACCATTCCACTGTAAAAACAGACAAAACCCTTAACTCCTTTGCTGGCCTTTTAAACTGCAAGTTATAATAGCTAATGCACTATTGGTGTTCATTTTATAAAATGGCAATAACAATATAATAATTATATTTACAGTGGCTATTTCTTTTACTTGAACATACAGTATTAAAAGCCATTTTAATGTGTCCATATACATTGCCCGTATTACACAAATCCTATCAGATCCCAAGGTGAATGGGGTGAAAATGACTGACCTTGATGCCAACAAACTACTGCCATTCACATCATGGTTTATCATTTCTGACTGGCCAGTCTCCATACAGGGTCAGTCGGTCTGTGTATGTGGTTACAGAATGCATATTACCATAACAAAGGTTATCACATGCTCGGAGGGTCTGGAGTAGTGCTGGTTTCTTAAGGGTTTGAATATTCATTGCTGGTATAGAAAGGTTAAAGAATCTAGTTAAAGCTAATACAAAAGGATGACAGCTACCCTTTAAACCACCTAAAATTGATTAGGTTATTTATTGATTGGCAGTTTGGAGGAAATTGATCTTTGGAAGTTATGTAATTTGCCCCCCACCCCCCCAAAAAATCCCTAACCAGTATATAGTGTATATAAACATCCATGTACACATGCACACATGCATGATTATCATCATCATCATTTAGAGAAACAGCTGTTTTTTAATTAACCAGATTTGTAATCCCTACAAAACATTGCGGTAAGTTACTACACTATAATTTAGTACTTGTTTCAAGAGAGATTCAAACTTTTATGTGCTAATTAGCCTTTATGACCAAACATTGCAACTTCTCTAAAAATCCATAAAATGGTAACGTTCCCATGTATCAAGGTGAAAATGAGCACTAATTAGTAGCAATAAAATGTGATCTGTCAGTTACAGAAAAAAAATATAGCAACATTAAACCCCCCCACAAAAAAAGGTCTCAATGTCTACTGAAATTATGGTCATGGTAAACCCTAAAGGGGCCCTTGGTGTTTGCTTAAAAGAGCCTTTGTGGCCCTTTCAAAAACATTTGGGGATAAGGGATTAATGCAGCTAGCTCAAAACCAGGATCCCACCCTTTGAGCTTGCTGATCCCTAACCATGTGGATATTTAAAGCCCAGCATTTCAGAAGGCAGGGTGAATACAACACTCCAGTTGTGAATGTGAACCAATTATGTTTTGATTGTATTAGAACATAATGAATAAATACAGGATGACCATGCCAACCAATGATGTTATAAATTGGTTCAATAGGCATTACATTATTTCTACACCCATTTAAATCAAAAATAATTTGCAAAATGAATGGGCCCATAAGGGAACATTGGGGGGTAAAACCTCTGTTGTTCTAAGTTATTAGATAGAATTAACCATTTGATCTAATATATTTATTTTCTAATGGGCAGCAATATTTAGGAGATTGGGACGGAGAAGGGGTTAAAAGTGCCTAAAGGGTTTTACTTCAATCAGGTGTTACTGGTTAGGAATTACAGAGAAGTAATAACTCATATAATTCAGCAGTATTTAGGAAATAAGTTGGGAACGTATGTGTTTTAGGGTGAATGTCTCCTTTAACATTCTTAATAATCTTTAAATTTGAATAAAACAGTTTTGAAAACAGAAAATGACAAAAATGTTAAAAAAAACAAGGCTTATCTTACCCCTATAGACTGGTAGTAGATCTTCCTTTATCATATTTATTCGTTGCCACAAGGAGACTTCCATTATTTAAGGTGAGCTGAGACTTGCTAGCTTTTTAGGGAGGTTTTGTGTTTTCTGTATGTAGTCTGTTGCAACACAAATAGATGTCTGTCACATGAATGAATGGGTAGGTAAGTTGGTGTGTTTACTTGTGTCAGGCTGGGGATGAAAGTTTTTCATGATTGGTCAAAATGTGTTTTTTGACTATAGTTTCCCTTTAAGTATGGCTGCCATGGAAATGGAAGGGTAGATCAGTAGGTATGTGTACCTGGGTCTGGTTGAGTTGGTATGTCTTTTTTGCGTTTACAACCATAAAACTAACTTTTATTGAGGATATTTCAAAATTAGTTTTTTTACTTTATTTACCCTTTAAGGATGGCTGCCACAGGGATAGAAGGGTAGGTCAGTAGGTGTGTGTACCTGTGCCTGTGTGGGGGTATCATAATTTGTGTTTATGTCCATGAAACAAACTGTTTTGATCTCATGACCCTTAAACATCGAAATATCCACATTTGAGGATTATTACCATTAAAGTCTAAGGGGAAAAATGTCCCGAAATTCGCAAATATCGCCATACGCTTCCATGGCTTCCTTAGCTAGGTAATTGCACATTTCTCCTATATGCCCCGCATGTCTGTACCGAATTTCATGCCTCTATCTAGCTCAATAACTGTTGGAGAAAAAACAGTCCAAAAAAGCAGAAGAAGAAAATGGAAGAAGAAAAAGAGGAAGAAGAAGAAAGAACAGTAATTTGTCTCTAAGAATTTGTCCCTAAGATTACAACATAATTTATTATAAATAATAATACTGGGAGATCAATAGTATACAGAGGATAATAAGAAATAGTGACTTTCAAATACGATTTATCCATTAAAGGGTATGTCCACCCCCAAACTAATTTTCACTATGTGCCTGGAAATGGCTATAAACCTCGACCTCGCAATGTTTATAGCTGTGACAGGTCTCCCCAAATGTACTTACCAGCCTTCGTTCCCCCGACGCATTCTGCATGTCAGTCAAGCAGGAGGGGCTCGACCGGCGTCCTCTCCTGTGATTGGCTAAGGCGCGATGTCCCCCCTTCATTTGGGGGGACCTGTCACTGCTATAAAGGTCGAGGTTTAAAGCCATTTCCAGGCACATAGTAAAAATTAGTTTGGGGGGTGGACATACCCTTTAATGGATAAATCGTATTTGAAAGTCACTATTTCTTATTATCCTCTGTATACTATTGATCTCCCAGTATTATTATTTATAATAATATCTGTGGTTCTCATTTTCAATGTCTCATCTTTTCAAGCCTGAATATTTTTTATCCACTTTACAAATTATTGGGCTTTCTTGAGAAATGTTTAGAAAACAAGATGCATTTTGACTGAGTAACTTCACATGTTTCAAATTAATCACTAGGCTCCTTCAACACTAATAGTTGCATGCACTGTTTAATTGAGAAAATTTTGACCTTGAACAAGCATTGTAACTACATGATAATGCAAAATGGCAGCCATTAAAACTAAACAATGTTCTGTCCACTTAACTGTATAATTATTAACTGTTAATCCTTACACTCATACCTATTAGAATTTCCTCTGAGCAGACCCATTGTGTCATACCATGTGTTGCTTGGAGATATAAAAACCCAGGGATTGTCAGTTAGAAGATACAAGCTCTTTCAATATCTATCTGTGAACAGTAGCTGTTGCTGACATCTGTTTCAACATGACAACAGAACACACCCTGTGTAAAGCTGGCCTATGGGCTCTGGCTGCTGCTATGCTACTAAGTCTGCAGGGCAATGTCATAGGTAAGTCAAGTTGGAAATATTTTGTCCTCTTTCACATTTTAAAAGCATTATTTGAAGAAAACGTTTACCTTGTATTTTACTAGTGGATATTTTGTCATCTCTGCTTACTTTTTGCTATTCTTAATCTACTCACTCACATTCTCCGTTTAGGATGTTTCTTTCCATTTAAAGCAAAAATAAAGCCAAATAATAAAAGGCACAAGAACAACTTGAAAGAAATCTGGACATTTACACATTTTAAACACATTTTCAATCTCATGTAAACTAATTTTAAGTAATCCATACTGCTAAATCAAAGGGATTGATTTGATATCTGAAATGTTTGATGTTTTAGGAGATAGTAGCACTCATCCCTACCTAGTGTAGAGGTACAGAGTGAGGATTTTTGGCTTTTAGACTTCCAACTTCCCCCAGCCTGTCAACATGACCAACATTATCCACTGCAATGGGTTCTAGTGCTGGTGTGTTACACTGTGTTTAATGGAAGGATGGGTATCACTTTCTGTAAATATATTAACAAAGCTGAGTGCAGTTATGTATCAGCATGGGGATTTTATATATAAGTCTTTTTTTTTTCCGCTTCTTTAGACTTTACCAACCCACCTATTTCTTTTTTAGCTGTTAAATTATGTTTTTGTTATTTACTTTTTGTTAAAAAAAAATAAATAAATAACGTTCCCTTAAAGTTAATTGACTGTCTCTCACCATGTTCCCCTCTCCAAGTAACTTTTATCTCTCCATTGCCCCACATTAATTACCACTGTTTTCATTTTCAGATGCATATGGAAATGGTACAAGTAAGTATTCCACTTAAATAACTCTATAGATATAGCATGTTTACTACTTTTATCCATCCCAATGACCTTACCCTACCCATTCAGCATTTTGTCTGTGTAGAATTAAAATACCCAAATACTGACTTCCTGTTTGCAGGACCCCTAGTAGAGACCGTTATGGTCTTGCCGTAGACCCAGCACCTGAGTTGATCTAGTTGCTCAGTAGGGATCTAAGCATGTTTGACCCATCTAGCAGCCAATCAGTAGAAATAACTGTTACATTCCAAGGATGTGGTGCATCCTGGGAAGGAGAAGGATTGCTAGAACCTGAAATGGCAGCTCACTTATTTCAACAGAAGGGAATAGCAAGGGGTAAAAATTCAACAGATTTTTCAAAATGGAAGAGAATATGTAGAATAACTAGGTATGCATAACACAAACTAAGAATTGTAAAAATTAAGATATTTTCCACTGAACTTTCCCTTTAACTAACTCTCTATATATAGCATAGATTTTACTTAACTAACTCTATAGATATAGTATATATTCTACAAAATAAACTGGTCAATTGGCAGTAATCTGCCCCCTACCCCAAATGATATATTTTGCACTTTATTACCTGAATAACTAACCAGATGTTTAAGGATTATTATAGTCCCCATTCTGGCAGAGTAAGCTGACCCCTGCCTCCATGCAGTCAATCAAGGCTGTGACTCACATCACAACCAATAATTGACTGCTGTTTCACCTGCTGCCTCCTCTGCACACGCTCAAGAATGTAAAAACAACTTTGAGCAATTGGAGGAGTCAGGTACCTTTGCCAGAAAATAATACAGCTTTCTGTTAAATATCTGATTACAAATGCATATGATAAACTGGGAAAAATAGCAGCTGGGATTGAGGACAGATAGCATACAAGTGACTGTTTTTTGTTTTAAGGGCGACCATGCTCTTTATATAACTCTATATAGATATAGTATGTATACTACTTAAATAACTCTATAGATATAGTATGATACTACTTAAATAACTCTATAGACATAGTATGTATACTACTTAAATAACTCTATAGATATAGTATGTATACTACTTGAATAACTCTATAGATATAGTATGTATACTAATTGAATAACTCTATAGATCTTCAGGGAGATTCAATAAAAGTTCTTAACATGAAAAATGGTGCTTAATTTTGCCCCAACCAATCAGATCTTATTTAACATTTGAAAGCTATTATCTGATTGGTTGGGGCAACATTAGCACCATTTTTAACAATAAGAACTTTTATTGAATCTCCCTGATAACTTTTATTGAATCTCCCTGATAGTATGTAAACTACTTAAATAACTCTATAGATATAGTATGTATACTAATTGAATAACTCTATAGATATAGTATGTATACTAATTGAATAACTCTATAGATCTTCAGGGAGATTCAATAAAAGTTTTTAACATGAAAAATGGTGATAATTTTGCCCCAACCAATCAGATCTTATTTAACATTTGAAAGCTGTTATCTGATTGGTTGGGGCAACATTAGCACCATTTTTAACGATAAGAACTTTTATTATCTCCCTGACAGTATGTATACTACTTAAATAACTCTATAGATATAGTATGTATACTATGTAAATAACTTTATAGATATAGTATGTATACTACTTAAATAACTCTATAGATATATTTTCCATCATTTCAGTCTAGCGGAAGTTTTTAACTGATATTGCATTTTATGACAATATTTTGTATTTACCGTTAAATGAAATAGACGTTTGCAGGAAAGATAATATATTTACTTTCCGTGCACTTGTATTCTGTATCTGAGCCAGTTCTGGCTGGCTAGAGAATTGTTAAATATAGTTATTTCTGTCCTCTCAACTGTTTTCAGGTACAGTGCCTGGATGGGGAATTGCTCTTTTGGTTTTAGCTGCAATAATTCTTGCTGTTCTCCTGTGTCTCATAGCGATCGTGGTAAGTACTGATTATCAAGTAATACAACATGATTCTGGTAATACATTCATTTCTTATCTACATAAGACAACTCCTTTTCCTTAACCAGTCATTTAAGAGTAACCATGGTTCTTACACAATCCACTTTTTTGGGAAAGTCCCCTTTTTTTAGCTTTAAAATAATCTCTCAGTGGCCTAACTTATTTCCTGAATGTAAAGAGGCAATTGATAGATTGTTGAAGTATCAAGAAGACATCCAGGGAAAAATCACTTTCCCACTCAGACCATAAAATAGAATAAGGAGGCGTCCACGCAGATACTCACTGCTATAATGTGTTTTAATGCCTTAAAGTGCTTTACTTTGGACACATTTTGGACACTATAGGTCACCATACAGGGGGTGGAGCTTAGAATGATTTTTAATTGTGTGTTGCACGATTGTGTTCGGGGCGAAAATATCTGCTGGTGTGTACCCAGCCTAATACATATGTGTATGTGGATACATGTATATTGATTACAATTCTGAACTTATATCATCATAATAAAAACATCATACAAATAGTGGACAGGGCTGCTACAGTACTGTTCAAATGAATGGGATACTACAGTTAATATACTTGTGGGATTTCACCATCTAGACAGTTCCTTGGTAACAGTGTTAAAAAAGGAAAATCAAAATCATCAAATGTTTAATAATCTGATGAACGCAAATAAGAACTTACTTATCTTTTGATTCCAGCCCTTTTTATGCAAGAAAGCATGTGGATCATGCCAAAGTGGATTCGCCTTCACAAAGTGATACTGAAGCCAATGAATTCTTAGCCTGGGGGTTGCAGCAGATGGTGGTTCCTGTAACTGCAATGATGATCAGTGGATCTGAATATGCAATGTGAAAATCTCAACCCTCCTACTGGTCTATTTATTGCTTTTAATTTATTATTATTAATTTATATATTATAGTAGCAGTCAAACTCTGATTGTTACACTCAGCACATGTGCCTTTGTAAATGAGGTTAAAACAAACAGTAAATGTATATAAGTTCATATTTATGTATGTATAACTGAGTTAATAAATTATTTCATGTATACTAAGAAGCTTATTTCTTTTTCTCTTTGGGCCTGTTATTGAGGGCCCATGCTCATTCATTAACATCAGGTCATCTTGATAATGAAATCAGAAAAAAGAAGGGCATAATTGTCCTCAGTTTTTCAGCCACAAACTTTTTAATTGTTATAATTGTTATAACAGTTATAGTGATTTCCCCCTTTGGAATAGTATTGCTAATCCTATTGTTGGAAGTTCCTTTTATTCTTACTGGAGATAATGGTCTTGTTAAAAAGGTTTATAGTACAGATACAGTTTAAATGCAAAAGTTTATCTGTATTGAAACCTGCCTTTGGTCTGTGAGCCTACCAATGGAACGAACCCTGATGGCTTTGTGCATCCTTAGTAGCTAAATGTGTGCATCTCTCCAATATCCCCAAAACTAAATAAAAAATAAATAAAGCAGTGTTTACTTTACCTTCAACTTGATGGGGAATTTGTTTTTAATCTGTAACCATCTTTATACATTGACCCACTTTGGGGCAATTTTCAGCCTATATTTTTGATTTAATGTTAGTGGTGTTCTATTTGTTCAGGTGGGATATTGGTTCAGGTGGGATATTGTTATTTAAAGGGCATGTCAACCCCCAAAACTAAAGTGCTGGCCCCACTATGTAGTGTTCAGAAACCCTTTCCTTACTACTTATGGTTCTCCTGCTGTGCCTGTTCAAAGTACCAAAAAGTGAAGGGTAGGAGCTGTTTGTGTGTCATTTGGTGCCTGCAGCTTCCATGTCCTGGAGGGCTCTGGCATGCACAGGAGAGCTCTCCTCCTCCTTCCCTCCAGATCCCTTTAGGCTGTTTCATTTTCTAGCTATAAAAACCCTTTTCTGTAGTGTAAGGCACCCCAGCCCACCCCCAACCATCAGTTTTTTTTAAAAAAAGTCCCATAAATTGTTTCCTCAGATCTCTGCATAGCCAGCAGCTGTGTCCGTGATTGGTTGGCTCACAGCCAATTACAGACGTGGCTGCTGGTCCAGCCCCTATTGTTACTTCCAGGAACGGAGTAGCAATAGAGCAGAGAGCCAAAGGTATGAAGGACAGTAAGTCGATTTCTGGTGTTAAAATCACAGAGGGAGGTAATATATTGGAATTTACTCAGATACGCAAGTGCAATATTGAATCCACTAGAGCCCATAACGTAAAATAATGACCGCTGTGTAAAATATTGACAGCCATTATCGTTATTTTACGTTAATGAAATTTTATAAATATTGTCTGTCACAAGCCTTTTACAGCAGATCACTCACTAGTAAGGATGAACAAAGTTTCATATCGAAATTCTTAAATTTTGATGTTGAAACCAGGTTTTAAAAGTCAAAATGTCAGTAGTTCTGCATTTGAATTCTGCTTTCAGTAGCAGAACATGTAGATTTGGGTTAAAATTCTGCCACTTCCCTACCCATAAGAAGTGTTAACCAATCACAAGACCAGTATAAAAAAAAAAAGTATCTTTTAGTTTTTCCTACATATCCATCTCTAAGCTCATTTGTGTTCTGTAGGTATGTACTTTCTGTTGGCATAGTTCAGGGGTGTCAAACTCAATCACATAAGGGGCCAGAAACAAAAAGAAGTGGTGGCCTGAATTGTTTTTTGATAGATACTTTGCAGGTGCAGGATTGTGCCTAGTGGGGTCTCGGCAGGGGAAGGGTGTGAAGAAGTCTGTTTTGAACTGGGTCCTATGGCATGATCATGAGCTAATGTGGAATGCCTACTTTATTCTTCTGGCGAAGCTTTGGTTTCTCATGGTATTCAAAGGGACCATGAAAATACCTTTGACCTTAAACCAATGCAGATGTCTTGATTTTTATATCAGTCATTAAACACAGTAGGCTTGAAAAGCAGCTGCATAGATTGCATTAGAGCTCAAAATACACCTTGTTTGAATTTTTCTCTTACAAATGCTTGGCACCTTGGCTCTTACTTGGCACCTTTTCATAATCTCTCTTGATTCCACACATTTCAAAAAAAGTGTCTCACTGAGCTTTGATTTGTTGCTTATTATTCTGTTCTGTGTTATCCATGTCCCTAGGCCAATCTATGATGATGCAGTTAAATATTATAAAAATGATTGTGAATCTGTATTTGTTTTATTTTTGCCAAGCAACTGTATAATCCTAATTATGTATTTATGCAAACAGGTCTGTTTTTAGACATCTTCGTGCCCTAACCAAGATTCCACAGGTGGTGCACCTCCCCCCCAAAAAAAGTCCAAACTATTTTGACTAGGTATATAAAAATACAGATATTCCACCTCTCCTGGTTGCTCTGGGAGTCTCCATAGGTCTGTCTGTAACACTGGTTATAGATGGAGGGCTGTCTGTAACATTGGTTATAGATGGAGGGCTGTCTGTAATATTGGTTATAGATGGAGGGCTGTCTGTAACACTGTTTATAGATGGAGGGCTGTTGGTAACACTGGTTATAGATGGAGGGCTGACTGTAACAATGGTTATAGAAGGAGGATTGTGTGTAACACTGGTTATAGATGGAGGGCTGTCTGGAACACTGGTTATAGATAGAGGGCTGTCTACTACTAGTTATAGATGGAGGGGGGTCAGTAACACTGGTTATAGATGGAGGATTCTCTGTAATGCTGGCTATAGATGGAGGGCTGTTTGTATTGTGGTTATAGAAGGAGGTTTGTCTGTGTAAGGTGATAGTAATGGGGGGGCTTAATTGCTCTAGATACTGTCAGCCTTATCCAAATTCTATGCACAACTCTTATTTATCAGGAGTAGGCCCTGGCATATGTCGGAGGCAGGGTGTTGCTGAACTACCACTTTAGGTAGAATGCAATAAATGGGCATAATTACTGACTCACTATAGTGGAATCTTCTACCCCTATATCTGGCACTATGTTCACATGTTCTTGGGTTGTATACCCAGGACCCTAGTCCTTACTAAATCTCCTTGTTGGAGCTCAAGCTGCTCACTAGCTACCCTACTCCTATATATCACTCCTGGAGTGATCTATAACAGAATCTATTCTCACACTAACTGAGCCTCTGGGAAAACTCAATGGAGTAGAAAGAGAGAATGAGCACATGTATGCTTCTCTTTTTATACTTTTACACAGTGAGGGGGTCACTGGCCAAATCCTGCTAGAACTAGAAGACTAAAGGGTAACTAGTTTAACAGTTCCCTACATTCTCACCCTGGGGAATTCCTTTACTCAAAGCAAAGAACAATACAAAAACACATTAAATTTAACATCCACTTCAGTAGTCTCTCCAGAGACCTACTCTGGACAATGGTCTGCTGAAATGGAATGAGAAATTAGCAAAAATACAGTTAAACACAGTCAGAAAAATAGATGTATGACTAATAGCACATAGGCATCATATTACATATAACAAGTCTATCATAAGCATCAATTCGATTCATCAAAGCATAAGGTAGAGCAGAATAACAAGGCACTGCATAACTGGGCCCCCCCAAAGTGTCATAAGTGAAGAAAGGAGGAGGTCTCCTAACACAATTACCCCTTCTCACATCTGCAGGAATAGGTATAGAAGGTCCATGACCAGCAAGAGTGCTTCGACTGTCAGCCATAACAGGAACAGGGGACTGTTCATTTTCTATCCTTGGCTAAAAAGGGGGATAGCAGCATCTAATCCACCCTCTGAGTTCATTTTTTCAGTTCTTAAATGTCCATGTTGATCATGTAAACTTCTCAAATCAGCTTTTCTGTAAACTTGGGAAAGCACCAATTGCCTCCTCCCTGGATGATCATGAAACAGATGAACCCTATAAAGGAGCCCATTGAAAAATTTTAATTTATCCCATTCTTTTAGGAAAAATGTACTTTACTTTGGTATAGTTTTCCTGATATAATTTGGATCTCCTTTAACAAAAGAATCTCTGAAATGGTGAATGGCAGGATCCCTTTTATGTAACTGTATTATGTCTTGTGTTTTTAATTTAGAGTCCTTGTGTACCCCTAGTGCTGTGGGGTAGCAATACATAGTAGGAACAGAGTCTTCTGTCCCTCCAAGGGAGTCCACCAGCCGTAACTCAGAGAAAGCTACACAATCTCCTTGCACAGCTGCTGTAGCACAAAGAGCAGCCACTGCTGGACCTGAAAGTTTTTCCCACTCCTCTTCTTCCTGCTGAGGAGGTAGACCAGGGTGTCTTGAAAGGGCATCTGCCCCTATGTTCTTTGGGCCTGTATTTTAAAGAAAACTGGTATTTAGACAAAGCAGCCAACCACAGATGCCCTGCATCTAATTTGGCAGTGGTTAAAATAGATGTTAAAGTATTATTACTGCCCCATAAAGATAGTTGTGTAGCTTTTTGGTGACAGTTCATATTAAGGGCTGTCACAAATATTCTAGTTTATGTACACAATGACTTCTTTTAGTTGGGCTGAGACTCCGACTGACATATGCAACCGGTTTATACTCCAGGATATTCTTAATGAAGGACGCCTCCCAACCCTTTGTAACTAGCATCTACATGCAAAACATAATGTTTTTGTGTCTGCGTAGGCAAGTACAGGTGCTTCTGTTTTTGCTTTAATGTTGTAAAAGCTTCCTCATAAGCAGATGTACATTTATCTTTAAAGAGAGTATCTTTGTGTTCTTTAATATTGTGCCCTTTTAACAGTTCATTTAGTGGATGTCACAAACTTACCTGCCCCTCCAATCCAGCTCCGCTCCTGTGACAGCCGCGCTCTTCCAGGTGGGTGGTGTCATGACATCAAGAAAGGCGTGAAGATTCAAAGGCTGGCGTCCTCCTGCACCCTGCGCCTGTTTGTAGCTTTCACTACCCCAGCTGCTAAGCTACTTACCTAGCCCAATCCAGAGAGTCTACTTACCTTGCTTGATCCAGTGTGACAACTTACCTTGCCTGATCCTGTGCGACTACCTACCTTGCATGTTCCAGTGTGTCTACTTACCTTGCCTGATCCTGTGTGCCTACTTATCTTGCCTGATCCAGTGGGACTACTTACCTTGCCTGATCCAGTGGGACTACTTACCTTGCTTGTTCCAGTGTGTCTACTTACCTTGCCTGATCCTGTGTGCCTACTAATCAAGTTATGTTCATTTGGAAGCTGCAGCTTTAAAAATACCATTGCCATATTTTTTTTTACCTATGCCCCTCCAGAGCCTAGCTTTGTGCCTTGGAAGTTGCTGACATCTTTTCCTGCTTGAGCCTCAAACAGTAATGCCTGTGAGTTTCGTGCATGTGCATGGAACTCACAGGCATTGTTGTTTGAGGCTCAAGCAGGAGAAAGCAGAGGAAATCTCAGAGGGGCGGAGCTTAACATTTAGCAAACCAGCAACAAGATGTCAGCAACTTTCAAGGCAGAAAGCTAGGCTCTGGAGGGGCAAAAAAAAAATATGGCAATGGTAAAAAAAAAATATGGCAATGGTATTTTTAAAGCTGCAGCTTCCAAATGAACATAACTTGATTTTACAGTGCACTTATCCTATAAGTAGCTGAAAGGTAGCTGGAGCCCCACTTATCCCCTAAAGAATTTTGGTAAATTGGTAAAACCCCAATGGGCAAATAAAAGCTGTCTTTTCCTGATCTTCTGCAGACATAAGAATTTGGTAATATCCAGATCTTAAGTCCATCACTGAGAACCAAGCACTGCCATGCAAAGCATCAAGTGCCTCATCAGTACGTGGCAGTGTGTACTAATTAGGAATGGTGCACTTGTTTAGTGTTTAATAGTCCACACATAAGCAAACACTTCCATTTTTCTTTCGGACAATAACTATAGGTGAAGCAATAGGATTTTGTGATTCCACAAAAATCTGTTGGTCTTTTATTTTTTTTAAATAATCTCTGACATCAAGATCTTTGGGTGGTTTTCACCTAGACCTTTTTTTTAAAGGAGTGCTGTCTTTTAATCGTATGGAGTGCTCTGTATGTTTATTAGCACACCCCACATCCATATCATCAATGGAAAAAACATCACTGAACTGCACTAGTCTACTCTGCAGTATCTGTCGGTGTTCTGGGGGGTCATATAAATCATCAAGATTAAAATTTATCTGAGTCTCGGACATCCCCAATTTGACAGGTAAAGAGTCTTAACATTCCACAGGATAGCGGTGGGCTTCTGTCTGTCAGGCTGGAATTACTAGTGAATGAGAGGTGATGTTTTTTACAGTGACAAACAAGAAAAGGGATGATCAATGCACATTCCTAGGCCCCATATATTATAATATCTATGCTAGTGCAAACAGTAAAAACATGGGGGGTTTTAGTTACAATTTTATGCATAAAAGTGAAAAGCCTTCCAACCATGTCAAGGTAACCCCAGTATGGAAGGTCCTAACAGTTTACCTTGGGTCATTTATCTCGGCTGACACTCCCTGCTTTTACAGTGACCACATCAGTTCTAGGGCATTTGTAATGATAGTCCTTTCTCTCTGGAACTATCTACCAGCCATTCTTTGAAGCCTCTTCAGGGTCAGTTTCTAACAGAAAGAAACTTCCAATTGAAAAAGGTACAATCTACACATAGACCCGGAGGATTTGCACTCCCCCTTGTGGAAACTCTACTGGATACCAAGGGTTTCCAACACAACCCCCAGGAGATTCAGGAGCAAATGTCTGGCAAATCTGCAGCTCTGGAGCTACTGGCAATACAGTCAGTGGGGTAATTTCTCTCGGCTGTAGAAACTTAATAAAAGCTTGCTTGAAAGGTTTCACATTAGCGCCAACATTCATAGGTGTAGACTTTTTTCCAGCTGGAAGGGGGCTCACATAAGCAATGACTTTTTAGCAGGGGGATCATTGTCTCCAACTAATGCAGGGATGTGTAGTTGACTTCCAGGCAACCACCACAAGCAAGTTAAATGTGCATTTACACCCCACACCATCGAGAACTACAGGCCGTGAGGACCCCCACTATTTCCTTGATAGCTGTTCCATCTTGCTTTTAAGGTCTAGCTTGTTGGCAAGTACTTTACACTGATGGACTTAATGCCTAGTTAGCCCTCAACGGAAGCATCTTAGCACACAGGTATAATCAGGGGGCTGATACTTTGAATATTTCATGGAAGCAACTGCTTTCTTCTTAGTCACACCCCTGACCTCATTTTGCTGTAGTTATGTGGAGTTTCTTCTAACATCTTCCAGCCGTCAGATAAAGGCAGAAACATCCTCTGTCTCCCTTTGTTTTAAACTTTGAAACATGTGGAGCCAAGTATGAGGATTGTCACAGGTGCCATACACATCTTCTAATGCCTTTAAACAGTCTATAGCAGAGGTGTTAGGATGGCCCTTGCAAAACTTTTTTACCACTCGGCTAGCAGGAGGAAGCAGGTTTTCAGTTACACAAACACTATTCTCCAGCTCAGAGCAAGGACAATAATCTAGCATCTGCATAGCAGCTTCCTGACGCTCCTCAAATTTTTGTTCTCCTATGGGTGTAGGGGAAAATCCTGAGAAGGCTCTTAGCTTTGGTATTTAGTTGCCCCTACTATTAGTATCTGGGGAGGATAAATCACCCGGAACAAACTAGCAAGTGGTCCTAGAGGCTGCACATCACCTGTCTTCTGGGTTTATGTTTCAATCTCAGTCTTAAAGGGTATCTATACTCTAAATTTGATTTTCAAAAATTATACCTTTAGATACAGCAAGATCTCACTACTTCAAAACTTTTTCGGATTTTAAATCTGAGCTGTATTTTAATCACATAATTTGCAGGGAAAGACCTGTCGCTTCAGGAGTAGAGATTGTAATATATGACCCATTAATAACCTCTTACTAGGATCTTTAGCTGTCTGACAGCACACTTTCTGCAACAATGACGAGAATCAGCAGAGAAAAGAAGGCAGGGGAGAGGGAGGGGGAGATCAGTAAGCAGAGCAGAGTCTATGGGTGAGGCTGTGCATAACTTATAAGTGTCGCAGATACTACAAGAAGGCAGTAAGTAAGGGAGGGTGGGGGCAACTAAACATTAATAATTTAATGACAAAGCAAGCACAGATATATATGTGAGTACCACCATTGTACTTTTCTCAAATTGTAGTTTCAGATAATGTAAAGTTGTTTGAGCTAGTATAGTGACATTTTAATGCCAGTCTCCTCTCTTGGAGGTATAGGTGGTCGGCGATAGATAATGGGGCAGACAACTGGGAGAGTGCCCACAGGAAAAATGGTATAGGGCCCAGTATCCTCATACAGCATCTCTAGATTGCTATACAGTAAGGTGATATATCCAGTTACTGCTAAATCTTTGTTTAGCTTGCAAATTTGGATAGTAGGCTAGAGTTTCATTAATTAAATCTGTAGAACTACCCTCAGGTACAAGATTAATGGCAAAGGCATGCCGTGGGTTAATAATTTCTGCTACAACCCATGCATATACATCAACTGGTAAGTATCAGAGGCATGATGATACGTTTAATGTTTATCAATTAGATATGTAGTGCCAATGGTAACTCAATTATACAGTCACTATTAAAAGAGACATGGTAAGTAAACAAAGAACCACAGAATATTACCGACAATGTCTTCTTTACCCTTTTCATGCTCCAGGTTGGATGACAAATGTAAGGCAATAGTAAAATGGGGGTACTTAATTGCTCTAGAGACTGTTAGCTTTATCCAAATTCTATGCACAAGACTCTTGTTTATCAGGAGTGGGCCCTAGCACTGGTTATAGATGGAGGGCTGTCTGTAACACTGGTTATAGTTGAGGGCTGTCTGTAACAATGGTCATAGCACTTTGAAAGGTAAGAACATCACGAGGTTGAGATTTTGGGGGGTACTTAGCATTATATCAAAAGTATTTGTGGGGGGTGGACATACCCTTTAACGTGTATGAAAATTAATATGTAGTCAATGGGGACGTAAAAGATGCTCTCCTTTCCTCACTGGGTTCTTTCAGAAACAGCTTATTGCATTTCGGGATCTCAGACCGTTAGAGTGCACTATATCAGCTCTCTTACATATCCCTGTATGTCAGGGGAAATTGAGTGAACTATTATGTTATTGGAAGGGACTAGAACATTAGGGGAAATAGATTTTTTTCCAGCAGTTTCACCATGTGTAATGCATTTTGTGCCATCAGGAGATTTATATGTTCCCTAATGAATAACTATACTTTATGGATCTATTTATGATGGAATATTGACCCTGTAAGGTCTTCTCATAAAGCCACCAATAGATTGAGGAAAAAGAAACAAAAGAAAATTGATTTGTGATAGAAATATAAATAACTACAAATAAAACCACAACAAACAGACATGGTTAAACCCTACAAGAGGGAAAGCAAAGGAAACCACAGAAGAAAAAATGTTGAATTACGAGTTATAATTTAATTACACATTTATAAATATAATTATATAATTATTACATGCACAAAAAATGACAAATGTAAGTGTAACCGAATAAAAAGCTCCCAGAATTATTCCTCATTAGCATACTGTAGTTTAAATACGCACACACTATTTTTTATTCCCGTTTCATGATGATTAACATAAAATTCTTTTGATTTTGAAAGTCCTGAATGCTCCTCAGCTTGATATAAATAATATATAATATAGATATAGAGTAAAAAAAAAAATATTTTGGTTTGAAACATCAAGGAGTTACAGTATATTACCCCACTGTACCTGAACAAAAGCCATAGAAATTGCCATATTAGACAAATTATCAGTAAGCTGGGAATCTAGAATTTAGCAATCAACAGACATTAGACTTGTGAAGTTGACCTTGGAAAGTACAACTAGAGTGCCAAGTTTCACCATCGCTGCATTAGACAGTTTAATACAAAAACATACCGTGATGAAATAACATAAGACCCCACATTAAAGGAAACTGCACAGGGCCATGGGTTTTTTTGTTGGGAAAACATTCCGTTTACATTATAAATTGGGATATAAATGAACTATTATCTTCTATAGATTCTTGTTCAATTGAAAATGAGGCACATAGCATGATACCTCTGGTTGACTTTTCTCTCCGCAACCACAGCAAAAGAAAGGCTGAAAGGTAAAAATAACCACGTCAAATATTTCTAAGTTCAATTTAGTAAAATATATTGCTAATGCTATCTGAATGGTGTCCGCCATTATAAGCGTTACGCACTATGAGAATGAGATCAGAATTGACAAATAAATAATACTTTGTTAATGTCAGGATAACAGACTTTAAAATTAAAAGGCACTAAAATCTTTACTTACCTTCCTCACACGCCCCTACCCCGAGATCACTATACTTACTTACCTCCCCATGGCCCCTGAAGCTCCTTTTATGGAACACGAGAGATAAGTAAAAGGAGTTTCAGGGACCGTAGAGAGGTAAGTAAATATACAGATCTCTGGGTTTGGGCTGGAAGGTGGGGAGTTATGAATAGATGGGGTGGACATGTCCTTTAGTACTGGTAAATGAAACTGCACAGGAGAGCAACTGCAACAATAGACATTATGACCAGTAGAGCAATTCCCCATCCAGGGACACCATCTGCCAAAGAGAGAGACAATTTAAATAAAAATATCTTACATTATATGATAATTAACCTTACTAATTTTGAGTAACATCAAATTACTTATATCAGTTTATTAACAACATTTTAGGACCCTGTAAGACTTTATTACAGTTATTTAAAAGTTTATGGTAGTTCTCCTTTTATACACAATGGTAATGTTAAGGAAATACTAGCTACAGTATATATAAATCCTAAGCCCTTTAGGATGGTATTTATAAAACTTCTTTATCGTAAAATAACAATATTGTTATTTTCCCCGGCGTTGTAAAACAAGGATGTTCTTTGTGCCTTTATTATTTCACATATGTACTGCTGGTTTCTTATAAATAAAAATGGCATATATAAAGAAACAAGCAGTACAGTCAATTAATAAAGGCCCAAAGTACATTTTTGTTTTACAACGCTGTGTAAAATAGCACTATCATTAGAAGTTTTAAAAATATCCTGTGAGCAAAGAGCTTAAAGGGGAACAAAAGTCTAATAAAATAAGGTAATTTCCAGTAACTGCAGCCGATATCAGCTTGCCAAAATGTTTATTAAATCCACAGCATACCACACAACATGTTTCGAACGCTATGCGATCTTTTTCAAGTGGCACTTGAATACCGCATACCGCATACCGTTTGAAACATGTCGTGTGGTATGCTGGGGATTTAATAAACATTTTGGCAAGCTGATATCAGCTGCAGTGTGTCTCCGTACACCTTGTTTCTTTGGACTGTCTGTAACACTGTTTATAGAGCGAGGGCTGTCTGTAACACTGGTTATAGAGGGAGGGGTGGCTGTACAACTGGTTATATATGGAGAGTTGTCTGTAACACTGGTTATAGATAGAGGGCTGTCTGTAACACTGGTAATAGAGGGACGTCTGTCTGTAACACTGGTTATAGAGGGAGGGCTGTATGTAACACTGGTTATAGATGGAGAGCTGTCTGTAACACCAGTTATTGATGGAGGGCTGTTTGTAACACTGGCTATAGAGGGCTGTCTGTAACAAAGTTAATAGAGGGAGGACTGTCTGTAACACTGATTATAGAGGGAGGGCTGTCTGTAACACTGGTTATAGACAGAGGGTTGTCTGTAACACTGGTTATAGATGGAGAGCTGTCTGTAACACTGGTTGTAGATGGAGGGCTGTCTGTAACACTGATTATAGACAGAGGGTTGTCTGTAACACTGGTTATAGATGGAGGGCTGTCTGTAACACTGGTTATAGATGGAGGTTTGTCTGTAACACTGGTTGTATATGGAGAGCTCACTGTAACACTGGTTATAGATGGAGAGCTCACTGTAACCCTGGTTATAGATGGAGGGCTGTCTGTAACACTGGTTAGAGACGGGTGGTTATCTGTAACACTGGTTATAGATGGAGAGCTGTCTGTAACACTGGTTTTAGATGGAGGGCTGTCTGTAACATTGGTTAGAGATGGAGGGTTATCTGTAACGCTGGTTATAGACAGAGGGCAGTCTGTAACACTGGTTATAGATGTAGGGCTGTCTGTAACACTAGTTATAGATGGACGGTTGTCTGTAACACTGGTTATAGATGGAGGGCTGTCTGTAACAATGGTTATAGATGTAGGGCTGTCTGTAACACTTATTATAGATGGACGGTTGTCTGTAACAGTGGTTATGGAAGGAGGACTGTCTTTAACCTGTAACACTTGTTATAGCTGTACTGTAGGGCTGACTGTAACACTGGTTATTGATGTACTGTATTGCTGACTGTAACACTAGTTATAGATGGAGGGCTGACTGTAACCCGGGTTATGATGAGGGCTGTCTGTAACACTGGTTAGAGACGGGTGGTTATCTGTAACACTGGTTATAGATGGAGAGCTGTCTGTAACACGGTTTTAATGGAGGGCTGTCTGTAACATTGGTTAGAGATGGAGGGTTATCTGTAACGCTGGTTATGACAGAGGGCAGTCTGTAACACTGGTTATAGATGTAGGGCTGTCTGTACACTAGTTATAGATGGCGGTTTTCTGTAACACTGTTATAGATGGAGGGCTGTCTGTAACAAGGTTATAGATGTAGGGCTGTCCTGTAACACTATTATAGATGACGGTTGTCTGTAACAGTGGTTATGGAAGGAGGACTGTCTTTAACCTGTACACTTGTTATGCTGTACGGTAGGGCGGACGTAACACTGGTTATTGATGTACTGTAATTGCTGACTGTACACTAGTTATAGACTTGATGTCTGACTGTAACACTGGTTATAGAAGGATGACTGTCTGTAACTTGTAACACTGGTTATAGAAGGAGTACTGTCTTTAACCTGTAACACTGGTTATAGCTGTACTGTAGGGCTGACTGTAACACTGGTTATAGATGTACTGTATTGCTGACTGTAACACTAGTTATAGATGGATGGCTGACTGTAACACTGGTTATAGATGGATGACTGTCTGTAACTTGTAACACTGGTTATAGAAGGAGGACTGTCTTTAACCTGTAACACTGGTTATAGATTTACTGTAGGGCTGTCTGTAACACTGGTTATAAATGGAGGGCTGTCTGTAACACTGGTTATAGAAGGAAAACTGTTTTTAACCTGTAACACTGGTTATAGATGTACTGTAGGGCTGACTGTAAAGGTAGGGCTGTCTGTAACACTAGTTATAGATGGACGGTTGTCTGTAACACTGGTTATAGATGGAGGGCTGTCTGTAACAATGGTTATAGATGTAGGGCTGTCTGTAACACTTATTATAGATGGACGGTTGTCTGTAACAGTGGGTTATGGAAGGAGGATGGACGTCTTTAACCTGTAACACTTGTTATAGCTGTACTGTAGGGCTGACTGTAACACTGGTTATTGATGTACTGTATTGCTGACTGTAACACTAGTTATAGATGGAGGGCTGACTGTAACACTGGTTATAGAAGGATGACTGTCTGTAACTTGTAACACTGGTTATAGAAGGAGTACTGTCTTTAACCTGTAACACTGGTTATAGCTGTACTGTAGGGCTGACTGTAACACTGGGTAGATGTACTGTATTGCTGACGTAACACTAGTATAGATGGATGGCTGACTGTAACACTGGTTATAGATGGATGACTGTCTGTAACTTGTAACACTGGTTATAGAAGGAGGACTGTCTTTAACCTGTAACACTGGTTTTAAGATTTACTGTAGGGCTGTCTGTAACACTGGTTATAAATGGAGGGCTGTCTGTAACACTGGTTATAGAAGGAAAACTGTTTTAACCTGTAACACTGGTTATAGATGTACTGTAGGGCTGACTGTAACACTGGTTATAGATGTACTGTAGGGCTGACTGTAACACTAGTTATAGATGGAGGGCTGACTGTAACACTGGACACGTTGTCCATTAATAAAAATACAGATAATACTTAACAATGGTATAAGTGTAAGCAATGATACAGAGAATAAAATTAAATACAATTGTATACATCGGTTAAGACTGCATGTATATATAAACTATGTATACATTGCTATAAGTGCAGCATTCCTTGACCAAGTAGGAATGCGATCCCTGCCCCAAGATTTACAATCTAAAAATGGGTGGGGCACCATCCAAGACACACCAACGCTTTTCACCCTGCAAATGACTAATCGAATAGCATTAAGTCATGTTTTTGGGATGTAGCGACTGAACTGCATTAATGATGTGGTCTGGATCTTTTTTCTGTATAATTCAGGCCCAAAGTGCTCTTTTTAAAGTGGTATACCGTCCTTTGTCAACATAGGTTTCTAAATCCCTTTATTGTAGTTCATTATGTAAAGAATGTCAGAATCGTATGTCCGCCTCCCCGCCATATCAGCACACATCGCGTCCAATTAATCTCCACCATGTGATAAATTCTTGACGATATTTTCTCTCATTGGTGAAGTGACATTCGCCTCCATCCTTCCATACTGAACAAATAACATGCATGAAAATATCAATATACATTAACATGTTTGACAAGAGACTGGTACACATTGGGTCGGGTCACATTTATGTGTGTGTTTCTTTCCAGACAAGTGTAGTGGGGTACTCTATAGTATTGGCGATGACAGGCTATGCTTTCACCTTAATTTGTTTGATGCTCTGACAAAAATGTAGGTTACTTTCGTGTAGAGAGAGTAGCACAAGCTCAGGCAATTTTACTCAGTAAAGAAAAGAATGTTTTTAAATTTTAAACGATGGCCCTGGTTTCCTATATCAATAGTCGAAGACTTTTGCTTTATTCGCCTATTTTATGTGGAAAAACTGTCCAAGTCACTCTTGACCCACCAATTTTCATAGAATAAAGGCTAGTCAGACAACACTAAGACAATGCTCTCCAGCCACAACCCTTAAATAATTTAGTACAGTATAAGACATCAAAAAAGTAAGTACTATTCCATTTAATTTGATACTGTCATCCACTAATCAGGCCAACCTTTGAATTCCCAAACAACAATTGTATATGAAAACAACATAGTCCTCTTTAAAGCTGATATGATTATGACTAGAGATGGACAAACTTTTCATAAGTTCGGTCCCTTTTCGAACGTTCAAGACTTCAGTAAAATTTTTTAAAGTTCGAAGTTGTGAAACGACCCTTTAAAGTCAATGGGGAGTCTCGTTCAAATTCCAGAAGATTTACAGATAAACAACCAATGGTACTTACTGTAGGCTTGTGGCACCTGGAAATGTCTGGGGCACACATTTACTATTACCAAACCTGTTTAAACTTTATGATCTGGGCATTTCGTGTTTGCGAAAGCTACATTCCGAGGGTTAGGGAAATTTGAGGTTTACCGAACGATAATCGAGGTTGACCGAAAATCAAAGGCTACATCTGAGGGTTAGCGATATGCATTCCTCGCAATCCAAAAAAAAAATCATTTTTAAAGCTCCTCTGCCTTCTTCTTAGCAGCCTATTTTGGAGTCCTCCCCCTCTTAGACAGTTTCCAAAGTATAGGGAGGACGGGGTCAGCAGTGGCAGGATTTTCTTAAATTTGCTTAGTTTCTTAATGCACACCAGCTGTAGGAAAATAACGTGTAAAAAAAATATTATTTAGGAGGCTGAGTGTCAACATAAAAATCTTCCCTTAAAATTAGAGAAAATAGATAGAAAACCCTATTCCCCTGATTCATTTTAAATGGCTTTTTGGGACAATCTTGTAGCAATAAACAGAATTTTACATGCAATCCAGCTACTGTTTGAAATCGAGACTTTGGTACTACATCCATGTCAATCTTCTCACTGCAATGAAAAATTTATACCTTATAAAAACTGTGTTTTTTTACAAGACACAACAGCTCCCCTCAATTTTAAATAGCGCGGTGTCCATTATAACATTTATATTATATACAGTAATCCACTGTAAGTATCCACACGCAGTGCTTATATTCCACAGATATTTGTGATGCTCCACATAAACTTGGTGCACACTCAAGTGAAAAACAATGGGAAACAATTTCTTTTTTTTATCCCACTGTTAAGTGAATAACTATTTATAACAGAAAGCGAAAAGACCTGAATAAAAATTCTCAGACTTTCCTACACTAGTTGCTGATTGACAAAGCTAGGAAACCCTGCAGTGGTTTTTTCCTGGGACAAGGATAAATATAACCAGCGAGGAATAACCCTTCTATATGGTACATTATTTAAAGCGGAATAGCCGTCTGTTGTGTTTTTAAATTATTTTTTTTAATGCTGCTAAAATCTTGTGTGTCTTTACTTTGTAGACCACTTGGCGCTTTAGAAGATATTGCACTTTACCTTTGGCATGTTTGGTTAACTTTTTCAATTGTAAATAAATACTTTGTCATTTTTTCTCTGTCTAATTCTGGCTCAAGAAATTATCCAGGATTTAATTTGTTTCCTAGAAAAGAAATGCAGGAAAGCCATTGAATTCTGCACGGTCACTTTCTTTTCGTTCTCCCTTTGATCTGTCCCAATTTCACATAAGGTTAAAAGTTCTGCTTATTAAGATTGTGTTAATTTTAACAGTGTGGTACAAGATATAGGACAGATCACAGGTTTGCCGTCCCTATCCATCTCACTGCTCTTATCTTAATCAGATGGACATCCAATACGCTCCACAACCACTTTTCAACTGAAACATCTGCGGACATTTCCCCGACATCCCCTAAGTGCCGCTCTCACCTTTAAAAATGCTACCTATTGAAATGGTCCAGATTGTTACATTTGGTACTATGTTTGAATTCTGTCAATGCAAGGGATTCAGGCAATCATTTGTTCAATGCCAGGATCGCAATGTAAATACCATACTGCAGTTCTTTTTTGCCAGTGATAGCATGCCATCAAATTAGTTTTTTCCTCTACCTTTACTCGTAACTTATATAGGCACGTTGCACGGATATACGCGCTCTCCCTTTTATAACCTTTTGTGTCCAAAACGCCAACTTCTCATCTCTACAAAACACGCATTACTAACTACCTCCATGCAAATAACCTCCTGGACCCATTGCATTCAGGATTCTGACCAGTTATTCAACTGAAATGGCCCTTGTGCAAAGTCTAAAAATATACATGATAATACCTAATGCTCTGCCATTGAATGGGGAGGTGCATTGACCACAATCTATATAATCAGTCACTCAGGATGTCCCACTTAGTGACTTCCTGTCTGCCAACTGCACCTCCCCATGACTCTCTCCCTGCTGTATTAGAATGTGGTAGAAGCCTGTTATTTAAGCACCTTACTTTTGCCCGCCCCTCTGCCCCGGGGGGAGAAGCAGCTCAGTAAAGACTTAATGCTGTCGGGAAATCAGGAGCAAGATTAAAAATCAGGAAGTACCTGGGGAAAATTGATCAGTTGAGAAGGGGAGCCTAGTAATGCAGACAAGCTGGTCACCATGATTCAAGCTTGTCCCATGGCTGAAAACAGAAGCTTTCCACAGAAGTAATTTGCTGAAAACGTTCCACATAACTTCTACAATTTTATCTAGCGATTGATTTGTTTACTTTTAAAGGTAAGATTGAAGGGCTTTTTATAAATCATTACAGTTTGGAATCTTGGGAGACCACATTACCCTTAAGTAGTATAGGCCCTTATATCTTATAATAAAGTATTACTACAGTGTAATATATAATTTCTTCACCTCCAGTTCCATGCCCTGCGTGCTTCTATATGGTCATGGAACTCCGTCGGTGGCCGTAATATCCTATATTACACTGTAGGTACAATTTATCTTATAATGATACTAAGGCTTCAGCATCACGGGTGACTCTGTTCTTCCACTTACCTCCCGTTATCTCCCCTTTTCTGTATTAGTAATTTATATAGAAAGTATATTATATAATAGTATATTATATATATATATATAATATTACACAAAGTCTCCAGCACTCAACTAACCCATCAATTTATGGCATTGAATAAGTAAAAGATAGACAAGGATGCAGCATGAGGCAAATCACTGCACTTAAGTTCACAAATGTATATCCTTTAAGTTACATGGTTTGTACAAACATGCTTAGCTACATTCCCTTCAGGCAGTATCCCAGTGTCGTCCTAACCTATAAAACAAATATATGTTCCGCTGGGCTAACCAGCCATACCTGCTTTCTCTCTTTAGCTAAGCTTGTATACCGATGAGTGTACGTCACATCCCAGATCCCCCAGAAATGTTTATGTTTTTGCCTGAATCAACACTGGAAATGAAATAGTGTGAGGTGGATGGCCTGTTAGGATTGCAACCTATCAATTGAGGCCGTGCCACGGAGGTGGCGGGGTTGTACTTTTTCTAGAGACAGTTCTAGGACCCTCATTCTCCTTGACGTATCGCTGCCTTTGCTCCCTGTGATCATTCTCTTCTATGTGCAATTATCAATTCTTAAGGGCTTCCGAAATCAAGATTCAGCGTGTTTGTCTCTTATTACTCTAATAAATTTTTCTCTGTCTCTTTTACTTTAAGACTCTTCTCAATCCCCGCTTATTGTGGGGCTCAATTTGAGGACTCTTGCTTTCTCCCTACCTATATTTGAGGAGAAATAATCAGTGTCTTTTGCTTTCAGTATCACCTATTACCTTGATAATACCCAAATTTACGTGTCCCACCCCACACTATCCCCTGAAGTTCAATCCGAATCGCTAAATGCTCTGCTATTTCCTCTGGAGCTCATCCTATGCGAGTAACTCAATCTAGCTAAAACTGATAATAATCCCCCCAAAACTAGGACCGAGTCCACCTTTCCCATCTCTATTGACAATATAGGTCCATTACCAGGGCACACTCCCTTGGTGTATATTTGACTCCTCTCTGCCTTCTATCCTCATCTTTAAACAATTTCACTAGGACGTGTTGTTTTCCTTCTTTGCAATATTGCCAAATCTGCCTTATCCCTCTCCTTCCTCCAACTGCTAATATGCTCAGAACATTCCTTCATCCTTTTCCCCTCTCGTCTATCTTCAACTCAGCATTCACTGATGCAATCTCAGACTCCTCAAAAGAAAACCTGCAACTTGACTCCTACTTTCCACGGTCTCGACACAAAGGTACCGATGTGTATGTCGGAAACTCGCTTTGGTCAGGTCTTATAATCATCCGTGCCCTTCGTGACACACAAGGGGGTCACTGGTGTGCACACGCCAGTCACCTACCACCTCCCTGACTTATCTTCTCCTTGGTCCCTTATTTTCTGACATGCCCTGCCTCTCCTGGACAAAGCCCCTACGAACACTGCTTCCTCACCTAAAACCATTCTCTCTTCCTGCCTCCCTACCTGTAGAACTCTCCCTCTCTCACGCACCAGTGACATATTTTTGCTCTTAATCTAAACTGTTCCTACCTTTCTGAAAACCAGCAATTAATGATTGTTACCTGTCTGAGCCACCTTTATCCCTATCCCCACTTGTATCGGTTGATGTTCCCCCCTTAGATTGTAGCTCTTTTGGGGCAAGGATTTTTCTGTTCATAGAATGTCATTGTCACCACCTTAATTTATATTTAATGTATTCTTAACCTTTGAAACTTATGTATGTAAATGTCTCTATAATGGCTTGCATAATCCCCTGTTTGTATACCTGTATTTATAATGGGCAACACTGCATACTCAAGTGGTGCTCGATAAATAAAATTATACTTACATAGAAAACCGTGTTTTAGCCCTATTATACTATATATTTGTATAATGCACACTACAGCACCATCAATATAGCAGTCCCCGATACCATCAAACATCTATACCCAGTTAATGGTGTCATTTTACCACAACCACCAAGTTCTGCAAGTCAAGTTTTTTAAATATATGTTTTATTCTCTTCTGTTTTACTTAATGTTTACCAAACAGTTGAATTTATTTAAGAGCGAGTCCTCTCCCCATCTTTATATTCAGTCTAAATTGAGTTTCCTTCGTAGTTAGAAAATATAAGACAAGGTACACATTTGTACAACATTTTTTGAGAATGATCCATTGTTATGTGATGAAGGTGTACGTAAGGTTTTAAAAAGAAGCAGTTTTGTTCGAAAAATAGCTGGTTGTATGCCGTGCTTCGTTTGGCCCGGTGGTTCTCTGGTTGCTGTCTTGTCTGTGACACCCATGCACGTGAACCTGTCATTGAAGCACAATGATGTGGGATATTTATTTATAATTTTTTGCTTCATGTGCGTTTTACGGAAATTCTAGCTCAATTTTTTTTTTTTTTTTTTACGCATAACAAGTCCAGAAATGAATGAATGACTGCCTCCTGCTACACTACAGTGGTGGACTTCAAAGAACCCATTTAAAAATTTACAGTTTCTAAAATTTAAAAATCCATGGGAGCTGTGGATTTTTGAACGAGGTTCGTTTTTGAAACCGTAATTATCATAATTGCTCAAAAGGCACTTTCCTGGGCTGTAACATGACAGGCAACACATGGAAGTCTTCAAAAGTAACAACAATCTATTTCCCTACTACGTACACAGGTGAAACTGCCCATTGGGGAATATTTTTGTGCCATTTGCTTGTTTCATTCATCACCCATAAATATTGGAGGCTATATGCTCAGCGCCTTAGGGAGCGCCAATGAAGCATATGAGCATGGGGCGCCAATGCCAAACAAAAAAGCAGTACCATCGCAGTAGTACTCCATGCGGTGCAATGCACATAATTTCCACACTGCCTTTGCAATGACATCATCACGCGCTGCGAAGTGCGACTGGGAATGCTTCCCCTGTGCTGTCCTCAGCGATGAATTCCGGCCTCAAGCTGCTTTCACACCCGGTATGGGTAGCTGCATAGCCTGTTGACTATTATCTCTCACATGCGGGCAATTCACTCATCTTAATGGAGGCAAGCTGCCACCTGCACTATATTGAGTATTGCCCTGCACATTGCGTAGGTATACCTACCCAGTATATGACGGAATAGCCGTTTATCTGCCATTATGTATTAAAAAAATGGCCCATATCTACCTGTGTGTAAATAAAATTCCCATTGCTACCAGTTATCCCATGGCCATGTGAATTTATCATTACATAATGTAACCATGGAATTTCATTACATGTGGTAGCCATGAGTTTTTTTCATTATATACTGCTACCCTGAGAATTTTATTCCATCTGGTAGCCATGGATTTCTCATATACTGGGTACCATGGGCCGTGAACTATCCCATGGCTACCAGAATGTAATGAAAAACCCATGGCTACCATATGTAATGAAATGCCCATGGCTACCAGAATTAATGAAAAACCCATGGCTACCAGTATGTAATGAATTCCCAGGGCTACCAGTATGTGATGCACTTCCCATGCTACCAGATGTAATGGAAATGGCTTACCAGTATGTAAAGAAATGATGCCCATGTCTCCAGTATAATAATGAAATTCCCATGCTACCAGTATGTAATCAAATGGCTACCAGTATGTAATGAAATTTTCCCATGGCTACCAGTATATACATGAACATTGCTACCAGTATGTAATGAAATTCCCTTCCTTGGCTACCATTATGTAATGAAATTCCCATGGCTAACAGTAAATACTAAGATGCCCATGTGTAATCTAATTAAATTTCTGAGAAACAATGTCACCAAGAGTGTTTTATTGTAGGGCCATTAATGTAAATTGTATAAATTGGGATAGGAAGACAAAAAGTTCAGCAAGGTCACCCTAGCGTTGTTCGAAACAGCCGAGTTCCATTGTTTTTCAAATTTTAGAATTCCGAAAAAATTTGAAATTTCAGACAACCCATAGAAGTCATTTTTATAGAAATATCCCAAAGTTCAGATCAATTTTAGGTATAGGTAAATAACAATATATGTTCTGTGTAAATGACACAGGGGTCCTGGGGTGAAACAAAACATATAACATAACGTTATTTTTAATACTAACATTCTCACTATTGCCGCTCTGCATTAAATTTTCAAGGTTTACCAAAATCAACTCCTGATTGCAAGGATTTCTGACAATTGTTCAAAAGGCTCACAATTCGTTATTTATCAAATCATCTGTGCGGTTGTTTCAATTACGGTTCTTGTTCTATCCCACTATACACGAACATAAAAAAATTCACACTAACACACCGAACACTCATACACTAACACAGACAGAAATCAAAAATCAGCAATGAATAACATCGGTAGCTATATAGGCTCAAATCAGTACATCCTAATCCAACCACAGCAATCTGCCAATCTCACGACACACAGAGGCAATACAGCTGACACAGACAGACAACACAAATACAAGACACTACAGAGCGATGCACCGGAGGGGGGTCGGGGCGGGGGCGTATCAGTTTCCCACAGTGAAATTGTGGCCGGTTATGTTATATCCAGTGATGGCAAACCTTTTTTTAGAGAGCCAAGTCCCAAAAACCCACTTATTTTGTGCTAGTGCCAACCGGATAAGTTAACTTGAATATTGAGACATTTCCTTACGGGCATGTCGCCTAAAAATAAGTAAACCTTATAATGTTATTCACCCCCAAACCTCACTTTCGCATTATCTTATAGTTTGTCAAAGATACCCCTTAAGTTCCTTACCTACCTGGTCCCCTGCTCCGCTCCTCCGCTGCTCTCGGCTTACGAAGTTTTCACTTCCTGGTTCTGCCCTAACAGCTCAACCGACGTAGAGGGGCTGTCCATCACAAAAGCCCAGCCCCCTGCTCCTGTTTTTCTTGCATTAATAACCGAAACGGAGCGGGGGCAGCGCCCAAGTGGGCCGAGGACCAGGTCGGTAAGTGCCTTCAGGGGAATCTTTAAAATTTTATAGATAATGCAAACCTGGGGTCAAAACAAAATGGACAGAATAGAGATGACAGATACAGTAGATGGGAAGTTTCCGACGCCACTGACTTCTCCAAGCATCCACGGTCCTCTTGCTTGTGCGTCATGCACAGGGACTCTGCTGTGCATGATTCCCAGAAGGCGGATCTGAGTGCCACCTTTGGCACTCAGCTCTCGTGGCATGAACCTTTTCATTGTGTTAAAAAAGAGCTGAAGGTAGTGCAAATGGCGTTAACATTGAGGTACACTTCAACATCAAGCCATTCAGCTGCCACAATGAAGAAATAGATCGGTCCCTGTGACTAAAACTCCAGGCAAGAGCAGTCACCCTCTAACAGACTTCCTCCAACACTGTCACGTCTCCTACCAAACACTTCCAACCTACACTGACAAAATGATGCCTCGAACTCGGCCTGTTATAGCCATGAGTTTGGCACTTTGTGGGTTGGGTGAAATAACATGTTGCTGATTTTTTTTGAAAATGCGATAATTTCCAGTTGTTTCAGGCCAAAATTGAAGTCCGAGAAATCTGAGTTCAAAAGTTCTGAAATACCAAAAGGCTTTGCGGAATTTCAAAGTTCTCTGATCCTATTCGAAAACTGTGTTCTCTTCAACGCACACTAACAGCTCCTAGTCACCACACCGGAAAAATTTGAAACTGACATTTGCCTACTGGCCAGTTAAGTTACTCTTACTCTTAAATTTATACGCTAGCATTTTTCTACCTACCAATAATCTCATTCTGAGCAGTAATGTGTCAGTTTAATGTTATAGTCACTTAAAAAATTTAAAGATGATTGCCGCTAGTGCTTGCATGTCTCTATAACTATAAGTCACTTTACACTCATAACATGTGGCTTTTTATAGAGCAGCATTTCCTATGTGTGAAGATTATTTTTATTACATTTCCACTGTTTACTGAAACTGTCACTGGTGGTTCAGAAACCCATTCCACTGTAAAACAGACAAAACCCTTAACATCCTTTTCGCTTATTACACTGCAAGTTTATAATCTTAATTCACTATTGTGTTGCATTTTTAATAAAATGGCAATAACAAATAATAATTATATTTACAGTGGCTATTTCTTTTACTTAACATAAGTATTAAAGCCATTTTCATGTGCCCTATACATGCCCGTATTACACAAATCCTATCAGATCCCAAGGTGACTGTGTGTTGAAATGACTGACCTGAATGCCAACAAAACTACTGCCATTCACATCATGGTTATCATTTCCTGACTGCCGTCTCCATACAGGTTCAGTCCGGTCTGTGTAATGTGGTTACGATTCCTCTTACCATAACACAGGTTTATCACATGCCTCGGCAGGTCTGAGTAGTGCTGGTTTTCTAAGGTTTTGAATATTCATTGCTGGTATAGACAGGTTAAGAATCTAATTTAAAGCTAATACAAAAGGAGACAAGCTACCCTTTAAAACCATCCTAAAATTGATTAGGTTATTTAATTGATTGGCATTTGAGGAATTGAATCTTTGGAAGTTATGTAATTTGCCCCCCACCCCCCAAACATCCTAACCATTATAGAGTTTAATACAACAAATCCCTGTACACATGCACCATGCATGAATTATCATCATCATCATTTAATAACCAGCCTGTTTTTTTAATTACCAGATTGTAATCCCTACCAAACATTGTCGGTAAGTTACTAACAACCCACTATAATTTAGTCATTGTTTCAATAGGAGATTCAAACTTTTATGTGCGAATGAGCCTTTAACAAACATTGCAACTCTCTAAAAATCCATAAAATGGGAACGTTTCCCAGTAATCAATGTGAAATTAGCACTAATTAGTACAATAAAATGTGATCTGTCAGTTTACGACAAAAATATAGCAACATTAAAACCCCCCCACAAAAAAGGTCTCAATGTCTACTGATTATGGTCATGGTACCCCTAAAGGGGCCCCTTGGTGTTTGCTTTAAAGAGCCTTTGTGGCCCTTTCAAAACATTTGGTGATAAGGGATTACTTTTGGCCCCCCACATCTCAAAACCAGGATCCCACCTTTTGAGCTTGCTGATCCCTACCATTGGATAGTTTAAAGCCTCAGCATTTCAGAGGCAGGGTGATACAATACAACACGTCCAGTTTTGATGTGAAACCAATTATTTTGTGAATTGTATTGAACATATGAATAAATACAGGATACCATGCCAACCATGATGTTATAAATTGGGTCATAGGCATTACATATTTCCTACAACCCTTTATCAAAAATAATTTGTCAAAATGAATGGGCCCATAAGGAAAATTGGGGGGTAAAAACTTTCTTTTCTGTCCTATTTCTTTTTATTTTTGTTATTTGTGGTTCTTTTTATTCTTATGTTTTCCTTTTTTTTTTGTTCTTACTTTTCTTCTTAAACCTCTTACACCTATTTTTTTTTTCCTAAACCTTTTCTTCTTTTTTATTCTTTTTCTTTTTTTTTTTTGCTTTTTTATTAAACCTTTTTTTTTTTTTTTATTTTAAAACCTCGGTTTATTCCTTTTCTGATTTCTCTGTCTTACTCACCCTATCACCCCCCCTCTACCCACAACCCCTAAAACCCAGCTCGATTAAACCCCTTAAAACCTTCTCATCCACAACCTCCCCTTTCTTACCATCTTAAAACTCGAAAACCCACACCATAAACCTTAAAAAAATATTACATAAGGGGACTTCTCATTTTACCCCCCCTCTACCCCCTTAACCCACGTTTATTCTTATCATATCCTTTGCTATTTTTACCTAACCTAAACACCTAACCTTTTACCTTGGAAACCAAACCCTCCTCTCTCTATTTCAACCTTCTATTTGAACCCTCCCCGTTTGTTATAGTCATCATAAACCATAATGTGTTTCTAAGTAATTAATAAATTACCATTTGATTAATATATTTATTTCTAATGGCAGAATATTTAGGAACGATTGGGACGGAGAGGGGTGTAAAAGTTGGCCTAAAGAGGTTTTCCTTCAATAGGGTGTTACTGGTAGGAATTACAGAGAAAGAATAACTCATAATTCAGCAGTATTTAGGAAATAAGTTGGGAACGTCTGTGTTTTAGGGTGAATGTCTCCTTTACTTCTTAATAATCTTTAAATTTGAATAAAACAGTTTTGAAAACAGAAAATGACAAAATGTTAAAAAAAAGGCTTATCTTACCCCTATACGACTGGTAGTAGATCTTCCTTTATCATATTTATTCGTTGCCACAAGGAGACTTCCATTATTTAAGGTGAGCTGAGACTTGCTAGCTTTTTAGGAGGTTTTGTGTTTTCTGTAGTAGTCGTGTTGCACACAAATAGATTGTCTGTCACATGAATGAGGGTAGTACGTTGGTTGTTACTTGTGTCAGGTCTGGGATGAAAGTTTGTTCATGATTGGTCAAAATGTGTTTTTTTGACTATAGTTTCCTTTCTTAGTTGGCTGCCATGGAAGGAAGGGTAATCAGTAGTTATTTGTACCTGGGTCTGGTTGAGTTGGTAGTCTTTTTTGCGTTTACAAACATAAAACTACTTTTATTGAGGATATTTCCAAAAGTTTTTTTACTTTTATTTACCCTTTAAGGATGGCTGCCACAGGGATGAAGGGTAGTCAGTATGTGTGGTACCTGTGCCTTGTGTGGGTATCATAATTTGTGTTTTATTCATGAAACAAACTGTTTTGATCATCTCATGACCTAACATCGAAATATCCCACATTTGAGGATATTACCCATTAAAGTCCTAAGGGGATAATGTCCAATTCGCAAATATCGCCATATACGCTTCCATGGCTTCCTTAGCTAGGTAATTGCACATTTCTCCTAGTATGCCCCGCATGTCTGTACCGAATTTCATGCCTCTATCTAGCTCAATAACTGTTGGAGAAAAAAACATGTCAAAAAGCAGAAGAATAAAATGGAAGAAGAAAAAGAGGAAGAAAAGAAAGAACAGTAATTTGTCTCTAATGAATTTGTCCCTAAGATTACAACATAATTTATTATAAATAATAATACTGGGAGATCAATAGTATACGAGAGATAATAAGAATAGTGACTTTCATACGATTTATCCATTAAAGGGTATGTCCACCCCCAAACTAATTTTCACTATGTGCCTGGAATGGCTATAAACCTCGACCTCCGCAATGTTTATAGCTGTGACAGGTTCTCCCCAAATGTACTTACCAGCCTTCGTTCCCCCGACGCATTCTGCATGTCATCAAGCAGGGGGCTCGACCGGCGTCCACTCCTGTGATTGGCTAAGGCGCGATGTCCCCCTTCATTGGGGGGACCTGTCACCTGCTATAAAGGTCGAGGTTTAAAGCCATTTCCAGGCACATAGTAAAAATTAGTTTGGGGGGTGGACATACCCTTTATGGATAATCGTATTTGAAAGTCACAATTTCTATATCCCTGTATACTGATCTCCCAGTATTATGATTTATATAATATCTGTGGTTCCATTTTCAATGTCTCATCTTTCAAGCTGATGAATTTTTTTATCCACTTTACAAATTATTGGCTTTCTTGAGAAATGTTTAGAAAACAAGATGCATTTTGACTGATAACTTCCTGTCAATTATTCACTAGCCCTTCAACACTAATGTTGCTGCACTGTTTATTGGAAAATTGTGACCTTGACCAAGCATTGTAATACATGTAATGCAAAATGGCAGCACATTAAAACTAAACAATGTTTCTGTCCACTTAACTGTATATTATTAACTGTTAATCCTTACAACTCATACCTATTAGAATTTCCTCTGAGCACCCATTGTGTCTATACCATGGTTGCTTGAGATATAAAACCCAGGGATTGTCAGTAGAAGATACAAGCTTTTTTCATTATCTGTGAACAGTAGCTGTTGCTGACATCTGTTTCAACATGACACAGAACACACCCTGTGTAAAGCGGCCTATGGGCTTGAGCTGCTGCTATGCTACTAAGTCTGCAGGGCAATGTCATAGGTAAGTCAAGTTGCAATATTTTGTTCCTCTTTCACATTTTAAAAGCATTATTTGAAGAAACATCTTTAACCTGTATTTTACTAGTGGATATTTTGTTCATCTTCTCTTATTTTTTTCTATTCTTAATCACTCACTTCACATTCTCCGTTTAGAATGTTTTCTTTCCATTTAAAGCAAAAATAAAGCCAAATAATAAAAGGCACAACAACTTGAAAGAAATCTGGACATTTACACATTTAACAACATTTTCAATCTCATGTAAACTAATTTTAAGTAATCCATACTGCTAAATCAAAGGGATTGATTTTTGATATCTGAAATGTTTTGATGTTTTAGGAATAGTAGCACTCATCCCTACCGAGTGTGTAGAGGTACATTTGAGGATTTTTGCTTTTAGACTTCCAACTTCCCCCAGCCTGTCAAAGGACCAACATTATCCACTGCAATGGGTTCTAGTGCTGTGTTTGTCACTGTGTTTAATGGAAGGATGGGTATCACTTTCTGTAAATATATTAACAAAGCTGAGTGCAGTTATGTAGGCATGGGATTTTATATATAAGTTTTTTTTTTTTCCTTCCGCTTCTTTAGACTTTACCACCCACCTATTTCTTTTTTAGCTGTTAAATTATTGTTTTTGTTATTTATTTTTGTTAAAAAAAAATAAATAAATAACGTCCATTAAAGTTATTGACTGTCTCTCACCATGTTCCCCTCTCCAAGTAACTTTTATCTCTCATTGCCCCACATTAATTACCACTGTTTTCATTTTCAGATGCATATGGAATGGTACAAGTAAGTATTCCACTTAAAAACTCTTATAGAAGAGCGTTTACTACTTTTTCCATCCCAATGACCTTACCCACCCATTCAGCATTTTGTCTGTGTAGAATTAAAATACCCAATACTGACTTCCTGTTTGCAGAACCCTAGTTAGACCGTTATGGTCTTGCCGTAGACCCAGCACCTGAGTTGATCTAGTTGCTCGTAGGGATCCTAAGCATGTTTGACCCATCTAGCAGCCAATCAGTAGAAATAACGTTCATTCAAGGATTTGGTGCATCCGGGAAGGAGAAGGATTGCTAGAACCTAAATGCAGCTACTTATTTCAACAGAAGGAATAGCAAGTAGCAGGGGTAAAAATTCAAACAGATTTTTCAAAATGGAAGAGATATGTATAATAACAGGTATGCATAACACAAAACTAAGAATTGTAAAAATTAAGATATTTCCACTGAACTTTCCCTTAAACACTCTCTATTATCGCATAGATTTTACTTAACTAACTCTATATATATAGTATATTCTACAAAATAACTGGTCAATTGGCAGTAATCTGCCCCCTACCCCAACTGATATATTTGCACTTTATTACCTGAATAAACTAACCAGATGTTTAAGGATTATTATAGTCCCCATTCTGGCAGAGTAGCTGACCCCTGCCTCCATCAGTCAATCAAGCTGTGACTACATCACACAACCAATAATTGACTGCTGTTTCACCTGCTGCCTATCCTCTGCCAACGCTCAAGGAAGTAAAACAACTTTGGCAATTGGAGGAGTCGGGTACCTTTTCCAAAAATACAGCTTTCTGTAAATATCTGATTACAAATGCATATTAAACTGAAAATATAGCAGCTGGATTGAGGACAGATAGCAACAAGGACTGTTTTTTGTTTTAAGGGCGACCATGCTCTTTATATAACTCTATATAGATATAGTAGGTATACTACTTAAATAACTCATAGATATAGTATGTATACTACTTGATACTCATAGATATAGTATGTATACTACTAAATAACTAGATATAGTATGTAACTACTTAATAACTCTATAGATATAGTATGTATACTAATTGAATAACTCTATAGATCTTCAGGGAGATTCAATAAAGTTCTTAACATGAAAAATGTGCTAATTTTGCCCCAACCAATCAGATCTTATTTAACATTAAAGCTATTATCTGTTGTTGTCAACATTAGCACCATTTTTAACATAGACTTTTATTGAATCTCCTGATAGTATGTAAACTACTAATAACTCTATAATATAGTATGTATACTAATTTAATAACTCTATGATATAGTATGTATAACTAATTGATACTCTATAATCTTCAGGGGAGATTCAATAAAAGTTTTTAACATGAAAAATGGTGCTAATTTTGCCCAACCAATCAGATCTTATTTAACATTTGAAAGCTGTTATCTGATTGGTGTTGGGGCAACATTAGCACCATTTTAAAACGATAAGAACTTTTATTATCTCCCTGTACATATGTATACTACTTAAATAACTCTATAGACATATGTATGTATACTACTTAAATAACCTATAATATAGTATGTATACTATGTAAATACTTATAGATTAGTATGTTACTACTTAAATAACTCTATAGATATATTTCCATCATTTCATTCTAGCGGAAGTTTTTAACTGATATTGCATTTTATGACAATTTTGTATTTACCGTTAAATGTAATAGACGTTTGCAGGAAAGATAATATATTTACTTTCCTCTGCACTTGTATTCTGTATCTGAGCCAGTTCTGGCTGGCTAGAGAATTGTTAATATAGTTATTTCTGTCCTCTCAACAACTGTTTTCAGGTACAGTGCCTGGAGGGGGAATGGCTCTTTTGGTTTTAGCTGCAATAATTCTTGCTGTTCTCCTGTGTCTCATAGCGATCGTGGTAAGTACTGATTATCAAGTAATACAACATGATTCTGGTAATACATCATTTCTTATCTACATAAGACAACTCCTTTTCCTTAACCAGTCATTTGGAGTACCATGGTTCTTACACAATCCACTTTTTTGGGAAAGTCCCCTTTTTTAGCTTTAAAATAATCTCTAGTGGCCTAACTTATTTCCTGAATGTAAAGAGCAATTGATAGATTGTTGAGTATCAGAACATCCAGGAAAATCACTTTCCCACTCAACCATAAAATAGAATAAGGAGGCGTCCACGCAGATACTCACTGCTATAATGTGTTTTATGCCTTAAAGTGCTTTACTTTGGACACATTTTGGACACTATAGGTCACCATACAGGTGTGGAGCTTAGAATGATTTTTAATTGTGTGTTGCACGATTGTGTTCGGGGCGAAATATCTGCTGGTTTGTACCCTCCTAATACATATTGTATTGGATACATGTATATTGATTACAATTCTGAACTTATATCATCATAATAAAAACATCATACAAATAGTGGACAGGGCTGCTACAGTACTGTTCAAATGAATGGGATACTACAGTTAATATACTTGTGGGATTTCACCATCTAGACAGTTCCTTGGTAACAGTGTTAAAAAAGGAAATCAAAATCATCAATGTTTAATCTGATGAACGCAAATAAGAACTTACTATATCTTGATTCCACCCTTTTAGCAAGAAGCATGTGGATCATGCCAAAGTGGATTCGCCTTCACAAAGTGATACTGAAGCCAATGAATTCTTAGCCTGGGGGTTGCAGCAGATGGTGGTTCCTGTAACTGCAATGATGATCATGTATCTGAATATGCAATGTAATCTCAACCCTCCTACTGGTCTATTTATTGCTTTTATTTATTATTATTATTTATATATTATAGTAGCAGTCAAACTCTGATTGTTACACTCAGCACATGTGCCTTTGTAATAGGTTAAAACAAACAGTAAATGTATATAAGTTCATATTTATGTATGTATAACTGAGTTAATTATTCATTATATAAGAAGCTTATTTTTTTTCTCTTTGGGCCTGTTATTGAGGCCCATGCTCATTCATTAACATCAGGTCATCTTGATAATGAAATCAGAAAAAGAAGGGGCATAATTGTCTCAGTTTTTCAGCCACAAACTTTTTAATTGTATAATTGTTATAACAGTTATAGTGATTTCCCCTTGGAATAGTATTGCTAATCCTATTGTTGGAAGTTCCTTTTATTCTTACTGGAGATAATGGTCTTGTTAAAAAGGTTTATAGTACAGATACAGTTTAAATGCAAAAGTTTTATCTGTATTGAAACCTGCCTTTGGTCTGTGAGCCTACCAATGGAACGAACCCTGATGGCTTTGTGCATCCTTAGTAGCAAATGTGTGCATCTCTCCAATATCCCCAAAACTAAATAAAAATAATAAATCTGGTTTACTTTACCTTCAACTTGATGGGGAATTTGTTTTTATCTGTAAACCATCTTTATCATTACCCACTTTGGGGCAATTTTCACCTATATTTTGATTTAATGTTAGTGGTGTTCTATTTGTCAGGTGGGATATTGGTTCAGGTGGGATTTGTTATTAAAGGGCATGTCACACCCCAAAACTAAAGTGCTGGCCCCACTATGTAGTGTTCAGAAACCCTTTCCTTACTACTTTGGTTCTCCTGCTGTGCCTGTTCAAAGTACAAAAGTGAAGGGTAGGAGCTGTTGTGTGTCATTTGTGCCTGCACTTCCATGTCCTGGAGGGCTCTGGCATGCACAGGAGAGCTCTCCTCCTCCTTCCCTCCAGATCCTTTAGGCTGTTTCATTTTCTAGCTATAAAAACCCTTTTCTGTAGTGTAAGGCACCCCAGCCCACCCCAACCATCGTTTTTTTTAAAAAAGTCCCATAAATTGTTTCCCTCAGATCTCTGCATACACACTGTGTCCGTGATTGGTTGGCTCACAGCCAATACGACGTGGCTGCTGGTCCCGCCCCTATTGTTACTTCCAGGAACGGAGTAGCAAAGAGCAAGAGCCAAAGGTATGAAGGACAGTAATCGATTTCTGGTGTTAAAATCACAGAGGGAGGTAATATATTGGAATTTAACTCAGATACGCAAGTGCAATATTGAATCCACTAGAGCCCATAACTAAATAATGACGCCTGTTAAATATTGACAGCCTATCGTTATTTTACGTTAATGAAATTTATAAATATTGTCTCTGTCACAAGCCTTTTACAGCAGATCACTCACTAGTAAGGATAACAAAGTTCATCTCGAAATTCTTATTTTGATGTTTGAAACCAGGTTTTAAAAGTCAAAATGTCAGTAGTTCTGCATTTGAATTCTGCTTTCAGTAGCAGAACATGTAATTTGGGTAAATTCTGCCACTTCCCTACCCATAAGAAGTGTTACCAATCACAAGACCAGTATAAAAAAAAAAAATATCTTTTAGTTTTTCTACATATCCATCTCTAAGCTCATTTGTGTTCTGTAGGTATGTACTTTCTGTTGGCATAGTCAGGGTGTGCAAACTCAATCACATAAGGGGCCAGAAACAAAAAGAAGTGGTGGCCTGAATTGTTTTTTGATAGATATTTGCAGGTGCAGGATTGTGCCTAGTGGGGTCTCGGCAGGGGAAGGGGTGAAGAGGTCTGTTTGAACTGGGTCCTATGGCATGATCATGAGCTAATGGAATGCCTACTTATTCTTCGGGCGAAGCTTTGGTTTCTCATGGTATTCAAAGGGACCATGAAAATACCTTTGACCTTAAACCAATGCAGATGTCTTGATTTTATAATCAGTCATTAAACACGTAGGCTTGAAAAGCAGCTGCATAGATTGCATTAGAGCCAAAATACACCTTGTTTGAATTTTTCTCTTACAAATGCTTGGCACCTTGGCTCTTACTTGGCACTTTTCATAACTCTCTTGATTCCACATTCAAAAAAAGTGTCTCACTGAGCTTTGATTTGTTGCTTATTATTCTGTTCTGTGTTTATCCAGTCCCAGGCCAATCTATGATGATGCAGTTAAATATTATAAAAATGATTGTGAATCTGTATTTGTTTTATTTTGCCAACAACTGTATAATCCTAATTATGTATTATGCAAACAGTCTGTTTTAGCATAGATCTTCGTGCCCTAACCAAGATCCCACAGTGGTGCACCTCCCCCCCAAAAAAAGTCCCAAACTATTTTGACTAGGGTATAAAAATACAGATATTCCACCTCTCCTGGTGCTCTGGGAGTCTCCATAGGTCTGTCTGTAACACTGGTTATAGATGGAGGGCTGTCTGTAACATTGGTTATAGAGGAGGGCTGTCTGTAATATTGGTTATAGATGGAGGGCTGTCTGTAACACTGTTTATAGATGGAGGGCTGTTGGTAACACTGGTTATAGATGGAGGGCTGACTTTAACAATGGTTATAGAAGGAGGATTGTGGTAACACGGTTATAGATGAGGGCTGTCTGGAACACTGGTTATAGATGAGGGCTGTCCTACTACTAGTTATAGATGAGGGGGGTCAGTAACACTGGTTATAGATGGAGGATTCTCTGTAATGCTGGCTAAGTGGAGGGCTGTTTGTATTGTGGTTATAGAAGGAGGTTTGTCTGTGTAAGGTGTATAGTAATGGGGGGGCTTAATTGCTCTAGATACTGTCAGCCTTATCCAAATTCTATGCACAACTCTTATTTATCAGGAGTAGGCCCTGGCATATGTCGGAGGCAGGGTGTTGCTGAACTACCACTTTAGGTAGAATGCAATAAATGGGCATAATTACTGACTCACTATAGTGGAATCTTCTACCCCTATATCTGGCTATGTTCACATGTTCTTGGGTTGTATACCCAGGACCCTAGTCCTTACTAAATCTCTTGTTGGAGCTCAAGCTGCTCACTAGCTACCCTACTCCTATATATCACTCCGGGAGTGATCTATAACAGAATCTATTCTCACACTAACTGAGCCTCTGGGAAAACTCAATGGAGTAGAAAGAAGAATGAGCACATGTATGCTTCTCTTTTTAACTTTTACACAGTGAGGGGTCACTGGCCAAATCCTGCTAGAACTAGAAGACTAAAGGGTAACTAGTTTAACAGTTCCCTCATTCTCACCCTGGGAATTCCTTTACTCAAAGCAAAGAACAATACAAAAACACATTAAATTTAACATCCCTTCAGTGTCTCTCCAGAGACCTACTCTGGACAATGGTCTGCTGAAATGGAATGAGAAATTAGCAAAATACAGTTAAACACAGTCAGAAAAATAGATGTATGACTAATAGCACATAGGCATCATATTACATATAACAAGTCTATCATAAGCATCAATTCGATTCATCAAAGCATAAGGTGAGCAGAATAACAAGGCACTGCATAACTGGGCCCCCCCAAAGTGTCATAAGTGAAGAAAGAGGGTCTCCTAACACAATTACCCCTTCTCACATCTGCAGGAATAGGTATAGAAGGTCCATGACCAGCAAAGTGCTTCGACTGTCAGCCATAACAGGAACAGGGACTGTTCATTTTCTATCCTTGGCTAAAAAGGGATAGCAGCATCTAATCCACCTCTGAGTTCATTTTTTCAGTTCTTAAATGTCCATGTTGATCATGTAAACTCTCAAATCAGCTTTTCTGTAACTTGGGAAAGCACCAATTGCCTCCTCCCTGGATGATCATGAAACAGATACCCTTAAAGGAGCCCATTGAAAAATTTTAATTATTCCCATTCTTTTGGAAAAATGTACTTTACTTGGTATAGTTTTCCTGATATAATTTGGATCTCCTTTACAAAAGAATCTCTGAAATGGTGAATGGCAGGATCCCTTTTATGTAACTGTATTTGTCTTGTGTTTTAATTTAGAGTCCTTGTGTACCCTAGTGCTGTGGGGTAGCAAACATGTATGAACAGAGTCTTCTGTCCCTCCAAGGGAGTCCACCGCCGTAACTCAGAGAAAGCTACACAACTCCTTGCAACAGCGGCTGTAGCACAAGAGGCACCACTGCTGGACCTGAAAGTTTTTCCCACTCCTCTTCTTCCTGCTGAGGAGTAGACCAGGGTTGTCTTGAAAGGGCATCTGCCCTATGTTCTTTGGGCCTGTATTTTAAAGAAAACTGGTATTTAGACAAAGCAGCCAACCACAGATGCCCTGCATCTAATTGGCAGTGGTTAAAATAGATGTTAAAGTATTATTACTGCCCCAAAGATAGTGTGTAGCTTTTTGGTGACAGTTCATATTAAGGGCTGTCACAAATATTCTAGTTTATGTACACAATGACTTCTTTTAGTTGGGCTGAGACTCCGACTGACATATGCAACCGGTTTTACTCCAGGATATTCTTAATGAAGGACGCCTCCAACCCTTTGTACTAGCATCTACATGCAAAACATAATGTTTTTGTCTGCGTAGGCAAGTACAGGTGCTTCTGTTTTTGCTTTAATGTTGTAAAGCTTCCTCATAAGCAGATGTACATTTATCTTTAAAGAGAGTATCTTTGTGTTCTTAATATTGTGCCTTTTAACAGTTCATTTAGTGGATGTCACAAACTACCTGCCCCTCCAATCCAGCTCCGCTCCTGTGACAGCCGCGCTCTTCCAGGTGGTGGGTGTCATGACATCAAGAAAGGCGTGAAGATTCAAGGCGGCGTCCTCCTGCACCCTGCGCCTGTTTGTAGCTTTCACTACCCCACTGCTAAGCTACTTACCTAGCCCAATCCAGAGAGTCTACTTACCTTGCTTGATCCAGTGTGACAACTTACCTTGCCTGATCCTGTGCGACTACTACCTTGCATGTTCCAGTGTGTCTACTTACCTTGCCTGATCCGTGTGTGCCTACTATCTTGCCTGATCCAGTGGGACTACTTACCTTGCCTGATCCAGTGGGACTACTACCTTGCTTGTTCCAGTGTGTCTACTTACCTTGCCTGATCCTGTGTGCCTACTAATCAAGTTATGTTCATTTGGAAGCTGCAGCTTTAAAAATACCATTGCCATATTTTTTTTTACCGCCCCTCCAGAGCCTAGCTTTGTCCTTGGAAGTTGCTACATCTTTTCCTGCTTGAGCCTCAAACTAATCTGTGAGTTTCGTGCATGTGCATGGAACTCACAGGCATTGTGTTTGAGGCTCAAGCAGGAGAAAGCAGAGGAAATCTCAGAGGGGCGGAGCTTACATTTAGCAACCAGCCAACAAGATGTCAGCAACTTCAAGGCAGAAAAGCTAGGCTCTGAGGGGCAAAAAAAATATGGCAATGGTAAAAAAAAAATATGGCAATGGTATTTTTAAAGCTGCAGCTTCCAAATAACATACTTATTTACAGTGCACTTATCCTATAATAGCTGAAAGGTAGCTGGAGCCCCACTTATCCCCTAAAGAATTTTGGTAAATTGGTAAAACCCCAATGGGCAAATAAAAGCTGTCTTTTCCTGATCTTCTGCAGACATAAGAATTTGTAATATCCAGATCTTAAGTCCATCACTGAGAACCAAGCACTGCCATGCAAAGCATCAAGTGCCTCATCAGTACGTCCAGTGTGTACTAATTAGGAATGGTGCACTTGTTTAGTGTTTAATAGTCCACACATAAGCAAACACTTCCATTTTTCTTTCGGACAATAACTATAGGTGAAGCAATAGGATTTTTGATTCCACAAAATCTGTGGTCTTTTATTTTTTTTAAATAATCTCGGACATCAAGATCTTTGGGTGGTTTTCACCTAGACCTTTTTTTTAAAGGAGTGCTGTCTTTTAATCGTATGGAGTGCTCTGTATTTTTTATTTAGCACACCCCACATCCATATCATCAATGAAAAAACATCACTGAACTGCACTAGTCTACTCTGCAGTATCTGTCGGTGTTCTGGGGGGTCATATAAATCCAAGATTAAAATTTATCTGAGTCTCGGACATCCCCATTTGACAGTAAAGAGTCTTAACATTCCACAGGATAGCGGTGGGCTTCTGTCTGCAGGCTGGAATTACTAGTGAATGAGAGGTGATGTTTTTTACAAAAGTACAAGAAAAGGGATATCAATGCCCATTCCTAGGCCCCATATATATAATATCTATGCTAGTGCAAACGTAAAAACATGGGGGGTTTTAGTTACAATTTTATGCATAAAAGTGAAAGCCTTCCAACCAGTCAAGGTAACCCCAGTATGGAAGGTCCTAACAGTTTACCTTGGGTCATTTATCTCGGCTGACACTCCCTGCTTTACAGTGACCACATCAGTTCTAGGGCATTTGTAATGATAGTTCCTTTCTCTCTGGAACTATCTACCAGCCATTCTTTGAAGCCTCTTCAGGGTCATTTCTAACAGAAAGAACTTCCAATTGAAAAAGGTACAATCTACACATAGACCCGAGGATTTGCACTCCCCCTTGTGGAAACTCTACTGGATACCAAGGGTTTCCACACAACCCCAGGAGATTCAGGAGCAAATGTCTGGCAAATCTGCAGCTCTGAGCTACTGGCAATACAGTCAGTGGGGTAATTTCTCTCGGCTGTAGAAACTTAATAAAAGCTTGCTTGAAAGGTTTCACATTAGCGCCACATTCATAGGTGTAGACTTTTTTCCAGCTGGAAGGGGGCTCACATAAGCAATGACTTTTTAGCAGGGGGATCATTGTCTCCAACTAATGCAGGGATGTGTAGTTGACTTCCAGGCAACCACCACAAGCAAGTTAATGTCATTTACACCCACACCATCGAAACTACAGGCCGTGAGGACCCCACTATTTCCTTATAGCTTTTCCATCTGCTTTTAGGTCTAGCTTGTTGGCAAGTACTTTACATACACTGATGGACTTATGCCTAGTTAGCCCTCAACGGAAGCATCTTAGCACACAGGTATAATCAGGGGGCTGATACTTTGAATATTTCATGGAGCAACTGCTTTCTTCTTAGTCACACCCTGACCTCATTTTGCTGTAGTTATGTGGAGTTTCTTCTAACATCTTCCAGCCGTCAGATAAAGGCAGAAATCCTCTGTCTCCCTTTGTTTTAAACTTTGAAACATGTGGAGCCAAGTTGAGGATTGTCACAGGTGCCATACACATTTCTAATGCCTTAAACAGTCTATAGCAGAGGTGTTAGGATGGCCCTTGCAAAACTTTTTACCACTCGGCTAGCAGGAGGAAGCAGGTTTTCAGTTACACAAAACACTATTCTCCAGCTCAGAGCAAGGACATAATCTAGCATCTGCATAGCAGCTTCCTGACGCTCCTCAAATTTTGTTCTCCTATGGGTGTAGGGGAAAATCCTGAGAAGGCTCTTAGCTTTGGTATTTAGTTGCCCCTACTATTAGTATCTGGGGAGGATAAATCACCGGAACAAACTAGCAAGTGGTCCTAGAGGCTGCACATCACCTGTCTTCTGGGTTTATGTTTCAATCTCAGTCTTAAAGGGTATCTATACTCTAAATTTGATTTCAAAAATTATACCTTTAGATACAGCAAGATCTCACTACTTCAAAACTTTTTCGGATTTTAAATCTGAGCTGTATTTTAATCACATAATTTGCAGGAAAGACCTGTCGCTTCAGGATAGAGATTGTATATATGACCCATTAATAACCTCTTACTAGGATCTTTAGCTGTCTGACAGCACACTTTCTCAACAATGACGAGAATCAAGCAGAAAAGAAGGCGGGAGAGGGAGGGGAGATCAGTAAGCAGAGCAGATTCTGGGTGACTGTGCATAACTTATAATGTCGCAGATACTACAAGAAGCAGTAAGTAGGGGGGTGGGGGCAACTAAACATTAATAATTTAATGACAAAGCAGCACAGATATATATGTGAGTACCACCAATTGTACTTTTCTCAATTGTAGTTTCAGATAATGTAAAGTTTTTGGCTAGTATAGTGACTTTTAATGCCAGTCTCCTCTCTTGGAGGTATAGGTGGTCGGCGATAGATAATGGGGGCAGACAACTGGGAGAGTGCCCACAGGAAAAATGGTATAGGGCCCAGTATCCTCATACAGCATCTCTAGATTGCTATACAGTAAGGTGATATATCCAGTTACTGCTAAATCTTTGTTTAGCTGGCAAATTTGGATAGTAGCTAGAGTTTCATTAATTAAATCTGTAGAACTACCCTCAGGTACAAGATTAATGGCAAAGGCATGCCGTGGGTTAAATAATTTCTGCTACAAACCCATGCATATACATCAACTGGTAAGTATCAGAGGCATGATGAACGTTTAATGTTTATCAATTAGATATGTAGTGCCAATGGTAACTCTTTACAGTCACTATTAAAAGAGACATGGTAAGTAACACAAGAACCACAAGAATATTACCGACAATGTCTTCTTTACCCTTTTCATGCTCCAGGTTGATGACAAATGTAGGCAATAGTAAAATGGGGGTACTTAATTGCTCTAGAGACTGTTAGCTTTATCCAAATTCTATGCACAAGACTCTTGTTTATCAGGAGTGGGCCCTAGCACTGGTTATAGATGGAGGCTGTCTGTAACACTGGTTATAGTTGAGGGCTGTCTGTAACAATGGTCATAGCACTTTGAAAGGTAAGAACATCCGAGTTGAGATTTGGGGGGTACTTAGCATTATATCAAAAGTATTTGTGGGGGTGGACATACCCTTTAACGGTATGAAAATTAATATGTAGTCAATGGGGACGTAAAAGATGCTCTCCTTTCCTCACTGGGTCTTTTCGGAAACACTTATTGCATTTCGGGATCTCAGACCGTTAGAGTGCACTATATCAGCTCTCTTACATATCCCTGTATGTCAGGGGAAATTGAGTGAACTATTATGTTATTGGAAGGGACTAGAACATTAGGGGAAATAGATTTTTTCCAGCAGTTTCACCTGTTAATGCATTTTGTGCCATCAGGAGATTTATATGTTCCCTAATGAATAACTATACTTTATGGATCTATTTATGATGGAATATTGACCCTGTAGGTCTTCTCATAAAGCCACAATAGATTGAGGAAAAAGAACAAGAAATTTATTTGTGATAGAAATATAAATAACTACAAATAAAACACAACAAACACAACATGGTTAAACCCTACAAGAGGGAAAGCAAAGGAACCACAGAAGAAAAAATGTTGAATTACGAGTTATAATTTAATTACACATTTATAATATAATTATATATTATTACATGCACAAAAAATGACAAATGTAAGTGTAACCGAATAAAAAAGCTCCCAGAATTATTCCTCATTAGCATACTGTAGTAAATACGCACACACATATTTTTATTCACGTTTCATTGATATTACCATAAAATTCTTTTGATTTTGAAAGTCCTGTAAATGCTCCTCAGCTTGATATAATAATATATAATAAGATATAGAGTAAAAGAAAAAATTTTGTTTGAAACATCAAGGAGTTACGTATATTACCCCACTGTACTACAAAAGCCATAGAAATTGCCATATTAGACAAATTTCAGTAACTGGGAATCTAGACATTTAGCAAAGTCAGACATTAGACTTGTGAAGTTGAACCTTGGAAAGTACAACTAGAGTGCCAAGTTTCACCATCGCTGCATTAGACAGTTTAATACAAAAATACCGTGAGTGAAATAACATAGAACCCAACATTAAAGGAAACTGCACAGGGCCATGGGTTTTTTTGTTGGGAAACATTCCGTTTACATTATAATTGGGATATAAATGAACTATTATCTTCTTAGATTCTTGTTCAATTGAAAATGAGGCACATAGCGATCCCTCTGGTTGACTTTTCTCTCCGCAACCACAGCAAAAGAAAGGCTGAAAGGTAAAAATAACCACGTCAAATATTTCTAAGTTCAATTTAGTAAAATATTTGCTAATGCTATCTGAGGTGTCCGCCATTATAAGCGTTACGCACTATGAGAATGAGATCAGAATTGACAAATAAATAATACTTTGTTAATGTCAGGATAACAGACTTTAAATTAAAAGGCACTAAAATCTTTACTTACCTTCCTCACACGCCCCTACCCCGAGATCACTATACTTACTTACTCCCCCATGGCCCCTGAAGCTCCTTTTATGGAACACGAGAGATAAGTAAAAGGATTTCAGGGACCGTAGAGAGGTAAGTAAATATACAGATCTCTGGGTTTGGGCTGGAAGGTGGGGAGTTATGAATAGATGGGGTGGACATGTCCTTAGTACTGGTAAATGAAACTGCCACGGAGACAACTGCAACAATGACATATGACCAGTAGAGCAATTCCCCATCCAGGGACACCATCTCCAAGAAGAGACAATTAAATAAAAATATCTTACATTATATGATAATTAACCTACTAATTTTGAGTAACATCAAATTACTTATATCAGTTTATTAACAACATTTTAGACCCTGTAAGACTTATTACAGTTATTTAAAGTTTATGGTAGTCTCCTTTTATACACAATGTAATGTTAGGAAATACTAGCTACAGTATATATAAATCCTAAGCCCTTTGATATGGTATTATAAAACTTCTTTATCGTAATAACAATATTGTTATTCCCCGGCGTTGTAAAACAAGGATGTTCTTTGTGCCTTTATTATTCCCATATGTACGTCTGGTTTCTTATAAATAAAAATGGCATATATAAGAAACAGCATACAGTCAATTAATAAAGGCCCAAAGTACATTTTTGTTTTACAACGCTGTGTAAAATAGCACTATCATTAGAAGTTTTAAAAATATCCTGTGAGCAAAGAGCTTAAAGGGGAACAAAAGCTAATAAATAAGGTAATTTCCAGTAACTGCAGCCGATATCAGCTTGCCAAATGTTTATTAAATCCACAGCATACCACACAACATGTTTCGAACGCTATGCGATCTTTTTCAAGTGGCACTTGAATACCGCATACCGCATACCGTTTGAAACATGTCGTGTGGTATGCTGGGGATTTAATAAACATTTTGGCAAGCTGATATCAGCTGCAGTGTGTCTCCGTACACCTTGTTTCTTTGGACTGTCTGTAACACTGTTTATAGAGCGAGGGCTGTCTGTAACACTGGTTATAGAGGGAGGGGTGGCTGTACAACTGGTTATATATGGAGAGTTGTCTGTAACACTGGTTATAGATAGAGGGCTGTCTGTAACACTGGTAATAGAGGGACGGCTGTCTGTAACACTGGCTTTAGAGGGCTGTCTGTAACACTGGTTATAGATGGAGAGCTGTCTGTAACACGTTACAGAGGGAGGCTGTCTGTAACACTGGTTATAGATAGAGGGCTGTCTGTAACACTAGTTATAGAAGGAAGGCTGTCTGTAACACTGGTTATAGAGGGAGGGTGGCTGTAACACTGGTTATATATGGAGAGTTTTCTGTAACACTGGTTATAGATAGAGGGCTGTCTGTAACACTAGTAATAAGGGACGGCTGTCTGTAACACTGGCTATAGAGGGCTGTCTGTAACAATGTTAATAGAGGGAGGGATGTCTGTAACACTGGTTATAGAGGGAGGGCTGTCTGTAACACTGGTTATAGATGTAGGGCTTTCTGTAACACTGGTTATAGACAGAGGTTTGTCTGTACACTGGATAGACGGATAGTTGTCTGTAACACTGGCTATAGATGGAGAGCTGTCTCTAACACTGGTGATAGATGGAGGGCTGTCTGTAACACTGATTAAGACGGAGGGTTATCTGTAACGCTGGTTATGACGGAGGGTTGTCTGTAACACTGGTTATAGAGGGAGGCATGGCTGTACCACTGGTTATATATGGAGAGTTGTCTGTAACACTGGTTATAGATAGAGGGCTGTCTGTAACACTGGTAATAGAGGGACGTCTGTCTGTAACACTGGTTATAGAGGGAGGGCTGTATGTAACACTGGTTATAGATGGAGAGCTGTCTGTAACACCAGTTATTGATGGAGGGCTGTTTGTAACACTGGCTATAGAGGGCTGTCTGTAACAAAGTTAATAGAGGGAGGACTGTCTGTAACACTGATTATAGAGGGAGGGCTGTCTGTAACACTGGTTATAGACAGAGGGTTGTCTGTAACACTGGTTATAGATGAAGCTGTCTGTAACACTGGTTGTAGATGGAGGGCTGTCTGTAACACGATTATAGACAGAGGGTTGTCTGTAACACTGGTTATAGATGGAGGGCTGTCTGTAACACTGGTTATAGATGGAGGTTTGTCTGTAACACTGGTTGTATATGGAGAGCTCACTGTCACCTGGTTATAGATGGAAGCTCACTGTAACCCTGGTTATAGATGGAGGGCTGTCTGTAACACTGGTTGAGACGGGTGGTTATCTGTAACACTGGTATAGTGGAGAGCTGTCTGTAACACTGGTTTTAGATGGAGGGCGGTCTGTAACATTGGTTAGAGATGGAGGGTTATCTGTAACGCTGGTTATGACAGAGGGCAGTCTGTAACACTGGTTATAGATGTAGGGCTGTCTGTAACACTAGTTATAGATGGACGTTTGTCTGTAACACTGGTTATAGATGGAGGGCTGTCTGTAACAATGGTTATAGATTTAGGGCTGTCTGTACACTTATTATAGAGGGACGGTTGTCTGTAACAGTGGTTTGGAAGGAGGACTGTCTTTAACCTAACACTTGTTATGCTGTACTGAAGGCTACTGTAACACTGGTTATTGATGTACTGTATTGCTGACTGTACACCTAGTTATAGATGGAGGGCTGACTGTAACACTGGTTTAGAAGGATGACTGTCTGTACCTTGTAACACTGGTTATAGAAGGAGTACTGTCTTTAACCTGTAACACTGGTTATAGCTGTACTGTAGGGCGACTGTAACACTGGTTATAGATGACTGTATTGCTGACTGTAACACTAGTTATAATGGATGGCTGACTGTAACACTGGTTATAGATGGATGACTGTCTGTAACTTGTAACACTGGTTTAAGAAGGAGGACTGTCTTTAACCTGTAACACTGGTATAGATTTACTGTAGGGGGCTGTCTGTACACTGGTTATAAATGGAGGGCTGTCTGTAACACTGGTTATAGAAGGAAAACTGTTTTTAACCTGTAACACTGGTTATAGATGTACTGTAGGGCTGACTGTAACACTGGTTATAGATGTACTGTAGGGCTGACTGTAACACTAGTTATAGATGGAGGGCTGACTGTAACACTGGTTATAGAAGGAGGGCTGTCTTACCTGTAACACTGGTTATAGATGTACTGTAGGGATGACTGTAATACTAGTTATAGATGGAGGGCTGACTGTAACACTGGTTATAGAAGGATGATTGTCTGTAACTTTTAACACTGTTTATTGAAGGAGGACTGTCTTTAACCTGTAACACTGGTTATAGATGTACTGTAGGGCTGACTGTAACACTAGTTATAGATGGAGGGCTGACTGTAACACTGGTTATAGAAGGATGACTGTCTGTAACCTGTAACACTGGTTATAGATAGAGGGCTGTCTATAACACTAGTTATAGATGGAGCCACGAGTAACATTTACCCCATAAGATTCAGTATGGTCTTTGTTACACATTACCAGCCCTAATCCCACACGTTACCTGCTACTCTGACCATAATCTCTGTTTATCACAACTCACAATGCTGGCAGTGGCAGTGGAAGGTTTCAAATCTGCCCCATTGTAAAACTTCTTCTGGCTCCCTCCTTCACAATGCCAATCAGCCTACACTGTGTTTTGACTGGAATAGGACCTTTCTCTCCCTTACCTCACAACTGTCAGTAAAGTTAATGCAGCTTACTGCTGTAACAGTCCCTGCTCACTCTGTGCATGTAAGTAGTGTGCAATAAATATCTAAAATATATGATAATAAATGATAATAAAATTTAATATAAGGGATAATGCGCCCCTTACAGTGTAATGTCCTTATATTATAATGTGAAGGGGTGCATTATTTCTTATAATACATAAGAATTGGATTCCTTTACCCCATTCACATTTTAAATTCTAGCCTTGTCCCTATTTCCACCTTAAATCCCCCAAGCTACCTTCTGTAACTTAAACCCAGTAGAAAGGAACATCCCAGCATCTATACGGGTAAACAAATCTTTGCGGAGGAGGAGAGACATTGGTTATGAAGTGACATGAAGCAGCTCCGGCAGGTTCTGTTAGTGAAGTTAAACACAACAAAAAATGCTGAGTCATTGTCCAGGCATAAACACTGAAATGGGTGGAGTAGTGGGATATAAGAAATATAAGGAATGAGTCACTTAGTGACATAGCTGAGTGATTTTTATAAGGATATATACCACTGCAGCTCCCATTATAAAATATTACACTTATGTATTATATATATGATAATCAATAAATATCTAAAATATATGAAAAGGGGCAGTGTGGCACCACTCTAATGTTAGGTGTAGTAACTATTGCTTATATAGATATTTTTTTTATGGGCATTCTTCTCTTTTGTCATTATCTAAATACATACTTATTTCCTGTCCCACCCTTTCTTCCCTGTTCCAGCTACAAGCCAGTAAGATGCAGGTAGTGGGCCTGCAAGGTGAATAAACTGTTATGTTACAGCATTTGCCTTATTGTAGTTTTCAGCAGATTATTGAACCAACGAAGTTATCACAATGGCGACGAGGATTTTGGATTTCTGACCAACTGTTTCAGTACAGTTTAGAGCACATTGCTGGATTCTGTGCCCAAGGCTGGATAAGTCTGTCTGCACAGTGAGTAACTTGCTACAATGTCGGCTATCGGGAAAGTTCCAGAGTTCACTGAATCTGCTGAGGAATTTGATGTTTATTTGGAAAGATTTTGGAGATGGCTGTCTGCAAATGATGTTAGTCATGAAAAGAAAGCAGATATATTACTGGCTACTCTACCAGCCAAAACCTACAGCCTTCTTAAAATTCTTACAGTTCCTGTCAGAGTCACTGAGTTGCAGAAACTCTTTCTCACCGTTATAAACCTCAGCCTATCATCATTGCTGAACACTTTAGATTTTATGGGAGGAATCACAACATGGGGGAAAGTCTGGCAGATTATAAGCGATTATCTTCCTCCTGTGCATTTGGGGCTTTTTTAGATCAGGCTTTGTGAGATAAGTTTGTGTGTGGCCTGCATGATGAATTCTATATCCATAAAGTAAGAAAGATTTAACGTTCAAATCTGCTTGTGATATTGCATTATCTATAGAGTTAAACAGACTCAACTCGGAAAAATTTAAAGAGCAAAACAGTTATTTACATTCAGATGTTCATAAACTAACTACAATGCCAGAGGCTGCTGCATCGTGTGTATCACTCCCAGTAATGCCAGTTACTCCTTCCCAGAGGAAGGTTTTGAAACCACAAATGACACACAACTGCTACCACTGTGGGGGATCTCATCAGCAGCAAACCTGTAGATTTAAACCATAAACAACCTGGAAATGTGCAAATTAGGGCACATTGCTTGTGTGTGCAGGGGAAAACTCCGCATCTCCAAGGCACAATATGTGACTGACTCCCATGTCACTAAAACAGATTGTGAACTCACAGACTTATATACAGTCAATGCTACATATGGGGCAGCTGATGATATACATATTCAGCTGGAAATCGATGGATATCCAGTTAAAATGTTACTTGACACAGGAGCATCAGTATCACTAATATCAGAGACTGTGTACATGGACTGTTTAAATAAATATGAATTGAAAGGGTCCCCATTACAACTTACTTCATGCACGGGGGAGAACATTCCTGTGCTTGGAGAAATTCTAGCTTCAGTTACCTTTGAAGGACAGGCATTTACATTATCATTAGTCGTAGTAAAGGGCAACAGGCCCACACTTTTGGGACGCAATTGGTTAAAGCATATAACGCTAAACTGGGCTAAGATTTTTTTAATCAAATATACACCAGCTACTTGTGAAGGTTCATATTCATCCAGGTCATGGTATATCTGTTGTATTCAATTAGATCAACTGGACTTGAAGTTTAGTTCTTGAAGACATTTCGCTAGTCATCCAACAGGCTTTCTCAATTCAGAATGACTTGTACAAGAATCAATTAGCATATCACAACCAGGTGTTAAGGGCGTGATTGCATAGTGGCTAAGAGGTGTTGTAGGAATGCCCATTGTACATGGCAGACAGTTGGTGTCGAACCCCCCCCACCTCTATTTAGGTTTGGTTTCTTTAATTTCACATAAATGGCCTCCTTGACCCCTCTCTTGAACCAGTCACGTTCCTTTGCCAATATGTTAACATTACAATCTTCAAAGGTATGTCCTTTATCCTTAAGATGCAGGTACGCGGCTGAGTCCTGACCCGAGGAATTGGCTCTTCTGTGCTGGGCCATACGTTGATGCAGTTGCTGTTTAGTCTCCCCCACATATAAATCAGAGCATACTTCACTGCACTGCGTATATGATGTCGCTTTTCTTGTGTTTCGGTATTGGTTCTTTCAGATGTACCAATTGCTGCCTCAGTGTGTTGTTCGGTTTAAAGCAGACAGGGATACAGTGTTTTTTGAAAATTCTTCTTAATTTCTCGGAGACCCCTGTTACATATGGGATGACCATGTTATTTTTAGATAGGTGGGGGGTTCGACACCAAGTGTCTGCCATGTACAATGCTGTTTTGACACCTTACCCTGGGCGTTCCTATAACACCTCTTAGCCACTATGCAATCACGCCCTAACACATGGCTGTGATATTCTAATTGGGATTTTCCAGGGTACATAATTGCCACAGATTCTTGTACAAGTCATTCTGAATTGAGAAAGCCAGTCGGATGACTAGCGAAACGTCTTCAAGTACTAAACTTCAAGTCCAGTTGATCTAATTGAATATAACAGATATACCATGACCTAGATGAATGAGAACCTTCACAAGCACACCAGCTTCTGGAGAAGCTTCTGGAGACCTTTGGAGAAGGTCTTAAACAACCACAAGTCGCATTTCAAAGAAGGTTTTGGCACTATAAATGGTCTAAAAGCAACAACAAAAATAAATTCAGATGCCAAAGCAATATTTCATAAGCCACGTCCTTTGACTTTCGCTCTGAGGGAAGCTGTGGAAGAAGAATTCAAAAAAATGGAACATTATGGCATTGTGTCACGTGTCAAATATAGCAGTTGGGCTGCTCCAATTGTAGTGGTCCCCAAACAGGACAAAACAATTAGAATTTGTAGAGACTACAAAGTCACAGTCAACCGCTGTGTTGAACTAGAACCCTACCCACTACCAAATGCAGAGGATTTATTGGCTACCTTGGCTGGAGGCAAGTTTTTCAGTTAAATCGATTTGTCAAATGCTTATCAACAGCTTGAACTAGACTGATTCAAAGCCGTCTCTTACCATAAATACACACAAAGGTTTGTTCCAGTACCAGCGCCTACCATTTGGAGTTTCAACAGCCCCAGCCATTTTTCAGCATGCTATGGATCAGATTCTTCAAGGAATGGATCATGTTGTATGCTTACTTGATGATATATTGATTACAGGTTCTACTGTTGACGAACACTTAGCTCTTTTAGACCAGGTTCTACATACATTAAAATCCTCAGGGGTGCAACTAAAACTGTCCAAATGCCACTTTCTCCAAGAATCTGTAGCATATTTGGGGTATCGTATAGATGCACAAGGTCTTCATCCAACAGAAAGCAAAGTAACAGCCATTGTAAACGCACCCTCAGCTACAAATGTTTCTGAATTGCTTTCTTTTTTAAGGCCTGCTAAATTACTATGGAAGGTTTCTGCCAAATCTTTCTACATTGCTTACATGAGCTTTTACAGAAAAATGCCATATGGAAATGGACCACAGAGTGCGAAAAAGCATTTCAGGATGCAAAGGAAAGACTACTTCACAGCAAGTGGTTAGCACATTATGATCCTAAAAAGCCACTAAGATTAGCATGTGATTCATCACCTTATGGAGTTGGAGCAGTCATCTCACATGTACTACCAGATGGAGAAGAACATCCAATTGCATTTACTTCTAGAACCCAAACACAAACAGAGCGTAACAATGCTCAAATTGAGAGAGAGGCATTTAGCATACTTTTTGGAGTAAATTTTTTTTATAAATATCTATTTGGAAGGAAGTTTTCATTGATCACAAGCCACTCCTGGCAATTCTTGGCCCAAAATCTGCCGTTCCACCACTGGCAGCACTTCGGATGCAACGTTTGGCGCTACTTCTATTAGCTTATGACTATAATATTATGTATCTGCATGCTCAGAACTATGGAAATGCAGATGTTTTATCTCGGCTACCATGTCCAATTACAAAAGATGGGCATGATGAAGGTACCATTTTTCAAGTTTCCTTTCTTGAGGAATTGCCTGTTTCCTGCAAGGACACAGCTGCTGCAACGAGTCACAATCCTCTTTTGGCTAGAGTTTATGACTACACTGCCAAAGGTTGGCTCAACTACATTTCTGACAAGCTGCTCACCCCCTATTTTCAAAAGAGAGATGAGCTTTCCATTAAACATGTTTACTGTGGGGGATGAGAGTAATCATACCCCCAAAATACCAGCAGAGGCTATTGCATGAGCTTCATGAGATCCATCCAGGGGTAAACAGGATGAAGCCATGAGCTCGTGGATACCTATGGTGGCCAGGCCTTGATCAGAATATCGAGGTTTTTGTAAGTCTGTGTGCTTCTTGCGCATGTGTACAGAATCAGGCCACTACAGCACCTCTTCATCATTGGGCTTGGTCCACATCACCATGGGAGAGTTTGATTACAACATGTGACAGATCAGACAATTCTTTAATAACCTTGCACTCGGAGGATGTTAAATTGCTGTTACCAGTAATCGAGCACTGGAGATTTTGAATGTCCCAGAGTGTATTTCTGTAGTATATGTCAATACTTGGAAACTCAGAAAATGGTGGTGTAAAGCGGGACTTAGGTTTAAATGGAACACCTTATCTCATTAGTAGTGTGTTGAGTCTCTATAAATGATTCCATGGTTTGTACAACAGGTGGGCTAGTCTTATCAAATTTGGTTTTTAGTGCTAACCTCCTACAAAATAAAACTAAATCCTTTGCAAATTTAAAGGATATGCTGTTCTCGGCAATAAGACAGACCCTTCGCTAATACTGACCTTTGGGCTACAGTAAGTTCATGAGTAGTCAGGTTAATGATTTGAAAATTGTCCCTTTGTGATCCACAGTCTGGTGTAGTTTTAGAGCTGGAGGGTAAACTTTGGTGTGAGCTCTTTTTTGGCTTCTGAGAACTTGACTTGGACCTCCCCCTCCTGACTCTGCGTCACTGTCTACCCCTAAAAAAGACTCAGCTTTACTTTCAGACTGCTCACTTGTGTATGTAGGTCTCCTTCTATTCCCCTGTCTTTTATGTTTGGGTGTACCTTTGGTGTATGTGTGTTTCCTCTGGGACTTGGTAAGACTTACTTATACTGGGGCAGGATTTTCAAGGGGGGATTTCTGAATGGGTTACCACTAAACAAGCCCAGTAGGAAGTTCATAATTAAATACATCCATAAAGTCTATTAAATATGGATCATATAATAATATGTATATTGTCTTTTTTCCAAGATTATCATCACAGCTAATACAGATATCACCTTTACTTCGCTTTTGTAATAAAAAGTCTGCATGCATGTTTTCAGCGTGATAGTGCGCGTTGGTGTGTGCTTGCTCTGAAATTAGGCAATGTTGCGCAATCGGAGCGCATTTCTCAGCCTATCACAGGCACCGCTGCCAGGGAAAAGCTAAGCAGCAGGACATAGAGGGAGCGAAGGCTGGTAAGTAGGTTCACCAGCACCTTTGAAGGGTAAAAACATCACAAGGTTTAGGTTTTGGGGGGCACTTAGCATTATATCAAAAGTATTTGTGTGGGATGGACATACCCTTTAATGTGTGTGAAACTTTTCTTTTGTTCAATAAATTTTTATTTTGCAAAAATAAATAGTGTATTGTCATTTTTCATGCACATTTTGATAAATACAATAATGATTATATCTTTGCATCATTTTTAACAAATTTATATAAAATAATTGAAATAAATTCTAAATAAATAAAAAAAAACATATTAACATAGACATTTAACTGTGTCTCGAATAACGAGAAATATGTTATTTGCATCGTATCCATAGCGGTGGCGGTAGACTGTTACTTTAGGTAGGAGATGAGGGGACATCTCACGTCAGTCCGATTATAATTTGTCAATAAAGAGAGTCTTCTCAAACAATCTTATCAAAATCAACCTTAGTCAGTCTTTACAGATATAGACCAATTAGAAGAAAAATGAAAAAAAAAAGAAGGGAAAAAAAAAAAGAAAAAGAAGAAAAATTATGCCCTTACCTACGGCATGTCTTCCCAGTCCGGGAGCCCCCTGTCTCTACATTCTTGGATATCCGATTTTTTTTTAAATCATGAATTTTTTATTGAGTTTCAAATTCTATATTATTACAATTATAATCATTTATATAATATAACAGTAAAACAAATAAAACATAAATATAATTTTCATATTATTTAACAGTGATGCATTGATTATTAAATGTTATACATACATACACACGTAAATATTTTTTCTTTCATGTTTTCTTTCACTTGATATAAGTTAATTTATCAATACCTTTACATGGATCTTTGGTCTATATACCACATTTCCCATCTCCTACTGAAAGATTCAAATTTGTTTTGTGAGATATAGAATGTTTTTTCATAGTGCATGTTTTGCTTTAACATGTATATTATTTCTTTTATTTTAGGAATTCTCTTGGATTTCCATCTTCTGGCAATCAAAATTCTAGTAATGGTGAGTATATGAAATATGATAGTTTGTATGTTGTAAGGTAGATTTGTAAGTCCTATATTTAATAAGGCTAATTTGGGGGTTAATTTTATATTGATGTGTGTAATGCTTTGTATTATGTTGTTTACTTTATTCCATATTTTCTTTATTTTGTGACATGTCCACCATATATGTAATAGGTCTGCTTTACGATTACATTCCCTCCAACATAGGGGGGATGATTCTTTGTACCATTTTGCTTCCATTTCTGGGGTGATATACATTCTATATAGTATTTTGCGATTGTTTTCCCAGTGGGAGGTGCACTTCGAAAGTTTGTATAGTATATCAAAAATTTGTTTCCAGGTGAGATCTTGTTTCATTAAGGTCTCTGTTCCATGATTTAACAAATCTAAATTTGTTGGTTTCTTCTTTTCGAGTTAGTATTTTGTATAGGATGGATATTCCATGTGGGATATTTATAGGATTCGTATATGTTGTTGTGAATTTGTTGTCTATGGATTGAAGATGTATCTGTTTCTTTTTTAGGTAGCTGTGTATTTGTAAATATTTGTAAAAATTGTTTTTAGAGATTTGGTTTGTCTTTTGTAATTCTGAGAATTGGATTGGTATTCCGTTTTGGTAAAGATAGAATAGGTTTATTATTCCTGAATTTTTCCAATTATCTAGTCTGATATCTGGGATTAAAAGTTCATTTTGAGTTCCCAAGGGGACCAAACTTTAGACCAGTTCTGTTTTTCAAGGTAGCTTCTAGATATTCGTTGCAGTAGATCCACCAGATTTAGCTTTAGTTGGGGGGGATTTCCAAGCGCTGGCTAATGAACATCTGGTAGCCGCTATTTAATATAAGTTTAGAAGTATTATTATTGGTATTTGGAGGGGGCATATTAAATAGGGCGGTATAAGGTGATAATGTGAAACAATGGTCTAGCACCTCTGCTATAAGACTCTCACACACCAGCCAGAAACTCTTTACCTCCCCACATAACCACCAACAATGAAGTTGGTCGGCTTCTGTTCCACAATTTCTAAAACACATGAGTGAAAGGGCAAAGTTAATCTTGTGTAGGAATTTTGGAGTTATGTACCAATCATACAATATCTTGAATGATTTTTCTTTTATTAGGATATTCGAGGTGCATTTTGTAAACATTCCATGCCACTGCTCCTCGTCCATCACAGTCTTTCCTCCCATTTTTTATGTCTGTGAGCGTTTCATTGGTGTAGGTTCTAGCCAGATTATTGAGTATATCTTTGAAATGATATTTCGTAGTAAGTTGGTGTCTATGAGCAGATTTCCAAATTTAGTAAGTAATTTGTTTGAGCTGAGACGTATCATTGTTTCTGCGTATTTGTAGATTTGTGTATATGTATACCAATAGTTATCTGGCAGATTCCATTTCTGCGTATTTGTAGATTCGTGTATATGTATACCAACAGGTAGGGCTGTCTGTAACACTAGTTATAGATGGACGGTTGTCTGTAACACTGGTTATAGATGGAGGGCTGTCTGTAACAATGGTTATAGATGTAGGGCTGTCTGTAACACTTATTATAGATGGACGGTTGTCTGTAACAGTGGGTTATGGAAGGAGGAGGACGTCTTTAACCTGTAACACTTGTTAAGCTTGTACTGTAGGGCTGACTGTAACACTGGTTATTGATGGCTGTATTGCTGACTGTAACACTAGTTATAGATGGAGGGCTGACTGGAACACTGGTTATAGAAGGATGACTGTCTGTAACTTGTAACACTGGTTATAGAAGGAGGTACTGTCTTTAACCTGTAACATGGTTATAGCTGTACTGTAGGGCTGACTGTAACACTGGGTAGATGTACTGTATTGCTGACGTAACACTAGTTATAGATGGATGGCTGACTGTAACACTGGTTATAGATGGATGACTGTCTGTAACTTGTAACACTGGTTATAGAAGGAGGACTGTCTTTAACCTGTAACACTGGTTTTAAGATTTACTGTAGGGCTGTCTGTAACACTGGTTATAAATGGAGGGCTGTCTTAACACTGGTTATAGAAGGAAAACTGTTTTTAACCTGTAACACTGGTTATAGATGTACTGTAGGGCTGACTGTAACACGGTTATAGATGACTGTAGGGCTGACTGTAACACTAGTTATAGATGGAGGGCTGACTGTAACACTGGTTATAGAAGGAGGGCTGTCTTTAACCTGTAACACTGGTTATAGATGTACTGTAGGGATGACTGTAATACTAGTTATAGATGGAGGGCTGACTGTAACACTGGTTATAGAAGGATGATTGTCTGTAACTTTTAACACTGTTTATGAAGGAGACTGTCTTTAACCTGTAACAACTGGTTAAGTGTAGTAGGCTGACTGTAACACTAGTTATAGATGGAGGGCTGACTGTAACACTGGTTATAGAAGGATGACTGTCTGTAACCTGTAACACTGGTTATAGATAGAGGGCTGTCTATAACACTAGTTATAGATGGAGCCACGAGTAACATTTACCCCATAAGATTCAGTATGGTCTTTGTTACACATTACCAGCCCTAATCCCACACGTTACCTGCTACTCTGACCATAATCTCTGTTTATCACAACTCACAATGCTGGCAGTGGCAGTGGAAGGTTTCAAATCTGCCCCATTGTAAAACTTCTTCTGGCTCCCTCCTTCACAATGCCAATCAGCCTACACTGTGTTTTGACTGGAATAGGACCTTTCTCTCCCTTACCTCACAACTGTCAGTAAAGTTAATGCAGCTTACTGCTGTAACAGTCCCTGCTCACTCTGTGCATGTAAGTAGTGTGCAATAAATATCTAAAATATATGATAATAAATGATAATAAAATTTAATATAAGGGATAATGCGCCCCTTACAGTGTAATGTCCTTATATTATAATGTGAAGGGGTGCATTATTTCTTATAATACATAAGAATTGGATTCCTTTACCCCATTCACATTTTAAATTCTAGCCTTGTCCCTATTTCCACCTTAAATCCCCCAAGCTACCTTCTGTAACTTAAACCCAGTAGAAAGGAACATCCCAGCATCTATACGGGTAAACAAATCTTTGCGGAGGAGGAGAGACATTGGTTATGAAGTGACATGAAGCAGCTCCGGCAGGTTCTGTTAGTGAAGTTAAACACAACAAAAAATGCTGAGTCATTGTCCAGGCATAAACACTGAAATGGGTGGAGTAGTGGGATATAAGAAATATAAGGAATGAGTCACTTAGTGACATAGCTGAGTGATTTTTATAAGGATATATACCACTGCAGCTCCCATTATAAAATATTACACTTATGTATTATATATATGATAATCAATAAATATCTAAAATATATGAAAAGGGGCAGTGTGGCACCACTCTAATGTTAGGTGTAGTAACTATTGCTTATATAGATATTTTTTTTATGGGCATTCTTCTCTTTTGTCATTATCTAAATACATACTTATTTCCTGTCCCACCCTTTCTTCCCTGTTCCAGCTACAAGCCAGTAAGATGCAGGTAGTGGGCCTGCAAGGTGAATAAACTGTTATGTTACAGCATTTGCCTTATTGTAGTTTTCAGCAGATTATTGAACCAACGAAGTTATCACAATGGCGACGAGGATTTTGGATTTCTGACCAACTGTTTCAGTACAGTTTAGAGCACATTGCTGGATTCTGTGCCCAAGGCTGGATAAGTCTGTCTGCACAGTGAGTAACTTGCTACAATGTCGGCTATCGGGAAAGTTCCAGAGTTCACTGAATCTGCTGAGGAATTTGATGTTTATTTGGAAAGATTTTGGAGATGGCTGTCTGCAAATGATGTTAGTCATGAAAAGAAAGCAGATATATTACTGGCTACTCTACCAGCCAAAACCTACAGCCTTCTTAAAATTCTTACAGTTCCTGTCAGAGTCACTGAGTTGCAGAAACTCTTTCTCACCGTTATAAACCTCAGCCTATCATCATTGCTGAACACTTTAGATTTTATGGGAGGAATCACAACATGGGGGAAAGTCTGGCAGATTATAAGCGATTATCTTCCTCCTGTGCATTTGGGGCTTTTTTAGATCAGGCTTTGTGAGATAAGTTTGTGTGTGGCCTGCATGATGAATTCTATATCCATAAAGTAAGAAAGATTTAACGTTCAAATCTGCTTGTGATATTGCATTATCTATAGAGTTAAACAGACTCAACTCGGAAAAATTTAAAGAGCAAAACAGTTATTTACATTCAGATGTTCATAAACTAACTACAATGCCAGAGGCTGCTGCATCGTGTGTATCACTCCCAGTAATGCCAGTTACTCCTTCCCAGAGGAAGGTTTTGAAACCACAAATGACACACAACTGCTACCACTGTGGGGGATCTCATCAGCAGCAAACCTGTAGATTTAAACCATAAACAACCTGGAAATGTGCAAATTAGGGCACATTGCTTGTGTGTGCAGGGGAAAACTCCGCATCTCCAAGGCACAATATGTGACTGACTCCCATGTCACTAAAACAGATTGTGAACTCACAGACTTATATACAGTCAATGCTACATATGGGGCAGCTGATGATATACATATTCAGCTGGAAATCGATGGATATCCAGTTAAAATGTTACTTGACACAGGAGCATCAGTATCACTAATATCAGAGACTGTGTACATGGACTGTTTAAATAAATATGAATTGAAAGGGTCCCCATTACAACTTACTTCATGCACGGGGGAGAACATTCCTGTGCTTGGAGAAATTCTAGCTTCAGTTACCTTTGAAGGACAGGCATTTACATTATCATTAGTCGTAGTAAAGGGCAACAGGCCCACACTTTTGGGACGCAATTGGTTAAAGCATATAACGCTAAACTGGGCTAAGATTTTTTTAATCAAATATACACCAGCTACTTGTGAAGGTTCATATTCATCCAGGTCATGGTATATCTGTTGTATTCAATTAGATCAACTGGACTTGAAGTTTAGTTCTTGAAGACATTTCGCTAGTCATCCAACAGGCTTTCTCAATTCAGAATGACTTGTACAAGAATCAATTAGCATATCACAACCAGGTGTTAAGGGCGTGATTGCATAGTGGCTAAGAGGTGTTGTAGGAATGCCCATTGTACATGGCAGACAGTTGGTGTCGAACCCCCCCCACCTCTATTTAGGTTTGGTTTCTTTAATTTCACATAAATGGCCTCCTTGACCCCTCTCTTGAACCAGTCACGTTCCTTTGCCAATATGTTAACATTACAATCTTCAAAGGTATGTCCTTTATCCTTAAGATGCAGGTACGCGGCTGAGTCCTGACCCGAGGAATTGGCTCTTCTGTGCTGGGCCATACGTTGATGCAGTTGCTGTTTAGTCTCCCCCACATATAAATCAGAGCATACTTCACTGCACTGCGTATATGATGTCGCTTTTCTTGTGTTTCGGTATTGGTTCTTTCAGATGTACCAATTGCTGCCTCAGTGTGTTGTTCGGTTTAAAGCAGACAGGGATACAGTGTTTTTTGAAAATTCTTCTTAATTTCTCGGAGACCCCTGTTACATATGGGATGACCATGTTATTTTTAGATAGGTGGGGGGTTCGACACCAAGTGTCTGCCATGTACAATGCTGTTTTGACACCTTACCCTGGGCGTTCCTATAACACCTCTTAGCCACTATGCAATCACGCCCTAACACATGGCTGTGATATTCTAATTGGGATTTTCCAGGGTACATAATTGCCACAGATTCTTGTACAAGTCATTCTGAATTGAGAAAGCCAGTCGGATGACTAGCGAAACGTCTTCAAGTACTAAACTTCAAGTCCAGTTGATCTAATTGAATATAACAGATATACCATGACCTAGATGAATGAGAACCTTCACAAGCACACCAGCTTCTGGAGAAGCTTCTGGAGACCTTTGGAGAAGGTCTTAAACAACCACAAGTCGCATTTCAAAGAAGGTTTTGGCACTATAAATGGTCTAAAAGCAACAACAAAAATAAATTCAGATGCCAAAGCAATATTTCATAAGCCACGTCCTTTGACTTTCGCTCTGAGGGAAGCTGTGGAAGAAGAATTCAAAAAAATGGAACATTATGGCATTGTGTCACGTGTCAAATATAGCAGTTGGGCTGCTCCAATTGTAGTGGTCCCCAAACAGGACAAAACAATTAGAATTTGTAGAGACTACAAAGTCACAGTCAACCGCTGTGTTGAACTAGAACCCTACCCACTACCAAATGCAGAGGATTTATTGGCTACCTTGGCTGGAGGCAAGTTTTTCAGTTAAATCGATTTGTCAAATGCTTATCAACAGCTTGAACTAGACTGATTCAAAGCCGTCTCTTACCATAAATACACACAAAGGTTTGTTCCAGTACCAGCGCCTACCATTTGGAGTTTCAACAGCCCCAGCCATTTTTCAGCATGCTATGGATCAGATTCTTCAAGGAATGGATCATGTTGTATGCTTACTTGATGATATATTGATTACAGGTTCTACTGTTGACGAACACTTAGCTCTTTTAGACCAGGTTCTACATACATTAAAATCCTCAGGGGTGCAACTAAAACTGTCCAAATGCCACTTTCTCCAAGAATCTGTAGCATATTTGGGGTATCGTATAGATGCACAAGGTCTTCATCCAACAGAAAGCAAAGTAACAGCCATTGTAAACGCACCCTCAGCTACAAATGTTTCTGAATTGCTTTCTTTTTTAAGGCCTGCTAAATTACTATGGAAGGTTTCTGCCAAATCTTTCTACATTGCTTACATGAGCTTTTACAGAAAAATGCCATATGGAAATGGACCACAGAGTGCGAAAAAGCATTTCAGGATGCAAAGGAAAGACTACTTCACAGCAAGTGGTTAGCACATTATGATCCTAAAAAGCCACTAAGATTAGCATGTGATTCATCACCTTATGGAGTTGGAGCAGTCATCTCACATGTACTACCAGATGGAGAAGAACATCCAATTGCATTTACTTCTAGAACCCAAACACAAACAGAGCGTAACAATGCTCAAATTGAGAGAGAGGCATTTAGCATACTTTTTGGAGTAAATTTTTTTTATAAATATCTATTTGGAAGGAAGTTTTCATTGATCACAAGCCACTCCTGGCAATTCTTGGCCCAAAATCTGCCGTTCCACCACTGGCAGCACTTCGGATGCAACGTTTGGCGCTACTTCTATTAGCTTATGACTATAATATTATGTATCTGCATGCTCAGAACTATGGAAATGCAGATGTTTTATCTCGGCTACCATGTCCAATTACAAAAGATGGGCATGATGAAGGTACCATTTTTCAAGTTTCCTTTCTTGAGGAATTGCCTGTTTCCTGCAAGGACACAGCTGCTGCAACGAGTCACAATCCTCTTTTGGCTAGAGTTTATGACTACACTGCCAAAGGTTGGCTCAACTACATTTCTGACAAGCTGCTCACCCCCTATTTTCAAAAGAGAGATGAGCTTTCCATTAAACATGTTTACTGTGGGGGATGAGAGTAATCATACCCCCAAAATACCAGCAGAGGCTATTGCATGAGCTTCATGAGATCCATCCAGGGGTAAACAGGATGAAGCCATGAGCTCGTGGATACCTATGGTGGCCAGGCCTTGATCAGAATATCGAGGTTTTTGTAAGTCTGTGTGCTTCTTGCGCATGTGTACAGAATCAGGCCACTACAGCACCTCTTCATCATTGGGCTTGGTCCACATCACCATGGGAGAGTTTGATTACAACATGTGACAGATCAGACAATTCTTTAATAACCTTGCACTCGGAGGATGTTAAATTGCTGTTACCAGTAATCGAGCACTGGAGATTTTGAATGTCCCAGAGTGTATTTCTGTAGTATATGTCAATACTTGGAAACTCAGAAAATGGTGGTGTAAAGCGGGACTTAGGTTTAAATGGAACACCTTATCTCATTAGTAGTGTGTTGAGTCTCTATAAATGATTCCATGGTTTGTACAACAGGTGGGCTAGTCTTATCAAATTTGGTTTTTAGTGCTAACCTCCTACAAAATAAAACTAAATCCTTTGCAAATTTAAAGGATATGCTGTTCTCGGCAATAAGACAGACCCTTCGCTAATACTGACCTTTGGGCTACAGTAAGTTCATGAGTAGTCAGGTTAATGATTTGAAAATTGTCCCTTTGTGATCCACAGTCTGGTGTAGTTTTAGAGCTGGAGGGTAAACTTTGGTGTGAGCTCTTTTTTGGCTTCTGAGAACTTGACTTGGACCTCCCCCTCCTGACTCTGCGTCACTGTCTACCCCTAAAAAAGACTCAGCTTTACTTTCAGACTGCTCACTTGTGTATGTAGGTCTCCTTCTATTCCCCTGTCTTTTATGTTTGGGTGTACCTTTGGTGTATGTGTGTTTCCTCTGGGACTTGGTAAGACTTACTTATACTGGGGCAGGATTTTCAAGGGGGGATTTCTGAATGGGTTACCACTAAACAAGCCCAGTAGGAAGTTCATAATTAAATACATCCATAAAGTCTATTAAATATGGATCATATAATAATATGTATATTGTCTTTTTTCCAAGATTATCATCACAGCTAATACAGATATCACCTTTACTTCGCTTTTGTAATAAAAAGTCTGCATGCATGTTTTCAGCGTGATAGTGCGCGTTGGTGTGTGCTTGCTCTGAAATTAGGCAATGTTGCGCAATCGGAGCGCATTTCTCAGCCTATCACAGGCACCGCTGCCAGGGAAAAGCTAAGCAGCAGGACATAGAGGGAGCGAAGGCTGGTAAGTAGGTTCACCAGCACCTTTGAAGGGTAAAAACATCACAAGGTTTAGGTTTTGGGGGGCACTTAGCATTATATCAAAAGTATTTGTGTGGGATGGACATACCCTTTAATGTGTGTGAAACTTTTCTTTTGTTCAATAAATTTTTATTTTGCAAAAATAAATAGTGTATTGTCATTTTTCATGCACATTTTGATAAATACAATAATGATTATATCTTTGCATCATTTTTAACAAATTTATATAAAATAATTGAAATAAATTCTAAATAAATAAAAAAAAACATATTAACATAGACATTTAACTGTGTCTCGAATAACGAGAAATATGTTATTTGCATCGTATCCATAGCGGTGGCGGTAGACTGTTACTTTAGGTAGGAGATGAGGGGACATCTCACGTCAGTCCGATTATAATTTGTCAATAAAGAGAGTCTTCTCAAACAATCTTATCAAAATCAACCTTAGTCAGTCTTTACAGATATAGACCAATTAGAAGAAAAATGAAAAAAAAAAGAAGGGAAAAAAAAAAAGAAAAAGAAGAAAAATTATGCCCTTACCTACGGCATGTCTTCCCAGTCCGGGAGCCCCCTGTCTCTACATTCTTGGATATCCGATTTTTTTTTAAATCATGAATTTTTTATTGAGTTTCAAATTCTATATTATTACAATTATAATCATTTATATAATATAACAGTAAAACAAATAAAACATAAATATAATTTTCATATTATTTAACAGTGATGCATTGATTATTAAATGTTATACATACATACACACGTAAATATTTTTTCTTTCATGTTTTCTTTCACTTGATATAAGTTAATTTATCAATACCTTTACATGGATCTTTGGTCTATATACCACATTTCCCATCTCCTACTGAAAGATTCAAATTTGTTTTGTGAGATATAGAATGTTTTTTCATAGTGCATGTTTTGCTTTAACATGTATATTATTTCTTTTATTTTAGGAATTCTCTTGGATTTCCATCTTCTGGCAATCAAAATTCTAGTAATGGTGAGTATATGAAATATGATAGTTTGTATGTTGTAAGGTAGATTTGTAAGTCCTATATTTAATAAGGCTAATTTGGGGGTTAATTTTATATTGATGTGTGTAATGCTTTGTATTATGTTGTTTACTTTATTCCATATTTTCTTTATTTTGTGACATGTCCACCATATATGTAATAGGTCTGCTTTACGATTACATTCCCTCCAACATAGGGGGGATGATTCTTTGTACCATTTTGCTTCCATTTCTGGGGTGATATACATTCTATATAGTATTTTGCGATTGTTTTCCCAGTGGGAGGTGCACTTCGAAAGTTTGTATAGTATATCAAAAATTTGTTTCCAGGTGAGATCTTGTTTCATTAAGGTCTCTGTTCCATGATTTAACAAATCTAAATTTGTTGGTTTCTTCTTTTCGAGTTAGTATTTTGTATAGGATGGATATTCCATGTGGGATATTTATAGGATTCGTATATGTTGTTGTGAATTTGTTGTCTATGGATTGAAGATGTATCTGTTTCTTTTTTAGGTAGCTGTGTATTTGTAAATATTTGTAAAAATTGTTTTTAGAGATTTGGTTTGTCTTTTGTAATTCTGAGAATTGGATTGGTATTCCGTTTTGGTAAAGATAGAATAGGTTTATTATTCCTGAATTTTTCCAATTATCTAGTCTGATATCTGGGATTAAAAGTTCATTTTGAGTTCCCAAGGGGACCAAACTTTAGACCAGTTCTGTTTTTCAAGGTAGCTTCTAGATATTCGTTGCAGTAGATCCACCAGATTTAGCTTTAGTTGGGGGGGATTTCCAAGCGCTGGCTAATGAACATCTGGTAGCCGCTATTTAATATAAGTTTAGAAGTATTATTATTGGTATTTGGAGGGGGCATATTAAATAGGGCGGTATAAGGTGATAATGTGAAACAATGGTCTAGCACCTCTGCTATAAGACTCTCACACACCAGCCAGAAACTCTTTACCTCCCCACATAACCACCAACAATGAAGTTGGTCGGCTTCTGTTCCACAATTTCTAAAACACATGAGTGAAAGGGCAAAGTTAATCTTGTGTAGGAATTTTGGAGTTATGTACCAATCATACAATATCTTGAATGATTTTTCTTTTATTAGGATATTCGAGGTGCATTTTGTAAACATTCCATGCCACTGCTCCTCGTCCATCACAGTCTTTCCTCCCATTTTTTATGTCTGTGAGCGTTTCATTGGTGTAGGTTCTAGCCAGATTATTGAGTATATCTTTGAAATGATATTTCGTAGTAAGTTGGTGTCTATGAGCAGATTTCCAAATTTAGTAAGTAATTTGTTTGAGCTGAGACGTATCATTGTTTCTGCGTATTTGTAGATTTGTGTATATGTATACCAATAGTTATCTGGCAGATTCCATTTCTGCGTATTTGTAGATTCGTGTATATGTATACCAACAGTTATCTGGCAGATTCCATTTCTGCGTATTTGTAGATTTGTGTATATGTATGCCTACAGTTATCTGGGAGATTCCATTTCTGCGTATTTGTAGATTCGTGTATATGTATACCAACAGTTATCTGGCAGATTCCATTTTTGCTTTGCCTGCTGCCATGATATTAAAGATCCGTCTGTGTTGCATAAGTCTCGGATTCTTTCTATTCCTAGAGATATCCAGAAGTCTATTGGTATACTTGAGAACTGTGTTGAAAAATATGGTGTATAAAAAAGGGGAGTTGCTGTCGAACTGAGATAAAGTAGCTTATAACATCGGTTGCAGTCGTCCCAGAATTTCAACGTTTTTTGAATACTGTAATTTGTGGAGTGGGTTGCAGTGTGGTTTTTCTGTCCATAATATTGTGGAGGGATGATGTGGGGCCATTAGCCTATGTTCTATATCTACCCATCCTGTCCTTCCCTGGCCTGATATCCATTACGTGAATTGAGCTAGTCTAGCTGCTTTGTAATATTTAAAAAGATTTGGGCGGCCAAAACCTCCCTTATCTTTATATCTAGCCATAAATTCAAAGCGGATTCGTGGTCTTTTGTTGTTCCAAATTAATTGTTTAATTTTGGTTTATAATGGGATTAAGTCTTGTTTTCTGAGTGAGATTGTAAGCGTTCTGAATAGGTATAGTAGTTTTGGTAGAATAGTCATTTTTACTGCATTAACTCTTCCTATTAGTGATAGGTTGTAGGGTGTCCATTGGGTTAGTAAATTGGTTAATTGTTTGAACATAGGAATATAGTTCGCTTTGTACAGTAGTGATGCATCTTGGCATAGTTGTACACCTAGATATTTGAATGTAGACTAAAACTGAAAATTGTTATGTAATTTTGTTTTAAGAGAATCTGGGATATTTATAGGGTATGCTATAGATTTTAAATGATTAACTTGAAATACTGATAAATCTCCGAATTTGTTGATAATTTTGTAAATTTCCAGGAGTGAGGTTTCTGGGATAGTTAGATATAGTAGTGTGTCGTCGGCAAACATGGATCATTTTGAGTGAATATCTCCTGTATGTATGCCTTCTATATTTGCCGAAGTTCTAATTTGTGCTGCTAGGGGCTCCATGCAGATGGCAAACAGCAGTGGGGACAGTGGGCAACCTTGTCTTGTTCCATTTCTAATTTGTAGGGGTTTAGAGGGGTAGCCCATATTCCTAACTCTCGCTTGGGGGTTATTATAAAGGTTGGCTAATATCGAGAGGTAATTGGTGGGAAATTTTAATCTTTCTAGTGTTTTGTACATATACCTCCAATCTATCCTATCAAAAGCTTTTTCGATATCCAATGATAAAGCAATCATTGGTATATTTAGACATTCTGCTTGTTGTAGTATTGTGATGGATTTTCAAAAGTGTTATCTGCAGTATGGCATCCTGTTATGAAACCAGTTTGATCGTGGTGTATAATTGATGGCATGATGTTTTTAAGGCAATTTGCTAGGGTTTTTTTTTTTAAATCCGTATTAATTAATGAGATTGGTCTATAATTGGCTGGTTGTGTAGTGTCCCTGTCTGGCTTTGGGATAACCACTATATGGGCATCAAGCATTTCCTCCGGGAGTGATTCTTTGTTTTGTGCTAAGTCATTGACTAAAGAACATATCTGCGGTATAAGAAATTTGCTAAATTTTTTATAGTATAGGTTGGTAAAACCATCGGGACCAGGTCATTTGCGTGTTTGAAAGTTTGTGATTACCTCTTTAATTTCCTGCTGCATGATTGGTACTTGGAGTATATATTGTTGGTCTTCTGTAAGTTCAAGTAATTGTAGGTTTTGTAGAAAATTGGTTATCTGTGTGTCATCTGTCTTAGATTTGTTTACTGTCTGTCCGCTGTATAGATTCTGATAGTAGTCGGCAAATTTGTTGGCTATGTAGTTAGGGTCATAGTGTAGTGTCCCTGTAGCATCCCTCAGGGGGAGAAATCTGTTTTGAGTTAAAACATTGAGGTAAAATTGCTTCCGGGCTAGATAAGTGTCTGGTTTATTTGCTTTTGAATAGAAGTATTGATTGTTTATTCTGAGTGCCATTTCCGCTTTTGTGTTTAATATTGAGGCTAACTCATCTTTTAACACTTCTAATTTTGTGAGGTGGTCCTCCGAATGAGATTTACTAATTTTCTGTTGTTGGGACTTTATTGATCTAATAAGTGAGTTTATCTTTTCATTTCTAATATGTTTTTTCTCTCACTGCTAGTTGGATGAGTTTCCCTCTGATCACTGCCTTATGTGCTGTCCATAAGGTAGCTTGCGTTATTCCAGGAGTGGTATTCTCCTTGAAATAATTTTCAAGAGTGAGTTGTAGTTCTTTGGTATTATTTTATTTTGCTAGTACTGCTTCATTAAGCCTCCAATGAAATGTGGGTCTAGCCTTAAGTATGTCATTGAATTGTATGGAAATATGTGCATGATCAGACCATGAGATTTCGGAGATTTGAGGTTTCTGCAGCTGGGGTAGGAAGATGGGGGATACAAATGAGTAATCTATCCTAGAGAATGATTTGTGAACCGGAGAGTAGAAGGTATACTCTCTGCGTTGTGGAAAGGTTATTCTCCATGCATCTAACAGGTTGCATTTCTTAAGAAGTGTGGTTAGTTGTTTACATGAGGATACACCTGTAGTTTGTGGGTTTTGTTTTGATTTGTCTAGCTTAGAGTTTAGGGTAACATTGAAATCGCCCATCATGATGATGGAACCCGAAGCAGTGGCAATAATCCTATTTAAGAGTTCTTGATAGAACATTTTTTGATTGGAGTTTGGTGCATATACAGAGATTATTGTTAGTTTGAAGTTGTGAATTAGGCCGTTTAGTATTAAATAGTGTCCTTTTGGGTCATTGTAGTAAGATTCTTCCACCCATGGAAGATTTTTGTGGATCAGGACCGTGATTCCTGCTTTACCTGAAGCAAAGGAGGAGTAATAATGAGTTTTATAGATGTTGTTCCAGTATTTAATTTCTCTTCCTTTTTTAAAATGTGTTTCCTGAAACATTATTATATCTGGGTTCAATTTTTTATGGTACGTGTGCTAAACTTAATGTGTAGTCAATGGGGACGTAAAAGACACTCTCCTTTCCTCTTTCAGAAACAGCTTATTGCATTTTGGGATCTCGGACTGTTAGAGTGCACTATATCAGCTCTCTTACATATCCCTGTATGTCAGGGGAAATTGAGTGAACTATTATGTTATTGGAAGGGACTTTGTTCCCTAATGAATAACTATACTTTATGGATCTATTTATGATGGAATATTGACCCTGTAAGGTCTTCTCATAAAGCCACCAATAGATTGGGGACAGAATGATTTGGGACAGAAATATAAATAACTACAAATAAAACCACAACAAACAGACATGGTTAAACCCTACAAGAGGAAAAGCAAAGGAAACCACAGAAGAAAAAATGTTGAATTACGGAGTTATAATTTAATTACACATTTATAAATATAATTATATAATTATTACATGCACAAAAAATGACAAATGTAAGTGTAACCGAATAAAAAAGCTCCCAGAATTATTCCTCATTAGCATACTGTAGTTTAAATACGCACACACATATTTTTATTCACGTTTCATTGATGATTAACATAAAATTCTTTTGATTTTGAAAGTCCTGTAAATGCTCCTCAGCTTGATATAAATATATATAAATATAGATATAGAGTAAAAGAAAAAATATTTTGGTTTGAAACATCAAGGAGTTACAGTATATTACCCCACTGTACTGAACAAAAGCCATAGAAATTGCCATATTAGACAAATTATCAGTAAGCTGGGAATCTAGACATTTAGCAAAGTCAACAGACATTAGACTTGTGAAGTTGAACCTTGGAAAGTACAACTAGAGTGCCAAGTTTCACCATCGCTGCATTAGACAGTTTAATACAAAAACATACCGTGAGTGAAATAACATAGAACCCAACATTAAAGGAAACTGCACAGGGCCATGGGTTTTTTTGTTGGGAAAACATTCCGTTTACATTATAAATTGGGATATAAATGAAACTATTATCTTCTATAGATTCTTGTTCAATTGAAAATGAGGCACATAGCATAATACCTCTGGTTGACTTTTCTCTCCGCTACCACAGCAAAAGAAAGGCTGAAAGGTAAAAATAACCACGTCAAATATTTCTAAGTTCAATTTAGTAAAATATATTGCTAATGCTATCTGAATGGTGTCCGCCATTATAAGCGTTACGCACTATGAGAATGAGATCAGAATTGACAAATAAATGATACTTCGTTAATGTCAGGATAACAGAATTTAAGATTAAAAGGCATGTCTACCCCCAACACTAAAATCTTTACTTTCCTTCCTCACACGCCCCTACCCCGAGATCACTATACTTACTTACCTCCCCATGGCCCCTGAAGCTCCTTTTATGGAACACGAGAGGTAAGTAAAAGGAGTTTCAAGGACCGTGGAGAGGTAAGTAAATATACAGATCTCTGGGTTTGGGCTGGGAGGTGGGGAGTTATGAATAGATGGGGTGGACATGCCCTTTAGTACTGGTAAATTATTCTCACCAAGTAAATGAAACTGCACAGGAGAGCAACTGAAACAATAGACATTATGACCAGTAGAGCAATTCCCCATCCAGGGACACCATCTGCCAAAGAGAGAGACAATTTAAATATAATTATCCTACATTATATGCTAATTAACCTTAGTAATTATGAGTAACATCAAATTACTTATATCAGTTTTAAACAACATTTTAGGACCCTGTAAGACTTTATAACAGTTATTTAAAAGTTTACAGTAGTTCTCCTTTAATAATAAAGGCCCAAAGTACATTTTTGCTTTACAACGCTGCGTAAAATAACAACTGTAGTGAAATATAACGACGGCTATGTAAAATTGCAATATCGTTAGAAGTTTTAAAAATATCATCCTGTGAGCAAAGAGCTTAAAGGGGAACAAAAGTCTACTAAAATAAGGTAATTCCCAGTGTTATAAGGATTTAAACTGCTCTATTTTAAACTGTAAAATTGATAACACTTACATGATGGTAATTTTGGATGTTGTTAATAATATTGCCAGCCAAAACTTTATTTGGCACCAGCCTTATTGACTTGAATGAAGCTGATGTCACCAGCTGCAGAGTACCATGGGAAACAGAGAGACATACTGTATACATAATAGTAGCCCAAGTCCCTGTTACACAGGGAAAACCTATACTTATTAGTGTTTCTTTCTTCTTTCTTCCCTTATAAGATAAAATTGCCAAAACCCCTCAAAAACGTGACTAAAAATTTCCTAAAAATAATTTATTGTATTACTAAAAATTAATACATTGTCATAAATTCTATTGTAAAACGTAAAGCATGCTATACACAGACCAAACAAACAAAAGTCCCCAGGCAGCAGGTACTTGGTTGAGTTGGCTCAACCATATGAAGAAGATACAAGAAAAGCCTCAAATGTGGTAATAACATAATGTAGTAGAACACCAGAACCTAATTCTAAGTGCTTCAGTGATGTTTATTGGAGATGCAGCACAACATGTTTCAACTGATAAAAGACCTTTGAGGTCTGAAACATGTCATGCTCCATTCATTGAAGCACTGAGAATTTTGCTGCTGTGTGATACTATTTTCTGTTATACACAGATCAATGTTATTTCATGGCTTTGATAACCTTTAACCCTTCCACTGAATAGATTTCCATCTGATTTTGATCAGTTTATATAAATCAAAAGACAATTTGTCACAGTGGGGAATTTACCGCCTACTGTATCAGTAGCCACAGCATCTTGGGCTATAATCTGCTCAAGGTCAGTGGTTTAAGGTGGTACACCAGTTGCTACTCCTTGATTAATTGTGGATTAGAAAGTATTGATTTGAACCATCATGCAGTCGGTTGATTGGTGTATAGCCAGCATATAGCATTTGTTTTTTTCCCCTAGTCACTGATTGACTGTATCTCTTCCACTGGCCAACTATCAAGACTCAAGACTCAACTATCAAGAGACTGTAACATCTAAATTACACCATTTATACTATTGGTTGCGTGACGTGAGGTGAAAGGTTGTGAAGCATAACTGTATCTTGAATGTCAGTCTGATTTTGTAATAGGGCAAGGTAAAAGAAGTGAAAATGTCCATTAAAACTGTTTTTATTAGTATCATATTAGCATTTTATGCACTTTTTTTCTACAATAAATGTGATCCAGTGCTGCATAACTACATGTTTTGGTTTTCTAATAAAAAATTTGGATTGGATTGTAGACAGGTAATTTTTAAAAAAGGCAAAGTACCTATAAATTTCCTAGTCTACTTGCCATATTGTGAAGGGCTACTCAACATTAGATAGACAACATGTTTTGTAATTCCATAAGTATCAAGTTGAATGTGATGCCTGGTAACATACATATAATGCTTCCTGGTAACATACATATTTGGTCCAGAATATTAGGACAGAGGTCTTCAAGAGCAAGTGTCTCCAATGGCACTCTCTAATGAACATTGCCCCTGGGGACAATCTAATAAATTTGGATAGCAGTTAAAAGCATTAAAAAAATAATCCAGTGTAATGTTAACTTAAGAAATACTTATTATAACATAAAGGGTCACAAATATATACCAGATGTTGAATTTGTAACACTGGCACCTGTAAAAAGAGAGCAAAGAGAACAGTACAATTAACATGAATACAAACACAACAGAGTAAATTATGCCTAGTATTTATGGTAGAGATACTAAGTGTGAGTTTACAAAAGAAAAGCCTAATAGATAAAGAAACACAGAGGATACATACATTATACTGTAAAAAGGGGTGGCAGTAAGCAGGAAAGTATTAAGATGAGGAAAGGACATATAGACCAACTATGGGAATGGGATTAAATATTTAACCACTGGACTAAGAAGAAGATGAAAAGTAAGAACCCCAAATTACAGAAAGGTAAAATTCTCACCTGTCCTTTGTAGATTAAATAAAATGCAAGCAGTCAGAATCCAGAGATTCCAACTGTGTTTGTTTTGTTTGGAAGCCATTTAGAGCTGCAAATGTTTGAAGTGACTGATATTCCCAGGTCTGTGATTACCTCTGTCATGTTGAATTGGACTTATATAAACCATATTACTTTAAAAGGAATGACCTTGAATTTATGATGGGAAGGAACTTCATTTATTATTCTACAAGTTTACAAGTGTTAGAAAAAGTGTACTGTATACTTATGTGCACCAATTTATCTGTAGTCTTCCTAGGATGTCTAGCATTCCAATCAAATAGTTCACACAACAATGACAACATATCAATCAAAGTATTAACTACATGTAATTAACTACATTTAACTTGTTTATAAATCATTCTGTATATTTAAATAGTCCAAATAAACTCTAAAGACTCATAGTTAACTTCTTTTCTTAATATCTATGGATCAGCTTCTAAAGTTATAGATTTTACCTTTAACACTTTCTTCAATAAAGGAGTTTATCCTAAACACATTTTCTGACTTACTGTATAGTTTTAAAGCTGCTAATTACATATAAATATAAATCTCAGCAATTGGACCAGGGAGTCCAGGACAAGGCCTATTGAAGCTTCACTCTCAGGCGAACCAGTCACGCCCTGGAATGCCCTAGCCAGACCCACACAGTACAACACCGGTAGTTCCACTACACTGGTAAAGACCCTTCATATTGGGTCGGGTCCTGAGCATACCAGTATGGTATGTGAAATAAAGACCATCAGTCACTAATTATACCTAAAACTGCCTAAGCCAGTGGCTTGGCAAAGGAAGTGAAAATATCTGCAAGGACTTCTGTAGTGAAAAACCACCTGATTTAAACAGATGTATTATATAAGGGATAATATGCCCCTTACAGTGTAATATGGATATTACGCCACCGAGGAGTTCCCTGACCATATAGAAGCATGAGGCCGTAGGCCGAGTGCTTTTATACAGGACAGGGAACTCTGAGGTTATCGGAACTCCGAGGTTATCAGAAAATAACAGTCATTATCGGAAAATAACGGTTGTTATTTTATGATAGCGATCGTTATTTTTTCAATAACGATAATGATCTTTTATAAATAGGGCCCCAAGACAGAAGATAAGTAGGGAGGTGAAGAAGAGTGAAGTGATTTAAAGGTTAAAATAAGGGTATCGAATATGATTCTTTGTTTGATGGGAAGCCACCCTATGGACTGCAGTATCGGGGTTGCAGGTTCTCTTTTGAAGGAGAATGAGATGATCCGACCTGCCAAGTTTAAGATAAACTGGAGAGGAGAGAGATAACAGGCCGGGAGTCCAAGTAGCAGAATGTTACAGTAGTCAAGATGGGAAATTATAAGGGCATGCACAAGCATTTTAGTAGTGGAGTGAGAGAAAAGGGCCGATCTTCCCAATATTGCGAAGGAGAAAACAACATATCCTAGTGACATTGTTAATATGATGATGGAAGGAAAGAGAGGAGTCAAAGATTACTCCAAGGCAGCCTGCAGAATCAAGTGGGTTAGTCACCATATTGTCAATAGAGATGGAGAAGGCTGGGCTAGGTTGAGTGTAAGTCAGCTGTGCGCCATCCAGGAAGAAAGCAGACATTAAGAGATTAGGGATTGAACTTCAAGGGTTAGTACGGGGGTTGACAAGTAGATTTGAGTATCATTAGTGTATAGGTGATACTTAAAGCCAAAAGAACTGATTATTTCTCCCAGAGAGATAGTGTAGAGGGAGAACAGCAAGGATCCTAAAACCGAGCCCTGACGGACACCCACACTATGCGGAACTTGAGAGGAAGTCTTATTAGCAAAAGAGACAGATAATGATCTGTTAGAAAGATGAGAAAACAACCACACCACAGCTTGATTTCGGATGCCCAGAGAATTTAGAATTTGCATAAGAAGAGAGTGCTCCAGAGTATCAAAGGCAGCCGATATGTGGAGGAGAATGACGACCGAGAACTGTCCCTTGGCTTTGGCAGTTTGTAGGTCATTTGAGACTTTGCAGAGGGCCATTTCAGTTGAATGACCCCGATGGTAATCCTGACTACAATGGGTCCAATAAGTTATTAGTATGGAGGTAATTAGTAATGCGTGTAGAGACGAGACGTTCTAAGAGTTTTGACACAAATGGTAAAAGGGAGACAGGACGGTAATTTGAGGGACAGGTAGGGTCCAGAGAGGGTTTTTTAAGAAGTGGTTTGATGCACGCATGTTTAAAGGCAGTAGGAAAAAGCAACACCCCCTATGTATTAGTAGCCCGTTATATATTTTAAATAGTTTTTTCTTATACTATTAGACAATTGTGTCTAACCAAGGAACTATTGGCCATTGCTTCCAACTCCACAACTCTTGACTTTACAGCTTTTAAACCCATATTGGTCACTACTTACATGACCAGTCCTGGAGATAGAATGCTGCATGTGGTTCTGTTACAAACTTTCAAGCATCTTCCCCACTACTGATGTGAAATGGGTAACTCTCCCTAAAAAACTAAAATCAGAAGGCTCTTTGCAAGAGAGGAAGAAAAGCATACTCTTACCTACCCGGGGTGTTCACTTGAACTAGTGATGAGCTGTCAAAGTTTTGCATGTGCTTAGGCTGACAGCTTACTGCTCATTGCTCTGCTCATGTGTGACTATTTCTCTTAATGTTAGAAATAGGGGAGTTAGTCATTAGGAGTCACATCTACCATGAGGCAGTGAGACATTTGTCTCAGGCGGCACCCCTGGTCTGAAGAAGAAAGGTGGCAGACAGGCAGTGTCTTGACCGGTCAAGGAAAAAAATTTTTTTGCCCTTGTAACAGATATGACATTGTTATACTATATGGTTAAGTGAGCTTTAGGCAAGATTACACTAGTTAGGTTAGTTAGGGCCCTGCTGAAAGAGTCTACTTTGACATTGTGGCAGGCTTACACATCTTTTGTCTAAAATATTTTATACTACAGAAAGTATGGCATTCTAATGTATTGTAACAGCTGAACCAACATGTATAGCACAGGCTATAAAATGACTTATTTTTATTTGAGCAACAAAAACCTGAAATGAGCAATATGGTACTAACAACACAAGCTGTTTGAGAAAGGGATGTAATATCTGTTTCTAGTAATTTACATTACATTGCCACACCTATTGACAAAACCACACCCACAGGCAAATCCACACACACTTTAATACAGAGGGGAGGGGGTGCACTTTGCGCCATACCTGGTGATAATCAAGGGCGGCATTCAAAAGTTTGGCACAGGCAGCAAAAACCCTGGAAGTGCCCCTGTTAGTCATGCTGCAGATGCAGAGCAATGAGTAATTAACTACTCACTGCTAACATGCACCCTTATAAAGGTCAGGGAAATCCAAGGAGACTTTTAATATCCTACAATTAATTGCAGGGGGTACATTATCCATAATTTGTGAAGGTTCTCATTCATCCAGGTCATGGTATATCTGTTGTATTCAATTAGATCAACTGGACTTGAAATGTAGTTCTTGAAGACGTTTCGCTAGTCATCCGACTGGCTTTCTCAATTCAGAATGACTTGTACAAGAATCTGTGGCAATTATGTACCCTGGAAAATCCCAATTAGCATATCACAGCCAGGTGTTAAGGGTGTGATTAGCTACTTATCTAATCTAAGTTAAGGGTGTTATTAGCCACTATCTAATCACACCCTTAACACCTGGCTGTGATATGCTAATGGGATTTTCAGGGTACATAATTGCCACAGATTCTTGTACAAGTCATTCTGAATTGAGAAAGCCAGTCGGATGACTAGCGAAACGTCTTCAAGAACTACATTTCAAGTCCAGTTGATCTAATTGAATACAACAGATATTATCCATAGTAATCTACAAGTTTGTAGTATGGCAGGTGCTATTTACAACGGTTTGGACTGTGCGGTAAATTTAGTGTTACAAAAGATTAAAGATACAGAGGCTTATGTAATGAAGTTCTTATCGTTAAAAATGGTGCTAATTTTTTCCAAACCACAAATGTTATGTTCAAATGGTAGCTGACCTCTGATTGGTTAGGGAAAAATTAGCACCATTTTTAATATAAGAACATTTCTTACAGTGTTTTCCTGACAACGTTTAATTTTTTTCTGTAGATCATTGCTCTCATTAGTTCTGCATTAGTGCTGCCCTGTGCCAGGGCTGGGGAGGTTTGGGAGTTTCTACAGATGTTATTAGAGTTTATGTGGGGAAGTGGCTTATTAAACTGTATATCTGAAAACTGTGTCTCATGTGCCCTGGACGATTTTGCAGAGGTTTTGCAGAGGTAATGGTTAAAGTGTATAGGCAGAATTCTATACTTCTGCTCTTGGTTATATTCGGCGTGTTACTGTGATATTATTTACTGCTTTTCCCCAAAGAAGCCCAATAACATTTGTAGATTATATGTATATAATTAACTTTGACATAGCTGAATGATAATTCATTGTTGTCCACCTTTATAAAGTTATTTTGGCTGTGGAAATTAATCGGATCTATATAAAAGAGAAAGTAAATTGTGGATGGGCGTTTCAGTGATTGTTGGTAATACAGGAGACAGTATCTCTTTCCAAATTTTTACTTTACTTGCTCTATTTTGTAAAACATTTAAATTAAAATATTCAAAGCCAAAATATTAGTGACAATAGTCTTACAAAGTTTCTTTGAAACCTTGAATTAGTAATTATAGGTACTGCTAATGCACACCTTTTAAAAGGATTTAGTGATTACACCCACAGAAATAATCCCTGTGAACAGGAACTCTAGTTGTTGGACAAGGCACGCAAATCAAATCAAACACGTTGTGTCTGTGGATGGGAATCTGTAAAGATGATCTAAAAATGTGTCAACACTTCATTATTCTACAGAAAATTAAAATATTTAAGCAGTTAAACTGTTTATAGGAACAATACAATTATGTCAAACAAAATGTCTATATTAAACACAGTCAGGGAGATTCAATATTGGGAAGTCACGTAACTTACCTTAGCCCGATCCCGCGATACAATACCTGACGTAAACAAGATTAAAGGGCAACTATAGTGAAAAAAATCTTTGTCTATATACAATGTACAGATCACTTAGTATAAGTTGCCTTTCATGTTGCTGTGTGACTTCATTTGTTCACACTGGCAGAAGTTTGCACCAAGCTGTGTATTCCCCCTCCCCCCTCTGTCTAGTCCCCCTCAAGCAGTAAAGGGCTGTATGAAAAGTCCGGGCATGCTCAGTTGAAAGGACTTTAAATTAAGTGCTGACATCCTGTTGACCCCTCCCATCCAGAGCTAGACTGCAGGCAAGCAAAGTGCGGGAGAAAGTAGCAATATGCTGAAGGGAGGGGCAGAGGGGGAGAGAGGAGGACAAGTGGTGCTGAGATTCTTTACAAGTAAGTTACTGAACTCTGCCTGTTGTTATTTATTGCTGTTCCTAAAGTTAATACCCCTTCCCCTGCTTAGCAGCAGCTGTAGTGAGACCTTCACAAACACAGTGACACTGCTTGTTATCCTGATACATTTCAGTTGATTTATTCTATATATTTCATAGATTGCACTGTGTGTCATGTTGGGTATATATATAGTCTGTATTTCTGCATTATTATACAGTGGTGTGAAAAACTATTTGCCCCTTCCTGATTTCTTATTCTTTTGCATGTTTGTCACACTTAAATGTTTCTGCTCATCAAAAACCGTTAACTATTTGTCAAAGATAACATAATTGAACACAAAATGCAGTTTTAAATGATGGTTTTTATTATTTAGTGAGAAAAAAAACTCCAAATCTACATGGCCCTGTGTGAAAAAGAAATTGCCCCCTGAACCTAATAACTGGTTGGGCCACCCTTAGCAGCAATAACTGCAATCAAGCGTTTGCGATAACTTGCGAGGAGTCATTTACAGCACTCTGGAGGAATTTTGGCCCACTCATCTTTGCAGAATTGTTGTAATTCAGCTTTATTTGAGGGTTTTCTAGTAGAGATGGTCGAACTATTGAAAGTTCGGTCCGTTTTCGAACTTTCAAACTATTGCAAAAGTTCGAAAGTTCGAAAACAGACCCATTAAAGTCAATGGGAGGCAAATAGTTCGAAAAGTTCGAGTCAAATACAACTAAAATATTAATGGTAACTTAATGTAAATGGCTGTGGGACCTGGGAAATGGTCTGGGGAGCATGTTCCAATATCCAGGACTTTTGTAAAATCGATTTTACTCTCACGCGCGCTACTTTCGAGCTTTCGCGTTCGAACGTTCGAGGTAACATGGACATTTTACTCGCAGATTCGATGCTCGCGTATAGGCTGTAATGGAGACTTTACTCGCAGATTCGATGTTCGCGCCTAGATACCATGTACATTTTACTCGCGGATTCGAACGTTCGAACTTTCGAATCATCGAAAGTCCGGGAAATATCGAAAGTCCGCGTCCGAGATAGTTCGAGAAGTCCGGGTCCATTCGAACTCGAACAGTTCGGCTCGAACTCGGGTTCGAGTTCGAGTTCTATGCCATCCCTATTTTCTAGCATGAACCGCCTTTTTAAGGTCATGCCACAACATCTCAATAGGATTCAGGTCAGGACTTTGACTAGGCCACTCCAAAGTCTTCATTTTGTTTTTCTTCAGCCATTCAGAGGTGGATTTGCTGGTGTGTTTTGGGTCATTGTCCTGCTGCAGCACCCAAGATCGCTTCAGCTTGAGTTGACGAACAGATGGCCGGACATTCTCCTTCAGGATTTTTTGGTAGACAGTAGAATTCATGGTTCCAACTATCACAGCAAGCCTTCCAGGTCCTGAAGCAGCAAAACAACCTCAGACCATCACACTACCACCACCATATTTTACTGTTGGTATGATGTTCTTTTGCTGAAATGCTGTGTTACTTCTACGCCAGATGTAACGGGACACGCACCTTTCAAAAAGTTCAACTTTTGTCTCGTCGGTCCACTAGGTATTTTCCCAAAAGTCTTGGAAATCATTGAGATGTTTTTTTAGCAAAATTGAGACGAGCCTTAATGTTCTTTTTGCTTAAAAGTGGTTTGCGCCTTGGATATCTGCCATGCAGGCCGTTTTTGCCCAGTCTCTTTCTTATGGTGGAGTCGTAAACACTGACCTTAATTGAGGCAATTGAGGCCTGCAGTTCTTTAGATGTTGTCCTGGGGTCTTTTGTGGCCTCACGGATGAGTTTTCTCTGTGCTCTTGGGTTAATTTTGGTCGGCCAGCCACTCCTGGGAAGGTTCATCACTGTTCCATGTTTTTGCCATTTGTGGATAATGGCTCTCACTGTGGTTCACTGGAGTCCCAAAGCTTTAGAAATGGCTTTATAACCTTTACCAGACTGATAGATCTCAATTAAGTTATTTTTTTAACTTATTTTATAAGGGGGGCAATCACTTTTTCACACAGGGCCATGTAGATTTGGAGGTTTTTTTCTCACTAAATAATAAAAACCATCATTTAAAACTGCATTTTGTCTTCAATTATGTTATCTTTGACTAATATTTAATGGTTTTTGATGAGCAGAAACATTTAAGTGTGACAAACATGCAAAAGAATAAGAAATCAGGAAGGGGGCAAATAGTTTTTCATACCACTGTATATACTGTATTAGTGTATTATATATACTGTATTATTATATATACTGTATTAGTGTTTACTTGGTGATGTCCATTTGAGTCACTAGTTTTGTATGTATATAAGATTTATTTGGGGGGAGGGGCTGTTTTATAGTGTGTTATGCTCATATTGCTGGGTTGATGGTTTATTGATTGTGTTTAGCACTACAGCATTTGACTATGTTGCACATGGTACTTACAGTGTGGGTGAAGGAGTGTGTGACAGTACTGCATGGGAGCTTTGGATTGTGTGGGTGTGTGCCTTTGAGTGACAGATGAGGTGTAGCAGCTCCTACAAATCACAGCATATTCAAAGGCTTATATCTCTGGGACTATGAAGAATTTAAAGAAAATAAAGGTACCCTGGTGGTTGGGATGACTTATAGGATACATTAGAAGGAATTAAAAAAAACTATTTTCTCACTATAATTGCCCTTTAAGTCAGGTATTGTATCGGGATCGGGCTAAGGTAAGTAACGCAACTTTAAAGCCTCACTCACAGTCACATTAAGTAAGTACGAAGTAGCGTAAAACTCAACGAACTGGCTTTTAGATAGCTAGCACAGTGCTATTTTTAAAAACATTTGGAAATAGTGCTGTGCTCTAAAATCCATCTAAAACCCACGTTAACCCAAAATTTCTTCGGGTTAACATGGGTTTTAGATGGATTTGGCCCATATTGAATATTGAATCTCCCCCAGTGATGTTAGAGAAACATGCCAGTGTGGCCTAGCCCTTACGTTCCTTTATATTCCTTTTTTAGAGAGATATATAGTAGCAAAAGTGTGCCCATTGGTGCACAGATAGAATTATGTGTGTGTATGTTTGGCTATTTACACAAATATCATGGGAAATGTTCAATAATGTATGGGCACTAGAGATGGCCAAACTTACTTAAGTTCGGTTTGTTTCCAAAATTCAGTAAAAGTTCGGAAGTCCGGAAACTAACCCATTGAATTCAATGGGGTCATATTAGTTTGAAAAGTTTGGATAAATAACACACAACAATGGTAACTTACTGTAAATGGCTCTGGCTCCTAGAAAATGGTAATCGCCCTGTTTGCCAAAGAAACGGAAATACCGCACACGTGTGGAACTTTCAGTTTTCCATTGGCTGTTTTTGGTAATCCTCGAACGTTCAAAATTGAGAATCTTTGAACGTCCGGTGGCCGGATGTCCCTTTCAGGTCCTTAGGAATACTGTTGTGGCCCTTGGAAGGGCCTTTTGGGACTTAAGGGGTCCCACAGCTCAAAACTGGGACCCCCCAGCACTTAGAAGTGCCCTTGTGGCACTGACAAGTGCCTTTTGGGGCTTAAGGGGTCTTCTGGATTGAGGCTATTCTTCTTAAGGCTTGTCCACACTAGAACATGTTTTAGTGTGATGTAAAATGCATAAAAGTGCACATTGAAATGAATGGCACCACATTGAAGCATTGCCATTGAAAATAATGGAATGCGTTGTGCGTATGCGTTGTGCTTATGGGAGTGACAGAGACAGAGACCTGGCAGCTCTAAAAGGGAAGTGCACAAAATGGAAAGTTAAAGGGGAACTGTGGTCTCCAAACAAGATGAAAGGCCAGTTTCCTACCTTTAAAATGAGCCATCAACCACCTCTCTACGTGCTCCACAGCCCAAGTTATAAAGAAATGACTGACCAGAAAGTTAATGGGTGGAAGGCTGACATGTGACATTCCTGAGGCTTCTCCTGCATGGTGCCGCTGGCGAGCACAGCCTTAGACTCCCTCAGTCTATGAGGGAGACAGGAAGTCCCCTCTGCTGTGTAAAGGACCTGCAGCTGCAGAGAAGTTAAGGGAATCTCCAGCCCTTCTCTCTACCTATGTGAAAACAGCCTTTTCAGGCAGAGTTCTCCCTCTGCCTGAAAAGGCTATTTCCACAGAGTTTTCGGGTGTGTGTGTCAGAGTGGCCCACAGCACCTGTGAGCGGGTGGAGCCACGGCACCCGTGAGTGGGCGGGGCCACATGGGGCTGTAAGGGAATGGGCCAAGGGGGGCCTGCAACTGGAAGAACCATGGGGTCCATGAGTGGAAGGGACCAGGGGGGCTGCAAAGGGGAGGAGACACAGGGCAGATTGACAGACAGGTTTCAGAGCAGGAAGCAGGAAGTGCAGGGGACCCGGTGATGCTGCTGCCATACCACATACAAAAATGTAAATATCTTCAAAACTATGTAAAATAAACAATGGAAATAAATTGCAAAAACTCTCAGGAGAGCAATTCCTATCAATATACCTAAAGTCATTTTTGGACCACAGTTCCTCTTTAAATCCTATATCCCTGGCTAAAGTACTAAAGTAAGAGAACTGAATTGTGAAAATTAACATTTAAAAAAAGAAAGAGCATACCTTTATGGTAAGTACACCTCCTGTTCTTACCATAAAACTGAGATCATCCACTTCAAAGATGGCATACAGTTCGTCTGTATGTCAACGAATCCTCTGCTCCTTTTTTGACATTGGGCACATGAGTGACTCACTGTGTTGGGTGGGAGAGGAATGAAAAGCTGTGAAGTCGCATTGCTGTGCTGTGGCTATCTTTGAAGAGGTTAATTTTAGCTGTTAGTAAATCATGGCTGATCATGCGGTTCCCTATGGGGCCACATGATCAGTAGTGCGAACTGTCGGACACGCCCTCTATTTCGGTGACCGAACGTCATTTGTCCCTGCCGAGCACTTGCTAGTAGGACAGTGTTTGCAAAAGCAAACAAACAAAACATACTAAAGTCACAGATGTGAAGAGGGAAAGAAATATTGAACTTTTACAATAAGAATCCAATATAATAATTAGCTAACCTGCATCTGTGTGTGCTCGTTTAGCCAGCACTATACATGCTCCAGTATCTCTCTCCTCTTCTGTGCACGTGCCCATGCTTCAGCACATGTGCACACATGCGAGTTTGTCCCCCAAGTGCTCATGCACAAGGAGTCCATGACGGCGGGAAACAGGCATACAAACTGCACGCTTGAAATAGGCGCAAAGTCCCTGTACAGTCTTTGGCTGCCATTTTCTTTCAGGTCCCTATTAAGGCCATGACAGACATTTTATTTAAGTCCCCTAATTGACAAAGTATTTAGGTCCACACAGGGTCAAGATTGATTTCAGAGACACTGCAAGACACCCATTCCTAAAGGGAATCGGAATATTAATGATTCCGGTATTTTAACAACTCCAAGATATCCCCAGTTAAAGGGACAAGAATTTTAGAGACACGCCAAGACACCCAGTTAAAGAGACAAAGGGCATGTCCACCCCCAAAAATAAAATTTAACCCACTACCGGCTCCACTGTGTAGTTTAAAAAAATCCTTACCTTACATCTTTGCTCCTTATGGTTCTTCTGCAGTGCTTGTCCAAAGTCGAGGAAACTGAAGAGTAGGAGGTGTCTTCCTGATCAAAAGGTTTCAGCCTACTCCTTGTCCTCTAAAAGGAGAGCGGCAAGTGCAGAGGAGCCCCACCCCCTCCCTCCTGGTCATTCTATTGCTGCCCTTTACCTAGCATAAAATAATTTTTATTTAATTGAGGGCATCCCTTCCCACCCACAACCAGTATATTAGATTTCTAAAAAAAACAATCTAAACTCTACTTACAGCCCTTACAGCCTGCTTCTCAGTCAATCACAGCCATGGCTGCCGATCCGGCTCCTGTTTTCTAGTTCCAGCAAGCACTAAGAGAAATATCCAAAGTTCTGCTACTCTGTGGAAAAAAGATGTGAAGATTTTGGGTTGTCCATACTACCAAATACTGACCTATTTACAAACGACCATTGAAACAAAATCAGATGAAAAAATCTTTAGAAAACAGCTTTAGAACAAACATTGTTGGCAAGCCAAAATGACGATTTTAGCCACCTTTGTTTCTTCTTGGACGGCCCAGGAAGTAGTGGTAAAACCTACCTTTACAAGACACTTCTCAGCACAGTTCATGGACAAGGTAACATTGCACTTCCTGTGGTATAGCAGCCAATCTTTTGGAGGGTGGGAGAAAAATACTTCATATTGCCTGTATCTATACTTGAGAACTCAATATCAAATATGCGCCTTAATTCTGTTGATGCTGCAAATGTAAGATCCGCTACATTTGGGATGAGTGTATTATGGCCCCCTCTGTAGCTCAACAAATTGCTACAAAAAATAATCAAAAACAACAAGCCCTTTGGAGGAAAAGTTTTCTTACTTGTTGGAGATTTCCGTCAAACACTTCCTATGTTGCCTCATGGTAACCGGACAAAAAATCTAGAGGCATATAACATAACAAGAATAATAAAATATAGAATTACAAGCTGTGGCCCAAATTCAAAGCCCTCAACCTTACAAACAATATCTGCTCAATCGATATTGATTTCAGCATTTGGCTGATTAAAGTTGGTAATGGTAATACGTTAATGGCTTGCATGAAGACATAACTGAAATCCCTTCCCAAATTTTATGCACAGGGAATATTGTCAAAGACTTTTTTGGAAACTGTGGTGAAACTGTGACATACTCTCAGTTCAAACTTAATTTGAAGTTATGCAAAATTTTTCCAAGTTCCTCAATGAGCTAACTCCAACAGATATGCCAAGGCATAAATCAACCTTAAAAAGGGAGCAATAATTAATACTAATTAATCTAAATACTAATTAATCTAAATACTAAAAGAGGGTTGTGCAATGGTACTTGCCTCATTGTTAATGACTTTAAGAACAATCTCATCATTGCTCAAGTAATAACTGGTTAAGCAGAAAGAGACGAACAGGTAGATTTAAACCGCTAGGTCCTCACCCCTGGGCTCTTTGTAGTTATACTGACATACTTAGCGCTGCTCCACTCCTCCTTTTGCTTCCAATAGGAGAACATGCTCCTTGCAGAGCGCATCTTCTAATTGGGCTCGTCGTAGACAAAGGGGGAGGGGGGGCAGAGCTTACCGGAGAGGGAGCTGTGCTAAGAGGCACTAAAAAAGTATATCAGTTTAGCTACAAAGAGCTTAGGGGTGAGGACCTAGAAGTTTAGGTCCTCACCCTGGGTAGAAATAGAGATGGACTAGAACTTGAACTTGAACACGAGTTCGAAACAAACTATTCGAGTTCGAACAGACTCGGACTTCTCAAACTATCCCGGACCTGGATTTCTCGGACCTTCGATATTTTCCAGACTTTCGATAATTATAAAATGTTCGAACATTCGAGGCGTGCAAATATGCGAGTAAAATGTCTATTATACCTATACGCAAGTAAATATCGAATATGCAAGTAAAATGTCTATTTTATTATCATTAATTTTTATTGAAGATTTTTTTTTTTTTTTTTTTTAAGTAAAATGTCTATTATGCCTATACGCGAGTAAATATCGAATCCGCAAGTAAAATGTCTATTATACCTATTCGCGAGTAAATATCGAATCCGTGAGTAAAAGGTCTATTATACCTATACGCAAGTAAATATTGAATTATCGAACCCGAAAGTCGTTCATGGGATAATTATCGATTGTTCGAAAGCGAGAGCTCGAAAGTAGCGTGCGTGAGAGTAAAATCAATTTTTCGAAAGTCCTGGATATTTGAACATATTCCCCAGACCATTTTCCAGGTCTGGGAAATAACCATTGATATTTTAATTGCATTTCATTTGAACTTTTCAAACCATTTGACTCCCATTGACTTAAATGGGTCCGTTTTCGAACTTTCAAACTTTCCATATAGTTCAAAAGTTCGAAAACAGACCGAACTTTTGAAAGTTCAGCCATCTCTAGGTACAAAGCACAGATATAAGAAGAGGAGTGGGGAGGAGGTAAGTATAATTGTCTTTTAAGGATGTGCACTACTTTAAAAAACAGTTATGTCATTAAAAAGTAAATATAGAATAAACTGATCATGATTTACTTTCATTGGGGTATGTTTTCTGCTCTCCACATGCAGACTTTCAGTGAGTTTTGAAAGGAATAATAATGGTTGACCTGGGCTAGGAAAAAGAAAATCAACCACAATCAGTTTCTTCTACTTTAAAAACGTTATTGGGTTGGAACGGGGGATGGCCAGAAGGGTAAAGTATGGGAATGCTTCTAATTAAGAAAATCATGCAGTCCTCACCCTTGCTATCCTGATATTTGTTAATATATTATATATTTTATATATATAGGAGTAAAATATAATGTGGATACGGCGATCCGCACTCCATAACCTCAATAGTAGATGTCCGGGTGCCGTCCACAATTGGAAACATAGATAAGGAGACGGAGGCACTCACGGATCGGATAAAGCAGAATTTAGTTTTTGTACTAATAAAATTCTGATACAAATTCAAAAAATATGCAGCTCAAACCTTAATTCAAAAACACTTTGAGTTAGACATGGATGCAAGCAATGAAGGCAAATCACCTGCACTTTTAGTTCAAATGGATACCTTTAGTTACATTGTTTGTACAAACATGCTTAGCTGACACGCCACTTCACGGCAGTATCCCAGTGTCAGTCCTAACCTAGTGAAAAAATATATGTTCCCTGGAGCTACCAGGTCATACCTGCTTCTCTCTTTATCTAGCATGACCTTTTCCAAGGACTCAAATGAGCTTACAAAGCTTCTCTATCTTTTTAAACCTTTTTAAACCTTCCTTCTGGACTGCCCTAAAGGGGCGGAGAATACATTTATACAGGGAGCAAAGCATACAATAGGGCATGGCCGTACTTCCCTTATTTAAATACAAATTCAAAAAATATGCAGCTCAAACCTTAATTCAAAAACACTTTCTGGTGTGGTGCAAAGGAGGAACAGCAATATTCTTGATCTATTTTTTGTAAGATTGTATAGGGTGTTATAGTTCAGTAGAAACACCACAGGAAAATACAATTGTTGTGCAGAGCTTGAATCAATCTTTCCCCTTAAATTTCCAACCAATAATAGATCAATAGCAGATCCATTGGATCATTCTATAATTAAAGTTATCAATCTGTATTTCAATACTCACCCTCCCCATTAAGGCCGAGGCTAATCTACAACGCACCAAATCGAGCACACAATCGGATGATTTTGTGCATGATTCTTGTGCATTTTACGTTACGGAAACGCATGCGTTAATGCACCAAAAATGGTGAATGTGGATTACCAAGACGCGAATGGACGCACAATCACATGCGCATTGGGAATCGCGTGAATTTCCGTGTGTTTTACGAAGGATGTGACATATAAGTCTTGCAACTTCCTTTTAACTTCCTATTTCCTACTAACACTCAGAAAATGTTTTGATTCGCTAACACTGCTGTCATTCTAATATTAAGCACACCATTGGATACAACACTAAAAGGGAAGTGAGAAATATGTTCCTTTGTAAGCTTCCATTGTCTCCCTGTAAAACTTCCTGGGGTGTGGCTTAACAGTCCCTTTTGAAGATACTATTACAAAACAGGAGTGGGGCTGTGCAAGTAATTTTATTTATTTATTGTGGCCAAGCTTTACATGGAGGAGGTAGAAAAACAGGCGCTTAATACCTTTAAGGGCATAGCACCCAGCCACTGGTTCAGATATGTGAATGACACCTGGGTTAAAATCCACCAGAAGGAAGTACAAGCTTTCACAGAACACATTAATGCGGTAGACCAAAACATCAAATTTACAAGGGAAGAGGTACATAACAACAAACTGTCTTTCTTGGACTGCTTGGTAGAAGTGAACTAAAATGGTAAACTGGAAATAGAGTTTTACAGAAAACCAACACACACAGATCAGTATTTGATATTTGACTACCACCATCCTTTAGATCACAAGCTGGGTGTTATTAGAAACAGACTGGGCCTTTGTCAAAAGAAGTAGAAGGAAAGAAAAGAACACAAATACCAACAGTGAAGGTGAAAAGCAAGACAGGAGAAAGAAAATGGTCATCCTATATGTAGCAGGGGTCTCCGAGAAATTAAGAAGAATTTTCAAAAAACACCGTATCCCTGTCTGCTTTAAACCGAACAACACACTGAGGCAACAATTGGTACATCCGAAAGACCCAATACCGAAACACAAGAAAAGCGACATCATATACACAGTGCAGTGCAGTGAAGAATGCTCTGATTTGTATGTGGGGGAGACCAAATAGCAACTGCATCAACGTATGGCCCAGCACAGAAGAGCCAATTCCTCGGGTCAGGACTCAGCCGTGTACCTGCATCTTAAGGATAAAGGACACACCTTTGAAGATTGTAATGTTAACATATTGGCAAAGGAACGTGACTGGTTCAAGAGAGGTGTTAAGAAGGCTATTTATGTGAAAATAAAGAAACCAAGCCTAAATAGATAATAATAGGTGGGGGGGTTCAACACCAACTGTCTGCCATGTACAATGCTATTTTGACACCTTACTATAACACCTCTTAGCCACTTAACACCTGGCTGTGATATGCTAATTGGGATTTTCCAGGGTACATAATTGCCACAGATTCTTGTACAAGTCATTCTGAATTGAGAAAGCCAGTCGGATGACTAGCAAAATGTCTTCATGAACTAAACTGCAAGTCCAGTTGATCTAATTGAATACAACAGATATACTTTAATATCATTACTACATATTAGTTAATATTGATTTATAATTATTTATTTAGTGTTTAAACAACACATAAACACTGTCCCTATGTATATTACTTTTACCCACCCCCCACCAACATAGTATCTCCAAAAAACCCAATGTATTCCCCATGAAATTATAAATTTATTTATTTATTTATATAATTTAAGGGATTACTCTGTTAATCTCTAAAACATTGTGAAGATGCACCACAAGACTGGGCAATTTAAATGTATGGTTCTGGAACAGGTTAGGGGTGATCCATAAAAGGGGGGTGACAGTTACTTCTCAAAAAAGAAAATTTTTATATGGTTTCATTAACTGAGGTTTTTACATTGTGATATTATGATGAAGAGGTGTTGTTATATTTATTTAAGGATCATCATGTGTAATCTTTTTTACCTTAATAAATGTCTTGGGAACAGACCGAAATGTCGCTGATTACACTGTTTGCACTGTTAGTTGCACTTGCACTTTGAATTAATAAATGAACAAAAAGACACTTAATTGCTCTCTGTTCCATACATATATATATTCACTGTGAGTAGATAGCACTCCACTAAAAGACTCTCTTGACTTGGTGCAGTTCATGGAATAAACATCTTATCAAAGAAAAATCGATCACTCCCTCAGGTCTTCAAAACAACAATTTATTCACCAAAACACGGCACAGAGATCGACATGTGTCCGTCCATTTACAGGCCTTTGTCAAATGAACCAAGTAATTAAAATATCTATTTTTTTAGTAAGTCCCTTGATAAAAAGAAATTAAGTTGGGAACCTTTTTTTTCTGAATGGAAACAGTCATAACGATATTGTAGGTAAATATGTAATAAATATTACTATTTTAACACATTTCAAGCAGTTCATACATTTCTTGCACAAGTCCATTTACAGTCCTTGATTATATACAGCAGTATAAAATATAACACTTTGAAAAAGGTTCATTTCATCTTGCTGCTCTTATTCTGGATGAACAAAGTCAACTTGTTTGTTGTGGTACTATCCATTTGTTCGAGGTCATTAAAATCCAATGTCTTCTGTTTTAGGTGAAATCCCATTTTGGGTGTAGTATTAGGTTACCCAACATATCTAGTGGCAATATCAGCTGCTCCCCTCCAAGAAAAAGCCAGATGTGGGAAGTAGGAGCGCACTGAGCTTTGCCTGGGTAGTGCAGAAGGACATATAAGAAGAACCCCCTGTAGATAAAGAAGTACAGTACAATGTTAAAAAGTCAAAGGAAAATGAAGGTTTAAGAGCAAATTCCATTCATGTTATTTACCATGTAATTATGGCAATTTAAACTAAAAAAAATCTTAACATGAAAGCTTTTCTTCAAAGAAAACCTATACATTGAAAGATTCTTCTCTAGTAAGTTGTGCGTACAACTTACTATGTAAACTATGTACATTTAATATGTTTTGTAAGAAGGAAAGCTTCCATTTTGCTGACAGTAATCTTCACAACCAATGTAGTCTTCAAAGGGCCTTTTGAACATGTGCACTTATTGGCCATGCCCCTGATCCCAGTATTCACTGTCTCCATGCAGAGAGTGCTTTCAATACAGATATCTCCACATCAATATGGAAGTACCTGATATGACTTTGCATACAGCTTTCCTGGGGCAATGCAAAATATTCAGCTGACTTTACTGACTTTTTTTGTTCTACCAAAAGATAAAGCTTCTATATGCTATCGTCTTTGAATATGCAATGGTGGCTCACCAGTCTAAAATGCTTGGTTTGGAAACACACAGCCCATGAGGTCACGGATTCAAATCTCTAGACTTTTTATTTGTTTCAATTATGTTCCTAGTAAAAGCTAAAGATTCTACATGTATTCGACATAGTAGTTCTGTTGGGATAGTGGCATAAAAAAAATCAAGAACACAAGCATTAGGCCCTGATCAACGTAGATGTTTATTTCTTTACAATACCGCCTTTGTGTAGCTATTTCTTCCTGCATTACACACTGATCTGTACATTTCTTTAAACCAATGTATGCGCATGCTTACTGTATAAATCAGAGACAGAAGAAGCAGTAAGGCCAGAATAGCAGCGAGACTGATGAGAATTATTGCCCAGAATGGTAAGTTTTTCCCAGAACCTGATTTGAGAGACAAAATGATGTAAATATACATATATAGTTACATAAACTTAAATACAATGTACAGATACATTTTAACGATTTGATGGTTATTTTACTCCATGTTTTCTCAAGGATATTTTCTTTATACTTTATTTAAAAATGACAGCAATTAGACAAACAATACTTATTAATTTCGGTTAGCTCAGGGATGGCAAACTTGTGGCCCTTCAGATGTTATAAAACTACTACTCCCAGAATTTTCTAGCTGCATGCTGACAGATTTGGAGGGCAACTAGTCTGAAAACCCTAGGCTATCTTGTGCAGAGACTAAATCAGTCTGAAAGTTTGCCAAACTTTAAGTAAAAATTTGCATAGTATTGCGTTGACACACTTTGGACTAGGAGGTACTGTGTGCATATATATGTGCCCCATATATATGTAAAGGAGCCCAGATTATTTTTTTAAAAAAGACAACTCCCAGCCAGCCTGGTAAAATACTGCTAGATAGAAACCCTAGTAAAGTACGGTAGCACCCTGTCATTCATTTATTATAAATCAGGTCCTCATTATCTGGCAAATATCACCTGTGCAGACTAGTAGACTTTATTATATTATTTATCAGCATGTATTTATTTTGAGGAAAAAGTATTTGTCCTAAGCATTACATTTATTAAATGGTTTATTTTGTTTTGCATAAGGGATTTTTTCAATAAAAGGAAATGTAATAGAATAAAATTTAAGAATAGGAAAACTGTAGGTTTAAAATTAAACCCACATGCCATTTTTTTTGTTGTTTTAAGAAACTGAATTTAGAAATCCAGAATTTTAACATTTATTGGGCTTGCTTGTGAAGGTTCTTATTCATCCTAGTCATGGTATATCTGATGTATTCAATTAGATCAACTGAACTTAAAGTTTAGTTCTTGAAGACGTTTCGCTAGTCATCTAACTTTCTCAATTCAAAATGACTTGTACAAGAATCTGTTGGCAATTATGTACCCTGGAAAGTCCCAATTGGCATATCACAGCCAGGTGTTAAGGACCTTCTGAATGCAAGGCATGATTGCCCACACAGACCAGTATATGATGTTTGACTCCCACCACCCTTTAGATCACAAGCTAGGTGTCATCAGAATCCTGCAATACAGAGCAGAGAACATCCCCACTAGCACACAGGTGAAGGCTAAAGAAATGAAACATCTCAGAGGAGCCCTTAAAACTTGTGGATATCCAGACTGCGCCTTTGTCAAAAGAAGTAGAAGCAAAGAAAAAAACATGTATACAGTAAAGGGGAAAAGCAAGACAGGAGAAAGAACATGGTAATCCCATATGTAGCAGGGGTCTCAGAGAAATTAAGTATTTACAAAAAACACTGTATCCCTGTCTGCTTTACCAAACAACACAATGAGGCAGCAATTGGTACATCTGAAAGACCCAATGCGGAAACACAAGAAAAGCGTCATCATACGTGCAGTGCAGTGCAGTGAAGAGTGCTCTGATTTGTAGTTGGGGGAGAGCAAACAGCAACTGCATCAACGTATGGCCCAGCACAGAAGAGCCAATTCCTCAGGTCAGGACTCAGCCGTGTACCTGCATATTAAGGAAAAAGGACATACCTTTGAAGATTGTAATGTTAACATATTGGCAAAGGAACATGACTGGTTTAAGAGAGGTGTCAAGGAGGCCATTTATGTGAAAATCAAAAAAACCAAGCCTGAATAGAGGCGTGTGTGTGTGTGTGTGTGGGGGGGGGGTCCAACACCAACTGTCTGCCATGTACAATACTGTTTTGACACCTTAGCTAGGGCATGCCTAGCTAAGGAGTGACTAGCGAAACATCTTCAAGAACTATACTTTAAGTCCAGTTGATCTAACTGAATACAACAGATATTTATTGGGCTTATTATAGTGTGGAATTCAGTTAGATAAACTGGACTTTAGTTTAGTTCTTGAAGATATTTCACTAATCATATGACTGGCTTTCTCAATTCGGAATGAATTGTCCAAGAATCGGTTGGCAATAACAGGGCAGTACAGTGGTTCAGTGGTTATCACTGATGTCCTGAGTTCAAATCAACCCTTGGACACATCTGCAAAGAGACATCTCCGGGCACACTGGATTCTACCACAATCAATCATAAAGATATACAAATAGTTTGTATGTGTCAAATAAATGTGCTTAGATTGTAAGCTCTTCGGGGCAAGGCCTGTTGTGAATGTATACATGTAACTGTAAAGGTCTATGGAAGATGTTGGTTCTATATAAATCCACAATAATAATAATAATAATAAATAACCTGGAATCTGTCTAATTCAGCATATTACTACAAGGTTTCAGAGACCTCCTGAATGCAAAGTGTTGATTGTTCAACCACCCAAGGTAAGGCATCAAAACAGCATTGTGGCAGAGAATAGATGTTGACACACCACTAACAACAACTCTTGTCTTGGAGACTTTATTTTGAAATGCCCGGCTTAAGAAGGGGCAGGATTTCAACTTGCATGCCTTCTCTGCCTAGAGACTAATAGACAATTATCTGATATAATCTCCTACACTCTACTTACTCATGACTCTACAGAGTCAGTTATGAAAGAACTATTTGAACTACAGTAGTGGACTTTGAAAACAGTATAGGGTTTCTTGACTATCAAGAATCAACTTATTTAAAGATTACTGATCCAGTTATACCTATTTTCATATGTTCCCCAAAGTAAATAAATCTGTTGAAAATGTGAAGTGTCGCCCTAATGTATAGGGCATAGGGTCAATTAATGAACATATGATGGAATATATAGATAAGTTGTAACTCCCTACAGTTTTAAAGTTGCTATCAGATACCACATATATTATTTATAAGCTACAGAGTGTGGTCTGGCAATCCGGTTATATTTGGGCCATCTTAGATGTAAATGCCCTTTACTCATCTATAAGACATAGTAAAGGTTTGGAAGCAGTATCATTTGTGCTGAAAAAATATAGCTTTTACTCACAGATTCAAGATGATTACATAGTAAAGACCCTAGAACATTTTCTCAATACCAATTAGTTTTTATTTGATGGGAGTTTCTATCACCAGTAGAGGGGGGCTGTTCACACATCATATGCCAAACTCCTCATGGGATATTGAGAAGCCAGCTACATATTTTCCCTATCTAATAATTTTTCTCAGCATATTGTCAAAACTACAGGTATTTTGAACATGTAATACTTATTTAGGATGAAGATGAGGATTCTGTCCATGCAATTTTTGAATACTGTAATAAAATGATTGGGGTTAAGGTATAATCTTTTCCATGAATGATAAAAACATTGATTTTTTAGATGTAACTTTTTTAGCAGAAGACTATATGGTACATACCAATCTGTGCAAACCGATTCCCCATTAAGGGCAGATTCTAATCACCCCAAACCCACCATTCGTAGAATCCGTTATGGACAGTTTGTTATACGCATAAGAGGAATATGCTCAGCATGGCAAAAATTTTACAATAATGCAATTAATCAGGGTTATAGTACAGCTTTGATTTAAGAGGCTTATGAGAGGGCGATGTCCAAAGATCATCATATACTATTATCTTACAAGAGGAGCCCTACCCAAAGTATCCTATATAATAAAATGCAAGTGTGCGTCCCTGTGTCTCTGTGTGTGTGCCCTGCAGTTACCTCTTTTTGCCACTTGGTGTGCATTCTATTCTTTAGGCTGCTGCAGTTTCCCTCCAGGCAGTGGCTTATCTAAGTTAAAAGATCCGGGGCATGTGCTAAGTGTCCCGAATGTCCTGCTAGCGCTTTGATAGCGCAAGTGCCCCGAACCTGCTAATGTGCGCTGACTGCCCTCCTTCCCGCCCTCCTACCAGTGCACAGCGTGTACAGCAGGGAGAGCGGGAGATTTAAACTCCTGCAAGTGGAGAGTGTGGCAGACAGAGGGAGAGAGAGAACATACTGAATCCTCCCTCAGCGCAAAGTGCCCCCGAAAACCTGCTAATGTGCGCTGACTCCCTCCTTCCCGCCCTTCTACCAGTGCACAGAGGGAGAGCGGGAGATTTAAACTCTGCCAGTGGAGAGTGTGGCAGACAGAGGGAGAGAGAGAACATAATGAATCCTCCCTTCAGGACATCCCCAACACAGTAATTCTACTCACGATTTACAACCTCCTGGGCTGATTTACAATCCCTCCCTGGGAGGGTCCCTCCACGATCAAATTGTGGGCGGGTCACCATCAATGTAGCTGATGCAGAGTGCTGTGCAGGAAGGAGGAGGGACTGAGGAATTTCCAACTCACTTCTGTTTAACAGAGGCAATGGGCATGCCTTGGGAATCCAACTTGGTTTTCTATCCCTGACCTGTGACTGCCAGCAGGTAACAATGCTGTACCAAAAATCACTAGATAGATAGATAGATAACATAGATAGATACATAGATAGATAGATAGATAGATAGATAGCAGAAGAGAGAGATAGATAGATAGATAGATAGATGCAGAGATAGATAGATAATAGATGATAGATGATAGTGATAGAGATAGATAGATAGTATAGATAGATAGATAGATAAGAAGCAGAGATAGTAGAAGATAGTAGAGAGTAGTAGAAGATAGAATAGATAGATAGATAGATAGATAGATAGATAGTAGATAGATAGATAGAAGATAGATAGATAGTAGATAGAGAAGATAGATAGATAGATAGATAGATAGATAGATAGATGATAGATAGATAGATAGCTAGATAGATAGCAGTAGTAGATAGAGATAGATATGATTAGCAGAGATAAATAGATAGACATAGATAGATTAGTATGATAGATAGATAGATAGAAGATTAGATAGATAGCAGAGATAGATAGCAGAGATAATACAGAGATAGTATAGATAGATAGCAGAGATAGATAGATAGATAGATAGATAGATAGATAGATAGATAGGATAGATAGATAGATAGATAGCAGAGATAGATAGATATCAGAGATAGATAGATAGATAGCAGAGATAGATAGATAGATAGATAGCAGAGATAGATAGCAGAGATAGATAGATAGATAGCAGAGATAGTTTAGATAGATAGATAGATAGATAGATAGCAGAGATAGATAGATAGATAGCAGAGATAGTTAGATAGATAGATAGATAGATAGATAGCAGAGATAGATAGATAGATAGCAGAGATAGATAGATAGCAGAGATAGATAGATAGCAGAGAGATAGATAGATAGCAGAGATAGATAGATAGCAGAGATAGATAGATAGATAGATAGATAGATAGATAGATAGATAGATAGATAGAGAGATAGATAGATAGAAAGATAGATAGGATAGATGAGATAGATAGAGTAGCAGATAGATAGATTATTGATAGATAGATAGATAGATAGATAGATAGACAGATAGATAGAATAGTAGATAGATAGATAGATAGATAGATAGATAGATAGATAGATAGCAGAGATAGATAGATGATAGATAGATTAGAAGATAGATAGATAGTAATAGAAGATAGATAGATAGATAGATTAGATAGATAGATAGATAGATAGATAGATAGATAGCGAGATAGATAGATAGATAGATGATGGATGATAGATAGATAGCAGATAGATAGATAGCTAGATAGATAGCAGAGATAGATAGATAGGAAGTGTATGATAGCAGTTGTAGTAACAAGTTAAATAGATAGATAGAAGATAGATAGTAGATACAGATAGGAGTGATAGATAAGATAGATGCAGAGATGAGAGATAGAGTAATGATAGATAGATAGATAGATGATAGATAGATCAGATGAGATGATAGCAGTAGATAGACAGAGAGCTAAGATAGTCAGATAAGATAGAGCAGATAAGATGAGATAGATAGAATAGATAGATAGAGAAGCAAAGCAGACAGAAAGAAGAGCAGAATAGATAGGAGAAGATCAGCAATGAGCAGATTAGAGACAGACAGTAAGATAGACAGCAGCATAGATAAGAAGAAGAAAAGAAGAAGATAGAAGAGTAGAGCAGATAGTCAGAGTAGCCACAAGAAGAAGACAAGAGAGCGATAGAAAGACAGACGAACAGAGGTCAGAGAGGAAGATAGGATAGATAGGGGGCAGAGGTCCATGTAGAAGGTCAGACAAGAAGGTCTCCTGGCCAAGATGTGGGGCAAAGCGTTCTGACTACAACTGCACACCAACAATAAGGTTAAATGACCAAAATGCTACAGTTATATAATGAAATTGCCAAGTTACTGTGTCTTTGTGTGTAATTAATTTGTGTCCAACTCTGAATCTCTATTTCTGAGTCTATTTCACTGCTTTCTGTCGTTTTATCACTATCGGGGGCTGTGTGTCTAGGTTGTGGTGTCTATCTGTCTGTGTCTTTTTGGACATCTCTATAAATACACGGGGGTGTGGCTTAATTGGGGCAAGAGAAAGGGGCGTGACTAAAAATGAATGCAGTGCCCATAAGGGCCCATGATCTCTTTAGACCCTAGATACGCCCCTGCCTCCAGGCAATTACAGAGTGCATTGACAGTGCTCTACCTCTCCCACCGCAGCCTCTCAGCCCATTCATTTCCTTGTGCAGGAAAGCTTTTAACTGTGCGGCATAATTTACTTTGCGTACCTCTCATCAGCCTACCTTCAGTAACACACGCGCCGGTTGATTATGCGCATGCGCGGATGATAGCGTTGTCATGGTAACTTTTTAGACGCGTCGGTTGATTGCGCATGCGCGGAAAGCGTTGTCATGGTAACTGTTTAGAGGCTAAAGCGTTTGGATGGCTGCACAGCACCTGCTATTCCAGGAGGTATGAGGTAAAAAAAGTTAAAGCGACAAAAGGACAGTTAGCTTATGGAGGGTGAGGGGGAAAACAGTTCTATCCAAAGTGTATGGATGGGCTGGGGGAAAGGGTCCCTCCAAAGTGTATGGACAGGGGCAAAAAGAGGAAAAGGTCCCTTCAAAGTGGATGGACAGGGGCTGAGGGGGAAAAAAGTCCTCAAAGTGTATGGGACAGGGGCTGAGGGGAAAAGGTCTTCCAAAGTGTATGGACAGGGGTGAGGGAAAAGGTCTCTCCAAAGTGTATGGACAGGGGCGGGAAAAAAAAAGTCCCTTCAAAATGTAGGACAGGGGCTGAGGGGAAAAAAAACTCCTTTCAAAGTGCATGGACAGGGGCTGAGGGAAAAGGTCCCTCCAAAGTGTATGGACAGGGGCTGAGGGGAAAAGGTCCCTTCAAGTGGATGGACAGGGGCTGAGGGGAAAAAAAGTCCCTTCAAAGTGTATGGACAGGGGCTGAGGGGAAAAGGTCTCTCCAAAGTGTATGGACAGGGGCTGAGGGAAAAAGGTCCGTCCAAAGTTATGGATAGCCTGAGGGGAAAAGGTCTCTACAAAGTGTATGGACAGGGGCGAGGGAAAAAAAAATCCCTTCAAAGGTATGGACAGGGGCTGAGGGGAAAAAAAACTCCCTTCAAAGTTTAGGACAGGGGCTGAGGGGGAAAGGTCCTTCCCAAAGGTATGAGGCACAGGGGCAAAGGGGGAAAGGTCCCTTCAAAGTGTATGGACAGGGGCTGAGGGAAAAAAAGTCCCTTCAAGTGTATGGACAGGGGCGTGAGGGGAAAAGGTCTCTCCAAAGTGTATGGACAGGGGCTGAGGGGAAAAGGTCCCTCCAAAGTGTATGGACAGGGGCAAAGGGGGGGAAAAGGTTCCTTCAAAGTGTATGGGACAGGGGCTGAGGGGGGAAAAAAAGTCCCTTCAAAGTGTATGGAAAGGGGCTGAGGGGAAAGGTCCCTCCAAAGTGTATGGAAAGGGGCGCTGAGGAAAAAAATGTCCCCTCAAAGTGTATGGACAGGGGCTGAGGGGAAAAGGTCCCTCCAAAGTGTATGGACAGGGGCCCTGAGGGAAAAAAGTCCCTTCAAAGTGTATGGACGGGGCTGAGGGGAAAAAAAAGTCCCTTCAAAGTGTATGGACAGGGGCTGAGGGGAAAAAAAAGTCCCTTCAAAGTTGATGGACAGGGGCTGCGAGGAAAAAAAAAGTCCATTCAAAGTGTATGGACAGGGGGTGAGGAGAAAAGGTCCCTCCAAAGTGTATGGATAGGGGCTGAAGGGAAAAGGTCTTCCAAAGTGTATGGACAGTGGGATGAGGGAAAAAAAAGTCCTTCAAAGTGTTATGGGACAGGGGCGGGGAAAAAAAACTCCCTTCAAAGTGTATGGAGGCGCGCCTGTGAGGGGAGAAAAGGTCCCTCAAAGTGTATGTGGACAGGGGCAAGGGGAAAAGGTCCTTCAAAGGTATGGACAGGGGCTGAGGGGAAAAAAGTCCTTCAAAGTGTATGGACAGGGGTGAGGGGAAAGGGTCTCTCCAAAGTGTATGGACAGGGGCTGAGGGGAAAAGGTCCCCAAAGTGTAGGAAGGGGCAGGGAAAAAGGAGGAAAAAGGTCCCTTAAAGTTTATGGGCAGGGGTGAGGGGATAAAAGTCCCTTCAAAGTGGTAAGGATCAGGGGCTGAGGGGAAAAGGTCCCTCCAAAGTGTATGGACAGGGGCTGAGGGAAAAAAATGTCCCCTCAAAGTGTATGGACAGGGGCTGAGGGGATAAGGTCCCTCCAAAGTGTATGGACAGGGGCTGAAGGGAAAAAAAGTCCCTTCAAAGTGTATGGACAGGGGCTGAGGGGAAAAAAAGTCCCTTCAAAGTGTATGGACAGGGGCTGAGGGAAAAAAAGTCCCTTTAAAGTGTATGGACAGGGGCTGAGGGGAAAAGGTCCCTCCAAAGTGTATGGACAGGGGCTGAGGGAAAAGGTCCCTCCAAAGTGTATGGAAATATTTATATTCATACTTATATGAAAAATAAATGTTTCTACACATGTATTCTAGCGCCCGTTTATGTAACGGGCTTAATGTCTAGTTATAAATAATTGTTCACCTTACCTTACTATGACCTATACTAAAGAAATCAAGAAGGTATGCCATATTTGTGATGCCCGGAGTTCCTGGGTATACCGTCAGCACCTATATATCCAATCTATCACCGCTATCTTCACCTATAGACAAGCCCCCGATCATCAGGAGACTTGTCGTGCCTCACTGTACACAGTTACCCCTAGCATAAGGTATAGGTGCTGAGGCTAGGCATACCCAAGAAAGCCAGGACATCCAAACTGACAGGAACTACTGTAAGATAAAGGAGAGGAAGAGAAAGACAAGGAAAATGACAATGAGCTAGACAATAATAACCAGGATAATAAATAATCAAGAAACAGAAGAGCCAAACATATGGACAACCTAACGCTATAACAGGTAAGGGTAAAATGGTGGAGAGGGACCTAAAATAGAGCAGAGGGACCAATGGGGAATGGAATGACTGGAGTCAGATGCAGGGAAAGGGTTGTTTAAATTAATTGTATCTCTTCCGCCCAATCTGGGAGCTGCAGGAGTGGAGGAGATAAGCAGAGGTGCCTGTGCACGTGTGCAAGGCACCAGAAGAGCAATGGTGGAGGAGGCCATGCTCGCACACAAAGAGACCAGACACGGACGGAAAGATGACATCAGCTGCGATGGAGATAGCCGAGGATTCCCGAAGTTGCCCGACAGACCCGTGACGGGAGCATGTAGCAGGTAAGCAGGGGTAACCTGATAAAACTGAGAGGAAACATACTCTGGATAATACACCCAAATTTTCCTTTGTAAGAATAGAACAGTGGCTTCTGTAATTTCAAACAAAACAACAAAGTCCTAAGCACTCTCTCCAAAAATGGTACTGACTTCTTCAAGTACCCACCCTCGCTGGGATACGTATCTCAAATGGAAAGAAAATTGAGGGTCGCACTCCAAAAATAAAGGTCCAAATTTATTGGTGACCACACATCAAAAAAATACACAATGTTTTGGGGGGGGGGGGGGGGTTGTTGAATGTGCCCCCCTGAGGAAGGGGGCAAATTCTACCCTCCAAAACATTGCTTCTGTAATTTCACCTAGTCTGTTTATTAATACTTCTTCGAAGCATACTTGGCTTACATATAAAGGAAGTTATCATTGTGGTCATTTAAGATGTACCATCTGTAGGTATAAAAACCTACCAAAAACTTTTACTAGTTATACACTGGTTAGACCTTTAATATTCCCATGAGTAGCACATCATATCTCTATTCAACTTCGGAATTACTACCTGCCCAGCACTGGGAGCCATACCTGCTGATGTATAAACACCACGTGGACCCTGTTTGTTTTTGAGATTGATCGGAGTGCTGCCGCTTCTGTGCCTAAATTACCTTTCATATGCCTTCTCTGCCTCATTTAAACCAATCTTGTTGTTTGTGCAAGATGTTGACTTGATTTTTACTTACAGTAAGATGCAGGTAGGCGGCTTAATGAACATCACAATGATTTAGATGAATGAGAACCTCTACAAGCATAAATAAGCTTATTTAAAGGGTCACTAAACTGAAAAAAATAAGTAGCTATTTTTAGGGTTGCGGGTATGGTGTCCGTGCCATTACCATATTTCCTGCCCAGGACCAAGTTTTAACTTTTGCTGCCACTGTGATTGGCTGCATGACCCTGGAGTGGGAGGACCAGGACTGCTGTTGCCTGGTTCCATCCGGGCCCTTGGTGTCCTCAATCCTCACTCCACCAGACAGGGTGACAGGTTCGGTGTTCCTCACTCCTCCCAAGTCAGCCCAGACTCCAGTAAGTGTTGTCTACTTAATATAATAACATGAATGATAAAAATGAAATTAGTTTACAGACCTAGACTGATAGAAGATAGATAGGATAGATAGATAGATAGACAGACAGACAGACAGACAGACAGACAGACAGACAGACAGACAGACAGATAGATAGATAGATAGATAGATAGATAGATAGATAGATAGATAGATAGAAGATAGAAGATAGATAGATAGATAGATAGATACATACATACATACATACATACATACATACATACATACATAGAAAGGGTGATAGATAAATAGATAGATGATAGATAGATAGATAGATAGATAGATAGATAGATAGATAGATAGATGGATGGATGGATAGATGGAGTGATAGGGGGGGTGACGGGGGGTCAAAGCTTCTCCTACAGAGGGAAGTCTTTTGGATTACAAAATTGAATACTGTCAAACCGTTTGGCTAAAATTAACAGTGCCTATTTAAATGCTTCCTCAATGATAGGTGATAACTTATTTAGATAGCTCCATAGGGGTTACCACCTACCTTATACCTTGGGTTGCATAGTTAATAATGCATATTCAAACATTACCAGACAGACTTGATATGTATTGTTTAATCATTCTTTTTATCCGAGATGATATGTACTATATAGCTATATTTTTTGTGAAAGAGTTAATGTATACATGTAGTCTTTGCTTTTTAACATTTTTATAGTCATTGACACTTTAATTGTGTCGTAATAATGGATAATTGCACTTTATGAACTGCACTTTATTAATGACACCTTACTGGTAATTTTCTGAATGACATTATTGACACTTTTATGAATGACATGTACTTTAAATGAAAGCAGGTATGATTTTAATTAGGATACACCACTCTGCACTTTGATTGGAGTAATTCATTGATTTATTAGTCACTGGAAATGGATGGGAGGTTGGTTATATTAGTGTGTTATGTGCTCTCACTTATTTATGGCTTGATAAATCTCCAAGAAGGGGGACTGAAACGTTGCTACTTGTGTGGTTTGAACATTGAATAAAATTAATTTTTTGCACAAGACCTGAGAGTGCTTGGATCTTTTACTTCGGTAGATGGAGTGATAGATAGATAGATAGATAGAAGATAGATAGATGGAGTGATAGATAGATACATAGATAGATAGATACATAGAAAGGGTGATAGATAGATAGATAGATGTAGTGATGGAGAGATATAGATAGATAGATAGATAGATAGATAGAGGGAGTGATGGAGTGATGGAGAGATATAGATAGATAGATAGATGGAGTGATGGAGAAATAGATAGATAGATAGATAGATAGATAGATAGATAGATAGATAGATAGATAGATAGATATCCAACCATAATAACATGTAGAGCACTCTCAGGACTTGTTCAAAAAATCATTCAACTTTTATTCCATATGCAGCAAACAGATAGCAACGTTTCGGTCTTTGCTGAATCAATTAGCCATACAGTGACAGAGAAATAAGCTTTACTTTTATAGAATGGATAGTTTCAACATGTAGTGTGCTAGGGGGAGGGTCTGGGTGATTGACAGTTCTTTACTGACTAGCTGTGCCCCGCCCTCTTTAAAAAGTAAAACTCCCAGAGCTAAAAAAACAAGTGATAGGAAGGTCAGAGAAGAAATAAAAAACAGATTTAAGATATGTGGTAATTAATTCTAATTATTGTGTGATAAGTTAAAAAATGATTTGCCCCAATTAACATGTCCTTTAATTAGAAGCGCAAATTGCGCCCATGCTGTTAAGTTGCAGAAACTAATCAGTAATCAGATGAAACTTTGTACTGGTGTACTACATTTTAGAATGTTAAAAACACTGGCAAAATTGTACACTTCTTTTTAAGTAAGCTGCATAGTGTTTACGTTTCTGGCAGTGTGAAATCATAATAGGAAGGAAATAGATTGAGGAGAGATAATATTAAACATCTAAAAAAAAAAAGAAAAGAACCCCCCCTCAAATGATGATGAACTATGCTTGTGCCCAACTGTAACAGCTTCTAGAGCTATATTCTTAAGAATAGTGAAGTAAAAAGGTTTTTATATTTCTGATCCTTTTTCAAAAATAGCTTTTAATTAAAGATGGCCGAACTAACTGAAGTTTGGTTCATTTCCAAACTCCCGAACATCAGTTCAGACATTCGGAAATTAACTTATTAAAGTCAATGGGGAGCTAATAGTTTGAAAAGTTTATGATGATTTACAGATAAACTAACAATGGTAACTTACTGTAAATGGCTCTGGCATCTGGGAAATGGTCTGGGGAACATGCACCTATCACCAAAACTTGTTTAAACACTTCTTTCTTCTTAGATAATTGTCGGGTTTGTGCCAGCTACATTTGAGGGTTACCGAAAATAGAGCTATACATTCAAGGGTTATAAATTGAACGATACATTCAAGGGTTACCAAAAGATAAAGGCTACATTCGAGGTTTACCGAAAACGAACATTACATTCAAGGGTTAGTGAACTATACATTTGAGGGTTAGCAAAAACAAACATTGCATTCAAGGGTTACCGAAAAGTCGAAGGCTACAATCGAGGGTTAGCGAATACGAACATTACACTCGAGGGTTAGCGAAAGATGAAGGCTACATTCGAGGGTTAGCGAAAACAAACATTACATTCAAGGGTTAATGAACGATACAATTGAGGGTTAGCAAAAGCTAACATTACATTCGAGGGTTACCGAAAGTCGAAGGCTACATTCGAGGGTTAGCTAAAACGAACATTACATTCGAGGGTTAGTGAACGATACATTCTAGGGTTAGCGAAAACAAACGATACATTCGAGGGTTACTGAATGATACAAATGGCTCGTGATAATTATAGAAAATACAAAACTTAGTTCGAACTCGAACTAATAAGAATAGTTTGAGTTCGTCCAAACTCATAAAGTTCAACCCTTCATTCGAGGATTGCCAAAAGTCTAAGGCTACATTTGAGGGTTAGCGAAAATGAACATTATATTTGAGAGTTAGTGAATGATACATTCGAGAGTTAGCGAAAGTCGAAGGCTACATTTGAGCATTAGTAAAAAACTAACTTTACAATCGAGATTTAGTGAACGATACATTCCAAGGTTAGAGATAACGAACATTACATTAAAGGATTACTGAATGTCAAAGGCTACATTCAAGGGTTAGCAAAAACAAAACTTACTTTCGAGGGTTACTGAACGATACATACTAGGGTTAGCAAACGGCTTGTAAATTCGATAAGTATATTAAATTGTAATCGATAATAGAACTAGTCTGAATAGTTTAAAGTTTGTCCGAACTCATAAAGTTTGGCCCAAACTCGGGTTAGAGTCCATCACTACTTAAAAGTAAAATGTAATATTAAATAAAAATCTTAGTAAGTAAATACTTAACTTAATTTTTAAGGTACAATGCTGGCAAAAACACATATACAGAAATTTTTCAAACCCTATTAAAAAAAACACATATTTGTTGTTTATTTTGGATTCTGCTACAGCAGCCTTTTGTTTTATTTCCACAGCCATTCATATGTATTCGAATACCACAGCTTTTAATATTTGGGATCTTTAAACCAATTACAATTAAAGGGCATGTCCACCCCCAAAACTATACTTTAACCCACTACTGGCCCCACTGTGTAGTGTTAAGAAAATCCTTACCTTACATCTCTGCTCCAAATGGCTGCCCTGCAGTGTCTGTTCAAAGTCCAAAAAAGTGAAGAGCAGGAGCTTGACTGTGTCCCAAAAGGTCTCTGCCTCTGGCCTCTCCTCTGTGAGAAGTTTGGCATGCACAGTGAAGCCCTCCCCTCCTCCCTCCCGTTTTTCTCTCCCTTCCCCTAAGGGTTACTCTGTAGCATTCCCCTAACTCACAACCACTTTTCTGTAGTGTAGCAGTCCCCATCCCACCCCAACCACTATATTTATTTGTAAAAAAAAAAAAAAAGCTCCGAACATTACTTACTTTACTTGATAAGGATCGTTTTTTGTTTTTTTTACAAATAAATATAGCATTTGGGGGTGGGATAAGGAGCACTACAATATATGAAAAATGTAATCTAAGGGTGGACATGCCCTTTAAGCTTTTAGAACAGAATTTACATTTCTAAATGGCCTAATTCTGAAACAGCAATGCATTCCTACACCATCCAGTATACACAGACAAATGGAGGAGCACACTACTTCACACAATTTGTGTATTTAGCATGAAACATACAACATTTTGGATTGGGGGATGTATAGTTCCCTTCCTCAGGTAAAACTGTGAGCACACCTAATACACTTTATATACCCCTAAATCCCACCCATTAGTGATGTGGCACAAGTGATTAAAAACAATTCAAAGTGAGGCTCAAGGCCAAAAATCAGTTTCACAATTTTTACAAGATATAAAAAAAACATCTAGTGCATATTACTACTTCATAAACCATGAAGAAAAGAAGGATGCAAATGCTTCATGGAAGGACTTAGACCTCAACACAAAAGGTAATTGCAAAAGTGGCTAATTTATTGTTGCGCAACATTAAATTAGCCACTTTTGCAATTACCTTTTTGTTGCAGTCTAAGTCCTTCCATGAAGCATCTGCATCCTTCTTTTCTTCATGTATTTTGTTGCCTGGACAGGGCAAGCAGTGTGACTGGAGGCATCCTATTTACAGCCAGTCAGTGTGGACCTTCTCTTTCTGTTTTGAAAACCCCCATCATAAACCATGTACATTAAAAACAATACAATCAATAGTTCCATATAATTTTATAAATAACAATATTCAACAATATTTATGAAAAAAGTGCCATAGGGCTATAATAGTGCAAATATTTTTACTATTGATCAGTGCTTTATTAAAGTGCAAGATATCTAAAATGAAAGGAATAAAATGCTAAAAATATATTCTGTTAGTATATTTGAATGATTTAAATTCCCATAAGATTAGAATATATTAATTTTTCATCTGTAGATGGCGCTGTATGACCTGGGTGAAACAATGAAGAGAATACCATATATTAAAAGGAGCATATTTATAAAGGTTCGTTTATAAATATGATGCCTTTTCGACAAATTTGGACTTTTCGCTATTTATAAAGCAGTGCTAACCAGTGGCGAAAGGTCATTACCGCTACATTTCGCTTGTTGAAAAGTGTATTTTTGCATTAAGTTCAGCCACTCCAAGTCGCCAATAAGTGGCCATTAAGTGGCCATTTATTTAGCCTGCCAATGGGTCCATGGAAGGTTTCTCTATACTAATAAGTACTCAGGGGGGTGTTAGACTATTTTCCAGCATTTACTGTAATACTATCTGAGATTTCGATTTTTTAATGTTAATTTTTCACTTTTTAAAGATATCTGATGTATTCAATTAGATCAACTGGACTTGAAATGTAGTTTCTTGAAGACGTTTCGCTAGTCATCCGACTGGCTTTCTCAATTCAGAATGACTTGTACAGAATCTGTGGCAATTATGTACCCTGGAAAATCCCAATTAGCATATCACAGCCAGGTGTTAAGGGTGTGATTAGATAGTGGCTAAGAGGTGTTATAGGAACGCCCAGAGTAAGGTGTTAAAACAGCATTGTACATGGCAGACAGTTGGTGTCGAACCCCCCCACCTCTATTTAGGTTTGGTTTCTTTATTTTCACAATAATGGCCTCCTTAACACCCTCTTGAACCAGTCACGTTCCTTCGCCAGTATGTTAACATTACAATCTTCAAAGGTATTCCTTTATCCTTAGATGCAGATACACGCCTGATTCCTGACCGGAGGAATTTGGCTCTTCTGTGCTGGGCCATACGTTGATGCAGTTGCTGTTTAGTCTCCCCCACATACAAATCAGAGCATTCTTCACTGCACTGCACTGCATATATGATGTCGCTTTTCTTGTGTTTAGGTATTGGGTCTTTCGGATGTACCAATTGCTGCCTCAGTGTGTTGTTCGGTTTAAAGCAGACAGGGATACGATGTTTTTTGAAAATATATGGACTCCCAAAGATACATAAGGAAGGGGCCCCACTAAGACCTATAGTCAGCAGCATCAACTCTGTAACATACAAGGTGGCAAAATATCTAGCTAACATCTTAGGATCTTTGGTGGGAAGTTCTAAGCATCACATCCAGAACTCTCAGGATTTCACCAACAAGATTGAAGATATAGTACTCGGTGCAGAAGAAACTATGGTGTCCTATGATGTGACATCTCTCTTCACTTGTATACCCACCAAGGAGGCTGTTGACATGGTGAGAAAACGGCTAGGCCAAGACAGCACTCTTACCAGCAGAACTGATCTCAACCCAGAACAGGTGTGTTCCTTGTTGGACTTGTGCCTGAATACCACCTATTTCAAATACAGGGATAAGTTCTATAAGCAAAAACATGGATGTGCTATGGGATCTCCAGTTTCACCTATTGTGGCCAACCTTTACATGGAGGAGGTAGAAACACAGGCGCTTAATACCTTTAAGGGCATAGCACCCAGCCACTGGTTCAGATATGTTGATGACACCTGGGTTAAAATCCACCAGACGGAAGTACAAGCTTTCACAGAACACATTAATGCGGTGGACCAAAACATTAAATTCACAAGGGAAGAGGTACAAAACAACAAACTGGCTTTCTTGGACTGCTTGGTAGAAGTTAAGGAAAATGGTAAACTGGAAGTAGAGGTTTACAGAAAACCAACACACACAGATCAGTATTTGATGTTTGACTCCCACCACCCTTTAGATCACAAGCTGGGTGTCATCAGAACCCTGCAACACAGAGCCGAGAACATCCCCACTAGCACAGAGGCGAAGGCTAAAGAAATGAAACATCTCAGAGGAGCCCTTAAAACTTGTGGATATCCAGACTGGGCAATTGAATTTATAATTTGGGGTCAAGATTTTCTCTTGTCGCTCTTCTGTCGACCAACGCCCCTAAATTCCGACAGTGTGTTTTCTGCCTGGTGTCTAAGGGTTCTCTGTGTTGAGATGGATCAGTTATACATTGTGTGGGTTGGGCTGGAAGTTGCCCTGCGGTCCTTTGGTTTTTCACATTGGTGCCATGACAAAAAAGTTAAGGTGGAAGGTTGAGGTTCTGTTAAAAATGATTTCCTTCCGAGAACTAGGGGCACAGTAAAAAGCACGGCCCTCCAGGGTAGTGATTTCAGAACATACTACCGTCTCGCCGACGTGCTAAGCTAGTATAACAAACTGGAGCTCAGGAGTATAAATGTTGCTAAGAGGGTGGTGTAAGGAGATGGGGTTTGGGTTTTAGAGAAACTGGGCTGATTTTTCTTTTGCTACAGGCTCTTTTAGTTAGAGACGGATTTCACCTCAAAATGGTGATTGTGCAGCTGTTTGGGGGAGAAGATGGCTGGGGGTTGGAGGATATTTAAACTGGTGGAGTGGGGGGGGGGGGCGCGTGAAACTACACGGGGATGGCATAGAGAAGTTAGGGATCAGGGGCTATTAACACAACGTAGGGAGGGAAGGGGGAGCATAGAGATAAGGGGCATGTACGACCATTATGTAAGTAAATCATTGATAATCTTAAAATGATATTTTAACAAATGCAAGAGGTCTGGCTGGAAAACCGCGCACTTGAAATATAGCTTTAAAGGACAATTATACTCACCTTTTTCCTCCCCGATCCCTGCAGCAATTACCCAGGGTGAGGACCTAAAATCGTAAGTCCCCACCCTGGGTCCTTTCCCTAACTCCTGCACTACTTACCGCAAATCTGCTCGGCGATCCCCTGTTCACCCCTCTCTCCTACTGTCAGTGACAGTGCGAGGCAGCCAATTGAAGACACGCCTCCTTCAGAGCGTACTTCCTTTGGCTGCCTCGCAATCTGTCATTGAAGCAGGAGAGCGAGGAAGGAGCGATCGGCGAAGCGATTTGGGTAAGTAGTGCAGGAGTTGAGGAAAGACCCAGGGTAGACTTAGCGATTTAGGTCCTCACCCTGGGTACTATGCAGCTATGGAGGAAGAGGACTGAGGTGAGGTGCAGTATATTTGTCCTTTAAAAGGAGGTTATGATGTAATTGGTATAGCAGGAATCCTGGCTTAATTATTTCACAAACTAGACACGTAGATATTGAAGATACTCCTTATTTAGACTGACCAGAGTTATAGAAGAGAGGAGTATGTATGTCTGTTAAACAGTAATTGGAAGCCATTTAAAAGATGGAAAATAGATGGTGGAGTACGAATACGGCAGAACCATTTGGGGGACTGTGTGCAGAAGCACAAGGTAGGTATATTTTTTGAGTATGTTATAAGCCGCCAAATGCCGGTGGAAGGTGGGAAATTATCTCCATATGCATTTGGACGGCTGCTGGTATGGGGCATGTTCTGGTCATGGGGATATATTAACTACCTGCTGACTAGATTGGGAGTAATGACCTGCATCACCACAAAATGTAGAAAGTTCTAAATTTCTATATGAAGCATTTTTCTTCACAGATGGTAAAGTTCCTCTAAGACAGAAGCGTTGTTTGGATCTTGTTATATCTTAATTACCCTGAGCTCATTTTGAGATGAGGGTCTGGAAGCTTAGGAATAGTGCCCATGATACTAGTGTCATTTAATAAGGGACAGTGACCATGCTATAGGTGTCATTCTACTTAGAGAATAGTGACCAATGATATAGTGTCTTTATATAGGAATAGTGACCATGATATATGTCATTTAATATAGGGAATAGTGACCATGATATAAGATTCATGTAATATAGGGAATAGTGATCAGGAATAGTGTATTTAATATAGGGACTATGTGACCGATTATATCTGTCATTTAATATATGGAATATTGATCATATATAGTTGTCCATTTAATATAGGGAAGAGTGACTCATGATATAGTGGCATGAATTAGGGATGAGTGACCATTATCTAGTGTCATTTAATATAACGGGAGCGTGACCATGATCATAGTGTCATTTAATATAGGGAATGTGGACATGATTGTTGTCATTTATATAGGTTGCAACAATAAGTGCAACTGGCTTCACAACAACTTTTTAACTTTAAGTAAAGCCATTTTAATGCTGTTAAAGGAATCGCTCCTGCCATAGACCTGGGGGGAAACTGTTTTCTAGGTAAAGATAACTCGGAATCTTAGAACTTTTAAAGTGGTTAATAGTTACTTCGAATATCTTCCTTAGGTCAATATCTGATGTATTCAATTAGATCAACTGGACTTGAAATGTAGTTCTTGAAGACGTTTCGCTAGTCATCCGACTGGCTTTCTCAATTCAGAATGACTTGTACAAGAATCTGTGGCAATTATGTACCCTGGAAAATCCCAATTAGCATATCACAGCCAGGTGTTAAGGGGTGTGTTAGATAGTGGCTAAGAGGTGTTATAGGAACGCCCAGAGTAAGTGTTAAACACATTGTACATGGCAGACAGTTGGTGTCGAACCCCCCCACCTCTATTTAGGCTTGGTTTCTTTATTTTCACAAAATGGCCTCCTTAACACCTCTCTTAACCAGTCCACGTTCCTTCGCCAGTATGTTAACATTACAATCTTCAAAGGTATGTCCTTTAACAAATATTTAAAATATAAAATACAGAATAAAATATTCCTTTAATTTTAATTATTACAATAACGATAAAAAAAAATATTAACTTTAACTAAAAATTAGATTATATCCTTTATAACCCAATATATACAAAACTAAAAAATTAAAACAATATTAACAACTTATTTACTAAATTCAAACTACACACAAACACTTATCCACCCAAAAATCAAAGTATACAAACTCACTATGGAAAAAAAAATATCAACATCTACGAATCAAAATACCTCCCCTGTTCACCCCCCCTCTACTTCCACTCCCCTCTCCTCCCACCATACAACCGCCCTCTCCCCCTTCCCCCCTACCCTCTAAAACAAATAATCCCACCAGACCCAACGCCTCACTCCAACTATTCCATTTTTAATCCTTAAACTCAAACTATCCTCTAAAAGGTCTTCCTCTGTATACAAACGCTACTATACATATCATCCTACTCAAAAAATTTATAATATACTTTATCATTATTCATCCAATAAAAAAACCAAACTCACTAACTATCCCCACTAAATACACAATTGAGATATCTTAAATATTCAATTACATACACTGCTATACCCACAAACATCAACACTACAGAGAATAATTATAATATATAAACTACATTGCTCAAACTATAATTTATATATCTTCATAAATAAATACAATTCATTATTATATACATACTCCCATAACATTATTCCTAAAAAACTATAAAACTACTATATATGTAAAAAATTCAAAAATTAAAATACAAAAATTATTCAAATTACTATAATATAAAAAAAATATGCCTTAAAGATGTGATACACCGGCCTGAGTCCTGACCCGAGGAATTGGCTCTTCTGTGTGGTCCATACGGTGAATGATGCATTGCTGTTGGGCCTCCCCCACATACAATCAGAGCATTCTTCACTGCCACTGCATGTATATGATGCTGTTTTTTGGTTTTTGTATTGGTCTTTCGGATGTACATTGCTGCCGCAGTGTGTTGTTCGGTAAAGCAGAACGGGATAGAGGTTTTTTGAAATCTTCTTAAGTTTCTCGGAGACTCGACTACATGGGTGAGAGACATGTTCTCCTCCTGTCTTGCTTTTCCCCTTCACTTTGGTATCTCGGTTTCTTTCTTTCCGTTCTACTTCTACTTTTTGACAAAGGTTATTGGGTCTTTCGGATGTACCAATGTGCCTCAGTGTGTTGTTGTTTGTTAAAGCAGACAGGGATACGATGTTTTTTGAAAATTCTTCTTAATTTCTCGGAGACCCCTGCTACATATGGGATGACCATGTTCTTCCTCTGTCTTGTTTTCCCCTTCACTGTTGGTATTCGTGTTCTTTTCTTTTTCTACTTCTTTTGACAAAGGCCAGTCTGGAATCCACAAGTTTTAAGGGCTCCTCTGAGATGTTTTTATTTCTTTAGCCTTGCCTCTGTGCTAGTGGGGATGTTCTCGGCTTGTGTTGCGGGTTCTGATGACACCCAGCTTGTGATCTAAAGGGTGGTGGGAGTCAAACATCAAATACTGATCGTGTGTGTTGGTTTTCTGTAAACCTCTACTTCCAGTTTACACATTTCTTAACTTCTACCAAGCAGTCCAAGAAAGCCAGTTTGTTGTTTTGTACCTCTTCCTGTGAATTTAATGTTTTGGTCCACCGCATTAATGTGTCTGTGAAAGCTTGTACTTCCGTCTGGTGGATTTTACCCAGGTGTATCAACATATCTGAACCAGTGGTGGGTGCTATGCCCTTAAAGGTATTAAGCGCCTGTGTTTCTACCTCCTCATGTAAAGTTGGCCACAATAGGTTAACTGGAGATCCCATAGCACATCCATGTTTTTGCTTATAGAACTTATCCCTGTATTTGAAATAGGTGGTATTCAGGCACAAGTCCAACAAGGAACACACCTGTTCTGGGTTGAGATCAGTTCTGCTGGTAAGAGTGCTGTCTTGGCCTAGCCGTTTTCTCACCATGTCAACAGCCTCCTTGGTGGGTATACAAGTGAAGAGAGATGTCACAATAGGACACCATAGTTTCTTCTGCACCGAGTACTATATCTTCAATCTTGTTGGTGAAATCCTGAGAGTTCTGGATGTGATGCTTAGAACTTCCCACCAAAGATCCTAAGATGTTAGCTAGATATTTTGCACCTTGTATGTTACAGAGTTGATGCTGCTGACTATAGGTCTTAGTGGGGCCCCTTCATTATCTTTGGGAGTCATATTTTCAAAAAACATCGTATCCCTGTCTGCTTTAAACCGAACAAACACACTGGGCAGCAATTGGTACATCCGAAAGACCCAATACCTAAACACAAGAAAAGCGACATATATATGCAGTGCAGTGCAGTGAAGAATGCTCTGATTTGTATGTGGGGGAGACTAAACAGCAACTGCATCAACGTATGGCCCAGCACAGAAGAGCCAATTCCTCCGGTCAGGACTCAGCCGTGTATCTGCATCTTAAGGATAAGGACATACCTTTGAAGATTGTAATGTAACATACTGGCGAAGGAACGTGACTGGTTCAAGAGAGGTGTTAAGGAGGCCATTTATGTGAAAATAAAGAAACCAAACCTAAATAGAGGTGGGGGGTGGTTCGACACCAACTGTCTGCCATACAATGCTGTTTTAACACCTTACTCTGGGCGTTCCTATAACACCTCTTAGCCACTATCTAATCACACCCTTAACACCTGGCTGTGATATGCAATTGGGATTTTCCAGGGTACATAATTGCCACAGATTCTTGTACAAGTCATTCTGAATTGAGAAAGCCAGTCGGATGACTAGCGAAACGTCTTCAAGAACACATTTCAAGTCCAGTTGATCTAATTGAATACATCAGAATCTTTAAAAAGTGAAAAATTAACATTAAAAAATCGAAATCTCAGATAGTTTAAAGTAAATGCTGGAAAATAGTCTAACACCCCCCTGAGTACTTATTAGTATAGAGAAACCTTCCATGGACCCATTGGCAGGCTAAATAAATGGCCACTTAATGGCCACTTATTGGCGACTTGGAGTGGCTGAACTTAATGCAAAAATACACTTTTCAACAAGCGAAATGTAGCGGTAATGACCTTTCGCCACTGGTTAGCACTGCTTTATAAATAGCGAAAAGTCCAAATTTGTCGAAAAGGCATCATATTTATAAACGAACCTTTATAAATATGCTCCTTTAAATATGGTATTTCTTCATTGTTTCACCCAGGTCATACAGCGCACATACAGATGAAAAATTAATATATTCTAATCTTATGGGAATTTAAATCATTCAATATACTAACAGAATATATTTTTAGCATTTTATTCCTTTCATTTTAGATATCTTGCACTTTAATAAAGACTGATAATAGTAAAAATATTTGCACTTTATAGCCCTATGGCACTTTTTTCATAAATATTGTTGATATTGTTATATTAAATATATATGGAACTATTGATTGTATTGTTTTAATGTACATGGTTTATGATGGGGGTTTTCAAAACAGAAAGAGAAGGTCCACACTGACTGGCTGTAAATAGGATGCCTCCAGTCACACTGCTTGCCCTGGCCAGGCAACAAAATAAATGAAGAAAAGAAGGATGCAGAGTCATGGAAGGACTAGACTGCAACAAAAAGGTAATTGCAAAAGTGGCAATTTAATGTTGCGCAACAATAAATTAGCCACATTTTGCAATTACCTTTGTGTTGAGGTCTAAGTCTTCCATGAAGCATTTGCATCCTTCTTTCTTCATGGTTTATAGTAGTAGTAGATAGTAATATGCACTAGATGTTTTTTTTATATCTTGTAAAAATTGTGAAACTGATTTTTGGCCTTGAGCCTCACTTTGAATTGTTTTTAATCACTTGTGCCACATCACTAATGGGTGGGATTTAGGGGTATATAAAGTGTATTAGGTGTGCTCACAGTTTTACCTGAGGAAGGGAACTATACATCCCCCAATCCAAAATGTTGTATGTTTCATGCTAAATACACAAATGTGTGAAGTAGTGTGCTCCTCCATTTGTCTGTATACTGGATGGTGTAGGAATGCTTGCTGTTCAGAATTAGGCCATTTAGAATGTAAATTCTGTTCTAAAAGCTTAAAGGGCATGTCCACCCTTAGATTACATTTTCATATATTGTAGTGCTCCTTATCCCACCCCAAATGCTATATTTATTTGTAAAAAAAACAAAAAAAGATCCTTATCAAGTAAAGTAAGTAATGTTCGGAGCTTTTTTTTTTTTTTACAAATAAATAAGTGGTTGGGGTGGGATGGGGACTGGACACTACAGAAAAGTGGTTGTGAGTTAGGGGAATGCTACAGAGTAACCCTTAGGGGAAGGGAGAGAAAAACGGGAGGGAGGAGGGGAGGGCTTCATGTGCATGCCAAACTTCTCACAGAGGAGAGGCCAGAGGCAGAGACCTTTTGGGACCAGTCAAGTCCTGCTCTTCACTTTTTTGGACTTTGAAAACAGACACTGAGGGCAGCCATTTGGAGCAGAGATGAAGGTAAGGATTTTTAACACTACACAGTGGGGCCAGTAGTGGGTTAAAGTATAGTTTTGGGGGTGGACATGCCCTTTAATTGTAATGGTTTAAAGACCAAATATTAAAGCTGTGGTATTCGAATAAATATGAATGGCTGTGGAATAAAAACAAAAGGCTGTGTAGCAGAATCCAAAAAAAAAAAAAAAGGAAAAAAAAAAAAAAAATAAAACCAAATACCTAAACACAAGAAAAGCGACATCATATATGCAGTGCAGTGCAACGTATGGCCCAGCACAGAAGAGCCAATTCCTCCGGTCAGGACTCAGCCGTGTATCTGCATCTTAAGGATAAAGGACATACCTTTGAAGATTGTAATGTTAACATACTGGCGAAGGAACGTGACTGGTTCAAGAGAGGTGTTAAGGAGGCCATTTATGTGAAAATAAAGAAACCAAGCCTAAATAGAGGTGGGGGGGGTTCGACACCAACTGTCTGCCATGTACAATGCTGTTTTAACACCTTACTCTGGGCGTTCCTATAACACCTCTTAGCCACTATCAACACACCCTTACACCTGGCTGTGATATGCTAATTGGGATTTTCCAGGGTACATAATTGCCACAGATTCTTGTACAAGTCATTCTGAATTGAGAAAGCCAGTCGGATGACTAGCGAAACGTCTTCAAGAACTACATTTCAAGTCCAGTTGATCTAATTGAATACATCAGATATACCATGACCTGGATGAATGAGAACCTTCACAAGCACTTTTTAAAGATCTTTCTTTTTAAGGTTCCGATTTTCTTTATTTACCAATAAAGTCATATGGGTGTCCAAGGGACATATTTATAAAGGGGCATTATTTTTGCTTTTTCCCCACCTGCCTTTACCATCAATTTTTAAACTTTCAACTTTTCCTTTCATCAAAGTTATTAAAAAGGCGAATTTTCATCAAAAGCGAAAATAATCTAGCAAAAAGTAGCACTAATAATGCTGAAAAAGCTCAGCACATATGATGATAAATAGGTAATACTCCCTGGTGGTTTTTCAAAGTAGTATTAAATTGGTTAATACACACTGATCTTTGTTATTTAAAAATAACCTAACACATTTGTTGTTTTTTTTCAGCCAAATACTGTATATAATAAATAGTGTAAAACTCAAAAGGCGAATTTTCTCTATTTTATTAATATGATATTATAGTGTAAAACTCAAAAGTCAAATTTTCTCTATTTTATTAATAGGACACATTTTTTAGTATTGCTTATTTTCAGCAGCTAATTACTGCAGCTAATTATCAAACCAGTTCCATTAATATGGGAACGTACCATAGTGCTGTGTAAGAAATAGTCATGTTAATGGAACATTCCAGTAAGTAACGATGTTTGGCAAAAATTCTGGTAAAACTTCAAAAAAATGCAACAAAAAGGGAGAAAAGGGGCAAAAAGGCGAAAACTCACCTATTTATAAATAGCTTTAAATAAAAAAAGTGACAAAAATAGCTCTGAAATTACACTAGAGAGCAATCTCTCTTTTCGCATACCACACGAAAACTATCGCCACACATCGCCTCAGCGATACTTTTCCGCAAAGGCAAAAGTGAAAACGAGCAATTTTATAAATAAGGCAAAAATAGCGCTATTTGTCATTGCTCGAAAATAGCGATCGTTTATAAATATGCCCCTAAATATTAAAGGGTTAAAATTACCTTTTCCAGAGATATTCTATGTTACAACTCTCACTGTTTTTCTTCATCTAGTTATCTAAACAGAAGAAAGCACACAAACTCATATCCCTGGATCTTCGTACATCCCCAATGGGCTTAATGTACGCAGTAGATCTATCTAGAAGGCTTCCCTATTCAATAAAAAAATTTCTTTGGTTACCTCCTCTGGTCTTTTTCTTAACAACCTACAATACCTTCCACTTAAGTTGTGAGCCTTGATGTTTATGCTGAAAAAAATGTTTGCTCACTGGGGTTTAATGTCAGGAAGGGATACAAATTTACAAATTTCCTACCCTCTGTGGCTACGTGTAGCTGTCGTTTACAGCCTCCCATCCACGACTTCCCCAGCTACATTACTCTCAGACTTTGAGACCTGGCTTACCTTCTTCCTCTCTACTGACGGTCCTGTTCTAATTCTGGGTGACTTCAACTGTCACATTGACAACTCTGCTCTATCCTGGCCCTCTCGTTTCCTTTACTTAACATCCTCTTTTGATCTTCATCAATGGACAACTACCGGTACGCATAAGGATGGCCACTTCTTGGATCTTGTCTTCACTAAAAACCTGTCTGTCTCATCTTTTCAAAGTAACCCGTACTCACTTTCAGATCTTATTACTTTTCTTGCTCAACATTCTCCTGTTTCTCTTGACCCTCCTTCTTGTGTGTATGTCCGTAGTACCCAGGCCATAGATCTTACTGTGCTAGCTTCTTCTCTCTCCTCTAGTCTTTCTACCCTTATGTGTGACTCTGACCCTGACTTGCTTCTTAACTCCTATAACTCTGTCCTGACTGATGCTATTGATTCCCTTGCCCCTTGCAACCCCGCAATCGACGTCTCTCGAATCCTAGCCCCTGGTTCAGTCTCACAACCCGTTTTACACGTAGGTGCACTTGTGCTGCTAAGCGGATGTGGAGAAAGTCTTATACCCAGGCTGAGTTTCTCCATTACAAGTTTATGCTACAATGCCTCAACACCGCACTTTCGGGAGCAAAACAAAAATACTATAAGATGCTTATAAATAATGACAAATCAAACCCATGCCTCCTGTTCCCCATCTTTAACTCCCTTCTCCATCCCTCGCCCACTGAGTCTCCTCTCTCTCCACAATCCCCCCAAGACTTTGCTGACTACCTCATAAATAAATAAATTTCCTATTGCCACTTGGAGTCAGGAAGGAATTTTTTCCCCCTAATACATTTGGTGGTTTTTTTTATCCTTCCTGGATCAACAGTTAGGCAGGAAATGAGGATATTGCTAGATGGGTTGGACTGAATGGACGTACGTCTGGAGGTAACCAAAGAAAATTTTTATTGAATAGGGAAGCCTTCTGGATAGATCTACTGCGTGCAATAAGCCTATGGGGGATGAATAAAGATTCAGGGTTAAACAGGTTTTATTGGGTACAACCACCCAATTTAAAACAACTGTTGTAAAAAGTTCCCTAACAAGCCCCACTCAAAATGGAACATCTCCCTGTTTGCAGAAAAGGTGTGAAACCTGCAAGTACATCCACGATAGGATACCAATAAAAGGTATTATATTATTTTATATTCAAGATGTCTTTCCATCAATGGCTAGCATGGTACAATTCTCTACTACTATTGTTTCACCCAGGTCATAGTAGAAATATGCACCAGATAGTTTTATATATCTTGTAAAAATTGAGAAATTGCTTTTAGGCCTTGAGCCTCACTTTGATTTATTGTTAATCACTTGTGTCACATCACTAGTGGGTGGGATTTAAGGGTATATAAGGTGTATTGGGTGTGCTCACAGTTATACCTGAAGAAGGGGACTATACATCCCCTGAAACATTGTATGTTTCTTGCTAAATAATAAATAATAATAAATAAGTAGTGTTCAGCAGGAACAACAATAGAAGCAGGGAGACACAGCAAAACATAGCTTGCAATTCAAAGTGAATTTATGCTGCTTAAACAGGGTCACAACCTGTGACCCTGTTTAAGCAGCATTAAATTCACTTGAATTGCAGCTATGTTTTTGCCTGTGTCTCCCTGCTTCTATGTTGTTCCTGCTGGAGTATTTGGCGTGTGAGCGCGGACGCGCTACAAGATTGATACTAATGAACTTTAAAGCAACTAAGCAACTTTTGACTATATACTGGATTGCCTTGGCCCTAAGGGTGGAGGGCTGTGAGGATTGCACCTACCTAGTATAGGCCATTGCCAAGTTTGGTGTGCTTGAGTTGATCCTGTTTGCAGATTCCTACACCATCACATTACAATCATCATATCTGAGTGTATATGCACTACTACAGACATAATAAATAGGATGTACAGATTTTTTCAAAGAATCAATTATGATAAGGAATTCCCTATGTGGATAACAGTGCTACATGTCTTGCTATTCGACATTGATCCTACGCTCTTTCTGTAGAGCTGAGAACATGAAATCTGATTGCAGAAGGGTTTTTTTCCGTTTCTTCTGGAATATCTTGTCGGGCACACCAGACACCTTGTCAAATGAATATTTGAAGGTAATGGTTATTAATGTGGTTAGTTGATTGAGATCTAGAAATAGCTTTGGATTCAGTCCCAGGTATACTTTTTAAATATCTTTTATTGATTAAAGGACAAGTATACTCACCTCACCCTCGCTCCTCTTCCTCCATAGCTGCATGTACCCAGGGTGAGGACCTAAAATCGCTAAGTCCTCACCCTGGGTTCTTTCTCTAACTCCTGCACTACTTACCCCAAATCTGCTTCGCCGATCGCTTCGTTCCTCCGCTCTTCCTGCTTCAATGACAGATTGCGAGGCAGCCAATAGGAAGATACGCTCTGCAAGGAGGCGTGTCTTCCAATTGGCTGCCTCGCTACTGTCACTGACAGTAGGAGAGAGGTGGAACAGTCTGGATCGCCGAAGCAGATTTGCGGTAAGTAGTGCAGGAGTTAGAGAAAGAACCCAGGGTGAGGACTTAGCGATTTTAGGTCCTCACCCTGGGTACTATGCTGCAGTGGATCAGGGAAAAGGTGAGTATAATTGTCCTTTAAACCTGAAGACAGTTACTGGATTAAGTGAACAAAATTTAGTAATTGTAAATATTCATTAGACTGTGTGTTTTCTCTTACTAATGATATTACATTGTCAATGGGCTGAGGACCCTTGGGAATGTTATTTGTAACTGACCAACTCTATACTTAGGCCAAAACCTAGGAAAGTTTATCAGCTTGTAATAATACAAACAACTGTTATACATAAAACTAACTCCACATTTAAATAAGATATGGCACAGAGGAACATGTTTACTAACCCGTGGTATCGCAAACCTACATGTGGTAGTAGACTACTGCAATGGTATTGTGGTCGTAAATGTACGACCATAACCATAAAATTACATTCAAAATCACAATTTTATGATCATAATTACAATCGTTAAAGGCGCAGTATCACAAAATAGCAACAACGCGCCTTTAGAAATATGGCATAGAATCTACACAAACTGTACTTTCCACATTCCTCTATTTACAAATAAAATGTATTTTATTAATACAAAGGGTGAGTATATTATCAGAGTGTGAAGTAATCACACAAGATTCCTAATTACAATGAGTAAACAAGGGAAATTGTACCCTTTACAGTATAATTTAAGGACATTAAGTCACCGCTTTCAACGACCGTATAAAAGCGCAATGCCCTAAGCCGACTGTGTTTATACAAGGAACCTTTAGGTGGGGCAGGTTATTTCTTATTTTTAAGGACAATTTGACTCACATCAACCCCACTTCTTTCCTTTGCTTGTTCAGTTGGACCCAGGGTGAGGGTCATCGCATGGGTGCCTGTATAACCCAAAAGAAACTGTTACACTTTGTGTGCCCACAGTCCCGTGGCTTGAGCCTGACCAATAGGAAGTCGTTCTGTGCAAAAAACACATCTTTCTATTGGTGGTCCAGACCCCGGCCAAATGGGGGGTGGAACAAGGTGGCCACAAAATTTTGTTTGGATTGTACCAGCTAAACCCATGGGTAAGTATCTAGTGGTTTAGGACCTCAACCTGGGTCCTTTCATTGGGAGGGATTGGGTGACTGCTGTCCTTTTAAGGATGTTTATTTTATTTACTCAAGTTATGTTCCGTGCACTCTCCTGCTTGAGCCTCAAACAGAAATGCCTTTGAGTTCCGTGCGTGTGCACTGAACTCAAAAGCATTACTGTTTGAGGCTCAAGCAGGAGAAAGCAGAGTAAATTTCAGAGGGGCGGAGCTTAAAATTCATCAAACCAGTAACAAGATGTCAGCAAATTTCAAGGCACAAAGCTAGGCTCTGGAGGGGCATTGGTAAAAAAAAATATGGCGACAGTATTTTTAAAGCTGCAGCTTCCAAATAAACATGATTTTACAGTGCACTTATCCTTTAACTAGTGTGAACGAGACCTGCATTTCAACTTTCTTCCACAGTATATTGTAAAGCATTTAATTCCCCACAGATTTCAGTACATTAATAACAAATTAGCAAATTTACTGTACCAGCTAACAACTCCTGTATCCCATGCTAGTAATAGGTACAGGACTTGCTGAGAGAATTAACACAAAGCCCACCTTGTTTTTGTTTATTGTCATAATTCTGATGTTGTTCCTGTAAAATAATTTGATTTATTGCTGCACTTAAATCTAATAGAAATCAGATTAACAAAGAGGCTACATATTCGCTTACCTTGTGCATCAGTTGTCTTGCATATTGTACCTACAATGAAATGAAATAGTATGAGTCTTATTCCCTCCCTCCTACAGATGCAAATTTCTTCCAACCCCCCCCCTTTCTATAAGGTGCATGCTTACAATTTCTCAACTGCACATTAACAGAAATTTTATCCACACAGCCAGCCCTCCACTAGCTAATTTGCATAACCCTTTGCTCCCCCCTCCTGGGTGCAGATCAATGATTAGGAATCCTGGCTACAGGTTAAAAAAGATTTACAATGCCCTCTGCTCCTCCTTTTGCCTTCACCACCTGGCTAGAGATGGGATCCGGGTCCGACATGGAACCCCTCTCTTCAAAAATTCAAATGATCTGTCCAAATCCGGACGGATTGTCTGGATTTTGGGACTTCAGAGCCTATTTTCTATAATTATCAAACATTTGAGGATTATCGAAAATAGCCTCAAACGTTTAATAATAATCAAAAATACGATCAGAAACTCGAAAGAAGTCTCCGATTTTATTTTTGAGGATTATCGAACGTTCAAGGCTATTTTCTATAATCTTCGAAAATAACTTTGGATGTTCCATAATAATCAAAAATTCCTTCCGTTTTCGGATTTTTGGATCTTCTGGATTTTCCTGAGATCCGGGAATCCGAAAACGGAACGAAACTGGTGAGTTTCGGCCATCTCTACTCCTGGCAGCACATTTCCCAATATTTGGTACTGGAGTTACATTCAGGGTAGAAAGGGGTGCAGCAGTGTTCATTCCATTACTGCACTCGACAGGTCAGGTATGTATGTATCTATAGTTAATTTGTAAAGCGCCACTAGGGGACACATCACTGTATAATAACAAAATACAATAAAGTCATACAAGGGGGATAAATACAAAGATCTGTACATAAATATATAAATTATATAAATAGAAGTGCTAGAGCTTTGCCCATATGTACCCATATTTAGTCTTAAACTTACCGTATATACTCGAGTATAAGCTGAGATTTTCAGGCTTTAAAATTAGCCTGAAAACCTAACCTGGGCTTATACTCAGGTCAAGTACTAATTTAGATCCAAATGCTGCAATCGCAGCATAGTAACCAGTAGGTGGCACTGTGTTAAAAATCCTTCACCTGCATAGAAAGTAACAGGAGCAGCTGATCTGCCTTTACTCTCCTTCCTGTAGTCTGGCTGCTTGACTCACTAAGCACTGTCATCTGGAGTCTATAAATCTGATGGTCTCCTCAGTTTGGGGCAAAAAACAGCTGCTAGTTCAATGCAAGTGACAGCTTGAAACTACAACTCTCAGGTGACATTTGTATTATTGGGGTCAGAGTGCCCTTTACTATATGGGGGTCAGAGTGCCCTTTACTATATGGGGGTCAGAGTCCCCTTTACTTTATGGGGTCAGGAGAATTGTAAATTATAGTAAACTTGATTAAAAGTTTATTGAACCTTGCTACTCCACATGTTTAGAAACTACAACTCCCAGCAACCAAATCATGCTGAGAGTTGTAGTTTCCAAACATCTTTAATGCCAAGGAATTGGGGGTTACTGGTACTGGATTTGGATATTTCTGTACGGGACGACTGTATGGGAATTCTGCTGTCCATTTAAAGGGCCACTAAGCCTCAAAACAATACAGAATCAGAAGGCAGTAGTGGTCATAATTTCTACCCTTGCTTATGCTCGAATCATTCAGTTTTTACTAATTTTTCAGGTAAAAATAGGTACCTCGATTTGTACTCGGATCAACTTATACTCGAGTATATACGGTAATTAAGTTTAAGAAAATGAGCCACAGGAGTATGCAAGCAGCTCTCCATTCTTCTTAGTGTTCTTATAAATGTCACACTACTACATAGTAGCATTTCAATTATAGGAATTTCATTTATAGTCGGGCCCATAAGAAACAGGATGTGTTAATTATATGGAAATATATTTGTACTGATAATAGTGGGACTCCAGATATAACCCTTAATTTTAAGAAAGAGGTATGGAGGTAGGTAAATAAAAGTGTTAATGCGTCTCTCCCTCTAACTTAGAGAAGAGTACAGTACATTTTATTTGGACAACAATGATCTCATCTGAAATGATACATAAGTATAAACATTAAGAATTATAAATTATTCTGACTACTACATTTGTCTTTCAGTTTGAGGTCAATCACAACAATTAAAGCACCAATATTGCAAACCACTTGATGAGTAGTCATTCTTGTAAACATACACACCCTTGTGACCAAAGGGAGTGAACTTAAGGAATGCAAGAGTGTTGTTTTTTTTAATTCATTTCCAGTAGCGGTGTAAATTGTGTTTTTGCACACTCCTTTTACACTAAAAAAAAAATGTCCTCCCTTTAATATTAAAAACTACTTTAAAGATCTTGAGGTATCGTATTTAAATCATATGGTTTCATTTTAGTGGGGACCAGGTGGGAGACTCTCAATTGGGGACTGACATGCTGATATTGCTGGATGCTCTTTAACAATGGCCAGCTTACTACCTAGTATAGTTGTTAAATTAATAAACCAGCAGTGAAGCTCATTTTAGAACCCAGACACCAATTTCCATCTTTTTAAAAAAATATGTAGCTATTGATCATGTCGCTATTTCAGAGAGGTGAAAAAAGAGTTAAATTGTTACTTCAACATTGTTTATTGGATGAGAACTCTTGACATTATAAGCTTGAAAGCAATTATAAAAAAAGTACAGTTATGTGATCCTTACATGTCTCAGAGCCTGCAATGCAGTACAAATTTACAGAAGTCACAGCATTAAAGGACAACTCCACCCTCATAAGAACATCTTTTAGAAAGAATGGCCTCTTTATCTGTTGTATTCAATTAGATCAACTGGACTTGAAGTTTAGTTCTTGAAGATGTTTCGCTAGTCATCTGACTGGCTTTCTTAATTCTGCAGCCTTAGCCAGTGCTAAAACTCCTTCATCTAACCTGACCACACGAAAGAAGAGCCTTAAAGGACAACTCCACCCTCAAAAGAACATCTTTTAGAAAGAATGGCCTTTTTAAAATATGTTGATATATCATACTTTGTCCTATGAATTCATTACTGTATGCCTGCTATGCTTCTGGATGCCTCATGGAAACTGAGCAATTTAGAAACCTGTACTGAGCCTGAGCATGCTCAGTAGAGGCAAATAGGGGATTAACATTCAGTCACTGGCTGTGATGTCAACTGTCAAATCCATATCTGACAGTTGCTAACTGGAAGAACCAGGAAGCAGAAACAGGGGCAACAGGCCATTGTGCAGGATTTCAGGTTAGACTTATATATTTTAGATTTCCGTTTAGGGTTTTGGGGGGAGATTTACCTGTATGTAAGTTTTCATTTTAAGGTTGGACTTGCCCGTTATCATCCCTCAAGAAAGATTCCAGTATCATCATTCTACCGGCAGACAAGGGAAGATGCACAGTGGTACTTAACACCTTTAACTACCATGCTAAGGTGACCATGCTCCTGGCCGATAACAACACATATGAGGCCTTAAAGGGATCCCACCAGCCGTTACAAGAAAAAGGTCATAGACTTACTACAACAGCTTCAAAAGGATAAAGCCATTGATCGAGAAATGTATCAGAACCTCTACCCTGGTGAGGCACATCCTTGCATTTATGGATTCCCAAAGATACATAAGGAAGGGGCACCACTAAGACCTATAGTCAGCAGCATCAGCTCTGTAACATACAAGGTGGCAAAATACCTAGCAAACATCTTAGGACCATTGGTGGGAAGTTCTAAGCATCACATCCAGAACTCTCAGGATTTCACCAACAAGATTGAAGATATAGTACTCAGTGCAGATGATGTGACAACACTCTTCACCTGTATAACCACCAAGGAGGCTGTTGACATGGGGAGAAAATGGCTAGGCCAAGACAGCACTCTAACCAGCAGAACTGATCTCAACCCAGAACATGTGTGTTCCTTACTGGACTTGTGCCTGAATACCACCTATTTCAAATACAGGGATAAGTTCTATAAGCAAAAACATTGATGTGCTATGGGATCTCCAGTTTCACACATCGTGGCCAACCTTTTAGAGAGGAGCAGGTGAGAGCCACAGCCAAATACTGACACTGACGCGTGTGTAGAAGTGTGTTTTTTCTTGAGATTATTAATTTGGTTTATCAAGGTTAGAATCTTTTGCTGGTTGAGTTTTTGTGATGCTATTTTTATTAGTAGGCCTCGCAATACAGCTTTGTGGGCTGTCCAGATTTAAACCAAGTTTATTGATTCTGTTGTGTTTTCCAGAAAGTATTGTTGGAGTGCAGTCTCCAGGTCCTTATGGGTGTCAAGAGGGATTTGTTTAATCACCAGGAAAAGGATGGTGTCAAGGGATGGTGTCTAAGGATGTCCTGTAGGTCCAAGGACACATGGGCGTGGTCCAACCAAGCGACTGGTGACATGTCTGAATCTGTTATTGCTGGTATTTATATTACATAGTCTATTTTTTTACTATTTTGACCAAACTGATCAATCCTAATTCACCAAGTAGTAAAATGAGAATGTTTTGTAATGCAACACATTTGCAATTTAAACTCTATGCTTGCAGCAGCTGCATGGGTAACACAGATTTTGCCCTGGTTGATATTGAGATTCAATATCAGTTTTGTGGCTCTGGGTAAACCCCATTCAGGCGGTTTAGCTGCCATAAAAAAGTCTCGCAAAAAATTTTGCAAAACTGATACTGAATAGGTTGCACCAGAAGCATGGGTTTAAGGTCTAACTGGTACTGAATTAGTTAGTGTGACTTCGGGGCGTGGCCAGATGTGAATGTATCTATGTTATTGTAAAGAACTACAAAAGATGTTGGCACTATATTAATCCACAATAATAATAACAATAATTATGGAAGTGTGACTAGGGATTACTGTATTGTAGCTACTGATGAAGTTGTGACATGGAACTAGCGAAATTTAGACCTGGGACATTTCTGGAGGAATGAAACCTGGCAGGTTTGTGTATTCTTAATTTTGACATAGGAATAATATAATTATACTATATAATAAATATTATGTAACAGACACACCCAGGAATAGGATTGATAAATATGTATTTATATATATGGGCACTAGGGATGGCATAGAACTCGAACTCGAACGCGAGTTCGAGCCGAACTTTCGAGTTCCGGACGGACCCGGACTTCTCGAACTATCCCGGACGCGGACTTTCGATATTTCCCGGACTTTCAATGATTTTCGAATGTTCGACCGTTCGAACGGTCGAACATTCGAAAATCATCGAATTTAAAAAAAAAAGTGCCCACATGTCCAAAATTACCAAATGGCATCTAATTTGAGCATTGCCAGCCCCCTGGGTATAAAAGGCAATGCGACCAGTGCCATTTAGTCAGTGTGTTGGAGTGTATTTAGTGGAGACCTGACAGTGTAGGTATTGGAGAGAGATTTTTGCGCTTTTTGAGCTTTCTGTGTGTGGATTTCACCATGGTGGTTTAGCTCTTGTAGTTAACCACCCCTGTATTCACACATCTTGAGACCCAACAGTCCTATCTCCTTCCTAGCTTTCCCTTGCACGAAGCATACTCTGAGGGAGAGAAGCCAATGGGGTATGGGTCTGTCCTGAGGGGCCAAGCCTGCCTGGCTCCCGCAATAAGTTGTCAAACTGAAGTGAATCTACTGCTACTCAATGGTGCTGTTCCTACAAACCCTATCCCCTTCCCCGCTTTCCCTTGCACGAAGCATACTCTGAGGGAGAGAAGCCAATGGGGTATGGGGTCTGTCTGGAGGGGCCAAGCCTGCCTGGCTCCGCAATATGTTGTCAAACTGAAGTGAATCTACTGCTACTCAATGGTGCTGTTCCTACAAACCCTATCCCCTTCCCCTTAACCCACTTTCCTTGCACGAAGCATACTCTGAGGGAGAGAAGCAAATGGGGTATGGGGTCTGTCTGGAGGGGCCAAGCCTGCCTGGCTCCGCAATATGTTGTCAAACTGAAGTGAATCTACTGCTACTCAATGGTGCTGTTCCTACAAACCATCCCCTTCCCCGCTTTCCCTTGCACGAAGCATACTCTGAGGGAGAGAAGCCAATGGGGTATGGGGCTGTCGAGGGGCCAAGCCTGCCTGGCTCCGCAATAATGTTGTCCAATTGCAGTGGGTCTTATCTAGGCGCGAACATCAAATCCGCGAGTAAAGTTTCCATTAAAACCTATACGCGAGCATCGAATCCGCGAGTAAAATGTCCATGGTATCTAGATGCGAACATCGAATCCGTGAGTAAAGTGTCAATTAAAGCCTATACGTGAGCATTGAATCCGCGAGTAAAATGTACATGGTTTCTAGGCGCGAACATCGAATCCGCGAGTAAAGTGTCCATTAAAGCCTATACGTGAGCATCGAATCCGTGAGTAAAATGTACATGGTATCTAGGCGCGAACATCGAATCTACGAGTAAAGTGTCCATTAGAACCTATACGCGAGTATCGAATCCGCGAGTAAAATGTCCATGTTACCTCGAACGTTCGAACACGAGAGTGCGAAAGTAGCGGGCGTGAGAGTACAATAGATTTTACGAAAGTCCTGGATATTGGAACATGCTCCCCAGACCATTTCCCAGGTCCCACAGCCGTTTACATTAAGTTACCATTAATATTTTAGTTGTATTTGACTCGAACTTTTCGAACTATTTGCCTCCCATAGACTTTAATGGGTCCGTTTTCGAACTTTCGAACTTCGAAAGTTCGAAAACGGACCGAACTTTCAATAGTTCGACCATCTCTAATGGGCACTCGCCACTCAAACCAATAGTGCAATGTATTTCTCAATAGTGCACCTATTTAAAGGGAATGTTGGATGTTAGGCATTGCATTTGTGTTTTGGGTTGTTTGAATCTTCCCCTGGACTGAGCAATTTGGGGTTTATGCATCACTTAGGCTTTTTTCTTATACGTTCTGGAGCCACTGATCCATTCCAAGATTTAAAACTGTCTCTGGTTGTAAGAAGGCAGCCAGGTGCTCTGTAAACTTGGGAGCAGGGTGTTTGTGTGTGCTGGAGCTAAGGTTAATGTTATCCTGATATTTTGGTGACTGAAAAGTTCTTGACGTGCCTTAAATGATAGTTAGAAATTTCACTCTGTTTACTAAGGGGTAGGCCCCACTAGCGAATTACCGATGCAATTTGTGATCCGATTGCACTAGTGGAAGCGCAGGGCATGTAGAACCCTATGGCCCCACTACATACATTGCGCTTCTGTGCGTATATACGTATATATATATATATACGTTGCTCACCCGAGTGAGCTAATGAAATGTACAGTATATTTGTGTGTTCCATATATGTATTGGAAAAATGGAGGCAAAATCTTTAAAGGATTAGTTTAGTTGAAAAGTGAACTATTCCTTTTATGTATTGATTGAAGTCTGGGAGGTTAAGGAGCTATGCCTTACTCCCATTCTTCAATCAATTGAGCAGGAGCCAGGGACGAAGGTAATTATATTTACCTGTCGCGTGATCCACCGCTGCAGAGATGAAAATCTCTGACCACTTCCTGGTTCTAATCCACTATAGCGTGCAATATCTCGCGCTATAGTGGATAGTGAAAAGTATACTCATGACGAGGAAACCCCCTCAATTTTTGCAATACTTTTTCATCCTATGCTGCTGTTGCAAGCTGGTAACAATGTGGATGTGCTTACAATGTTATCACCTGTCCTAATGAAAGCATTGCTGGAAACAACCCCCATGTATTTTATACTTTGAAATTATTTTATTATAAAATCTACAAATTTTTAGTATATACATGATCAAAAATGCTATCTCTGGGGCCTTTGGTGAAATCTAAGACAAACGACTTAGGGGCATTTTTATAAAGGTCTGTTAACTTTTTGACATCTATTTTCCTGCCGTTTTCGCCAAAATTGCTAATAATGCGATTTATAAAAGGGCAAAAACGGCATGCGAAAAGTTAACACAGCAAAAAGTTAACGAGGCGGAAAACCACCGCCGCACTAACATCGCATCAGTTACCGATCGCTTCTATTTATAAAATGGAGGTAACTGCTATCTGGCGTTAACATCGGCCATTTCAGCAGCGACCACCCGCCATACGACCTGTTCCCAACAGCCCCTCCCAGTCCCCTGCCCTGTACGCTCGCGGGAACGGGAAGGTAGGGGCCCGCTGGGGGGTTGGAGGGGGTCCTCCAGCGGGGGCACTGACAAGTGCCTTTTGGGGCTTAGGGGGCCCCACAGCTCGAACCGGGACCCCCCTCCCCGGCCCTATCAGGGCCTTTGCGGCACTTACAAGAGCCCTTTGGAGCTTAAGGGGTCCCGCAGCTCAAACCTGGATCCCCCTCCCTGGCCCTATCAGGGCTCTTGCGGCACTTACAAGTGCCCTTGCGGCCTTGAGAAGGGCCCTTTGGGGCTTGGGGGGGTCCCTGAACCGGGAGTCCTCCTCCCCGACCCTTGCAAAGGCCCTTGCAGAACTGAGAAGTGCCTTTGTTGGGGTCCCACAGCTCGAACCGGGATCCCTGCCGGTTCTTAAAAAAGCCATTGGGTGGTGTCTTCATTCTTCCATCCGGTGACACCAGCTCCGCTTAGGCCACCAACCTCGAGAAGTACCCCCGCGGCCACCAGGGATACCTCCGCCGCCGGTGGCCTCAACGAGGCCGATGTTAGCGGCGTCTTGATCCGACGTCTTCTTTTTCACAGCTAGCTCAACCAACACCACTGAAGTGGCAGATGGCGGCTGCAGTGAGCCTGTTGGCACCGCCGGCTTCAACGGAGCCGATGTTTCTAGACTCATCTTTCTTCTGCCATCTATTGTGATGACTGAGCTCCACGTAGGATTGCAGCTCTTTATATGGAAAGTCCTAATCCGATTCTGATTGGTCAATTTTTCAGTGCTTAGTATCAAATGGTAATACAGTGCTCAATCATATTTTAAAAATATGATTGGGTACTGTATAACCATGTGATACCACGCATTGAAAAATTGACCAATCAGAATCCCCGCCACTCGAGGCGAGGGCGGGGTGGGCGTATGCCCTCACCATGGGGGGAGAAGGTGGACTGCCGCCCTCGCTGCAGAGGGCGAGGTGGGCGTACACCCCACCTGCCCCCTGTGGCGATGGATGCGACCAGCCGCGCCATGATACTTTCCCAACAGCCCCTCCCAGCTTCCTGCTCAGTACATTAGGTTTGAGCTCTCTTCGCCGCGATACTGTACTTAGCGCATTGCTCTAAGTACAGTATCGCCGCAAAGGAAGTTCAAATTACCGCCACACATCACCGTGGCAATGTAGACCGCCTTTATAAATATGGCGAAAACTTTATTTTCGCTGCGGCAATGTTCGGCGGTAATTTTTTGGCTGTACTAACGGCCCTTTATAAATATGCCCCTTAGGTTTATAATATTCTGGAGCAGAGAGGACAACCGCCCAACCTCAGCCAGAATACATAGAGGATTGTAGCAATCTGTTCATGGTATTAGTTTTAAATTATGTTTGAGGACTTAAGGTCAGTACACAGAAGGAAGGACTGTCGGTTGGGGCAAAACTAGCTGCGTACAACAGTTTGCCGTAACCAAACGTGCAGTTCATAAGAGGACCGTGCAATCGGTCTTGGTTTTCTGACGCACCAGAATGGTCGAATGCCGGTCGCGTCCATCTGCAAAAAACATCCAATATTTCGGCCCAACTGGCCAAAATACTGAAATGCTGGTCAGTCAGGGCAAATTATTGGAAAGTATGTACCCAGCTTTACAGTGCTTTGGGACGTGATTAAAAGGTTTTGTAGAAAAAGAGGAAGATTAAATTAATGTTTAAATGTTTATTTAAATATTTTAATTTAGCATTATGATTGCTGCCCCATGTTGCATTCTGTATTAAGGAAAAACTTTTTTAGACTCCTGTAAAATGTCCCCTGTGGCTACCCATCTAACATTTAAAATATATTATTTTTTGGGTGGTAAGCATACACAACCATAACTTTTTTATAGATATACAACTTGCAGAGCTTAATAGTAAAACTAACCTTTCAGGAATGGGTTTCACTGGGAAAAAATACACAGAAAATTAACAGAACATTTGTTTTTAGCAACCTGCTGCTATAAGTACCAAAATAGCATTACCCATGTAATTTGATAGAACTGTGCCGCTACATAGTTTACATAAATAATATAATCCTTTCACCAAGGATTTTAAAAGTAGATCCGGCTACTAATAAAATTCTTATATATTACTTAAATAATGTTTGGTTCTTTTTTTACTCCCTACCCATTCCCTGAGCAAAGCACATTGGGCATGACCTCAAGCACTGGTAGGGGTTTCCAGAGGGGTTAAGCTATAACTGGCGCTTATTGTAGTGAAATTACTAACTTAAAGGATCGTACACACGTATGATTTTGCAGCAGACCTCTGACCCCTGATTATGACACACACGTGGCGAACGGCCGTTTCGTTCGATAGTCACGCATGTATATGCGTTTGGTCGGGGGTGTTTTGTCGATATGCCTCAGCATACACACATGCGACTATCGGCCGAAAAGAGGGGGGGGGGTTAGCTGCAAAATCGTAGGTGTGCATGAGCCTTAAAACATAATTGGTTAGGAATTATTTGATTAATTGTATTAATAGGAGTCTTTCTTTTCAAATTATAAATTCAAGTGAGACCATTCAACAAAATCAGTACTCTGAAAATATGAAAATTGTTAATATTTGTTATCAACAAAAACTTTAATAAATGCTTCTAATTCATATTATAGTAATTAAACACACATTTGCACAACACTAGTACATCTCATAAACATTTTTCTTACCTAGTATAAGAAGTAGAATCTGCCATCTGTGATTTCCCATGGTCATGTGGTGTTCTCTGCCTTATCAAGATATATGACTACTCCATTCATGAGCTGAATTTATACTGAAATGTTGCCTAACCACTCCCCATTCATGTTCTACAAATCTACAATCTTTATTTCCTGCTCTTTGTAATTTGCCAAGCTTTTGAGATATTACATAGGCATACAACTGTAGATGCTGTGATGCAGACCCTGATAAAGTGCATTTTATAACAGTAATTACTGTTAAACATGTCATAAAGCTGCTTATTGATGTGTTTTCATGTGTTTTCATGTTTATCTGTTATGTTGGCAATTTTTCATTGTGCTGATTTAAAAAACAATGAAACAATGAAATCAATTCTGCAAGTTTCCTTCCCCCAGTGGATCCTCAGAACTTAAATTCTCGAAATGTGATTTGAACCAAACTGAAGCAGAACTTTTTTTTTTTACTAACATTTTCAACTTTCAGATTGTTGACTTTTCAATCTTGATTTTTTTTACATAATTTTTTTGGGCGATTTCAAATTTGTAAGTTGCAAATTATTTGTAATTAATCCTTTAGACATCAACACTTTAAAAAACTTAACATTCCCTGTGAAAATTCCAACTCAACACTTCAGTTGATGACTGGTGAGAGCTAGATGAAATTGTATCAGTCTCCTAGGAATTCTCATAAAATCAACTCCAAGCATAATTTAACCCTATTTAAAACATCCCCATATGCTCTCCTTGCTGAATTATGTCACTATACTATACATTTCATTACGATTATTATTATTTTTTTTTTGCTTCTTGATTTTTTATTTTTTTTTTATATTCTTTCAGGGAGATTCAATAAAAGTTCTTATCGTTAAAAATGGTGCTAATTTTGCAGATGTTAGCTTTCAAATGTTAAATAAGATCTTATTGGTTGGAGCAAAATTAGCACCATTTTTAACGATAAGAACTTTTATTGAATAACCACCTTTTAAATATAGGCTGTATTTGTACAGATTAATTATTATAAAGACTGTTAACTAAGGCGTATTTCCTCTACAGTATCTCTTTTCTTGAACACCCTCAGGTAATAGTTTAATTAAAGTCCTATATAATGAGCTGAATTGTTTCCTAGACAATAAATATTTGTTCTTCCTATCATCATAATATTCTGGTATAGCCTAGCATAGGAGTTATATAAAGGGTGATTATTCTGCAAACTGGGTCTGAGGTTAAACAGATAAACACTATTACGTGAGGGCTATTTGTCATGCTCCAAAAAAAAAAAAGAGTTTGAGATAATTAGTAGTCTTAATTAAAATAACATAAGTGTTTGAACAAGAAATTCCATGTATGATATTGAGGTTTCCTGTTGTGTGGATACCAAAATAAGTTCTACTCTTGTCTTTTAGGGAGCCATGTTGGTGGTGGTGGTGGTGGGGACACCATACTGTTTAACCAGAGAATTCTGTGGGTCCCTATGAATTGTTAACATGGATTGGTACTTTTTTTTTTTTAAATCAATTCAATTGAATTAGCCAAAATGCAACTCTTGTTAACCCTTTTATTTGATAGACTGCTTGCTGATATTAAAGGGCATGTCCACCCCCAAAACTATAATCCCCCCACTACTGGCCCCATCATGTAGTGTAGTTTAATCCTTACCTCACATCCCAGCTCCATATGGTTCTCCTGTAGTCCCACCCCAAAGTCCCAAAAACTGCCCACCAGGAGGATAGCAGAGTCCATATAGGACTCTGCCTCCTACCTGGCCTCCGGGAGAAGTTTGGCATGCATACTGCAGCCCTTCTCCCCCTCCCTCCCCCCTCCCTCTCCCTCCCTCTCCCTCCCGATTAGGATTCCCTCCCCCTACCGTAAAAACTATTTCACCAGACATTGCCCCTGTCCCCCCAGCCCCAACCTCTATGTTAGTAATCTCAGAAAATGCCCAGAACATTACTTACCTTCCCTCTTGCCTCCGCCGCACTGAACTCCCGGCAGCCGCGTCGGCGATTGGCTGCTGCTCAGCCAATCACAGACGCGACTGCTGGTCCCGCCCCTCTGCTTGCATTTTCTCGCAAGCAGAGGGCCGGCAGCGTGGCGGAGGCAAGAGGGAAGGTAAGTAAAGTTCTGGGCATTTTTTGAGATTACTAACATAGCGGTTGGGGGGACAGGGGCAATGTCTGGTAAAAAAAAATTTTTAAGGGTGGACATACCCTTTAAGTGTAAATTGTCAACTTATTGCGAACATTTTTGTATTGGCCAGTGAATCGGGTTGAAATATCAGCAAAAATTTTCACTGCAACTAACTTTTTTTTCAAATATGAATTTAACAAAAAAATGTGTTTGTTTGATTTTGGCCAAAAAAAGAATGAAAATGTTTGCCATGCTGAAACATTTTTTTTTTTCTATAACTTTTGTGCCTGTTAAAAACACATTCAGGGAGATTCAATAAAAGTTCTTATTGTTTAAAATGGTGCTAATTTTGCCCCAACCAATCAGATCTTATTTAACATTTGAAAGCTAACATCTGATTGGTTGGGGCAAAATTAGCACCATTTTAAACAATAAGAACTTTTATTGAATAATCCTGATAGTTTACTACACAATAAATTTGTGATTTTGCAGTGTAATCTGCTTTGTATGTTCTCTTCTTACACGATTGCTTTATACTTGATATAAACTTAGTATCAACCATGGAGCGATTTGGAGGATGAACATAAAATGGGGAACCTGTGTCTCATATCTGCAGGAACTACTTTGCCTGCTGCACTTGGATTGCCTACTGTACCTGAATTGCTAGCTAATGATGGTTCGTTGGCTGGCACCTCTTGACACTAGAAATGGTTTGTGCAAATTTACTTATAAAAATAAAAAAAATCTTTCTGCCTTCCATTCTGGTTTGAAGAAAATTGCAATGATTTAATGATTTATTTTTTTTTATAAAAAATGTTTTCTATGTTTGTTCTATTCTCTTCTGTCCCATTCTTTTCTAATCTCTTCTGTTCTCATTCCTTCTGGGTTTTTTTTAATCTCTTCAATTTTTTTTCTTATCTTATCTTATCTTTTTTTTCAACTTTAACTGTTCTTTTCTCTTCTGTTTGCAGTTTTCTCTTATGTTCTGTTCTATTCTCTTCTTTTCCCTTTGATCTATTTGTTAACTGCTCTTTTCTCTTCCGTTCTGAAATGTTCTCCTCTCTCCTGTTCATTTATTTTCACTTTTGACTATTGTCTTCTCCTGCATTTTTTTCTCTTCTGTTTTTTTCTTTTATGCTCTTTCTTGATCTATTGTATTCTGTTTTCATATCTTATTTTAGGTTTTCTTCCCTTACCTGTTTTTGTTCTGTTCTCTTCTGGTATTGTTTTCTGCTCTACTTTCTTCTGTTCTATTCTGGGTTTTTTTGTTTTTTTTTGCTGTTATGTTCTTTTTTCTGTTCTTTGCAGTATTGCACCCTTGTTGTTGTCTTCCCTTCCATTTTCTTCTTCTGTTTTTGTCTTTTCTGCTCTCTTTTCTTTTGATTTGTTCTTTTCTATTCTTATATTTTCTGTTATCTTTTGTTTTTCCTTTCTCTATTTTTTGTTCTGTTCTCTTTGGTTTCATTCTTTTCTGCTTTCTTATGTTCTCTTCTATTCTCTTCTGGTATCTTGCCTTTTCTTCTGTTCTCTTTTGTTCTGTTATCTTATAAGAGAACTAAACAAAAGAGAACAGAAGATAACATAAGAGAAGAGATCAGAAAGAGAAGAAAAGAATACTAGAGAAAAAACAGAAGAGAACACAAGAGAAGATAAGAAGACAGAATAGAAAGAAAAATAGAACAAAAATCAGAAGACAACAGAAGAGAGCAAAAAAACAGTGAATACAAGAACAGAAGAAAACATAGAAGAGATCAGAAGAGAAAAGAACTGAAGAGAATGCAGAAGCAAGATTTCAGTGAGAGCCCCCCTTTAACACAAATTAAAGAGTCCTCTTAGTTAAGAGGATGTTTAACTGTTGAATGTTACAATACTGAATGGCCCTTAGAAACCTACATGAAATAATCTTGTGCTTTACATTTACTGTTTAAAAATAAATGGATTGCATCTGAAATGGGTTGAGTCTTACCAAAGCATAATATACAAAAATGTTTGTAAATGTTGGTGTAAATATCTCAGGGTAGATGGCTATTTTACCTCTGTCTCCAAACATTTTGAGGTGGACTCCAGGGATGGCCAAGTTATTGGATCCTTTAGATCTAAAATTGTTTGTGTGTGTGGGGGGGTGATGCAGTTGCAGCAAGTCCTTCAGGTATCCAGGGTCCAGATTGTGCAAGGATTTGAATGTCAATAACCAATCTTAAACAGAATTCTCCATTTTATCGGTAGCCAGTGGAGCGAAGGGTTGGTGTTATGTGGCAATGGTGGGGCTGGCTGGTTAATAGCCTAGCTGCGGCATTCTGAACTAGTTGCAGGCTGTTCAGGTCTTTTTTTGGAAGGCCTGTATAATAGTCAAACCTTGATGTTATGAATGCATGGACCAGGGTTGGAAGATCTGCTGGAGGAATGAGGTGCATAATTTTTGCAATGTTCCTTAGGTGAAAGAAGGAATTTTCCCCAGCAGGGGGATTTGGTTTGTGAAGTTTTTGTTCCCCATCAAACAGTAAACCCAGGCTGTGCACAAAGTCTGAGTTGTTCAGGTCCTATTCTGGCTGAAACTGGAAACTGGTACTGGCTGAAACTGGAGCTGCTTTGCTGTTGAGAGCTGACCTCCAATAACTAGAACTTCAGTTTTGTCAGCATTTAGTTTTAGCCAGTTTATCATTCATCCATTCAATTCAAGTTCAGCTAAGCTTTCATTTATTTGTGGGTTAGGGTCTATGACACTACGTTTGAATGATAAATACAGTTGGGTGTCATCAGCATAGCAATGATATGTCAGGCCATGTTTTTGTATGATTTTTCCCAATGGCAACGTGTATATGGTGAACAGCAGAGGGGGTAATATTGCGCCCTGGAGTACTCGATATTTCAGAGGTACAGGATTGGAGAGGAAGGGTCCCAAGATTACCCTTTGTGTTCTGCCAACCAGGAAGGAGTTAAACCACTGGAGAACTAAGCCATCTATGTCACAGTACTCTTGTATCCAGCAAAATGTCATTATCATCTGTGTCAAAAGCCGCTGAGAGGTCAAGCAAAATTAGGATGGAACATTGGCCTTTGTCTCTTGCCATGAGCAGATCATTGCAGATGTGGGTGAGGGCTGTTTCACAGCTGTGATGTTTTCTGAAGCCAGATTGGAGAGGGCCAAGGAGTTGGAGATAGAAAGCCTTCTCAATAATTTTACCCAGAAAGAGGAGGTTGGAGACAGGTCTGTAGTTGTTTAGAGCATCTGGGTTTAAGGATGGTTTCTTGAGTAGTGGTCTGACGATTGACTCATTCAGACTGGTGGGAAACCTTCCCTCTTGTAAGGAACAATTTAGTATTTTGTAGAATGCTAGTTAAAATAGCTCAGGGAATTTCAACATGAACTCAATAGGGCAAGGGTCAGGCGAAGGTTTAAGAAGATGTCTGAGAGGCCATCTTCGGTATTTGTCTTGATATCAGACCATGCCGGTAGGCTGTTTTTTTAATACATACAAATAGAAGCCTAGGCTATTTTTGCATCCATTATATGGTTCTGCTTTGGTTTCCAGCATTGTGGATTAGATGGCAGACCGTATGTAGGAGACTTTATCTGGACCAACCAATGGTAACTTACTGTAAAAGGCTTTGGGATCTGGGAAATGGTATATGGGACATGTAAAAATATTCAGAACTTAAAATAAAATAAGTTCCATTACACACTGAGGGAGATTCAGCAACAGAGGAATCGGGGTCATCTCTGCCTGCAGAGGTGTCTCCATACCCTGTGTCATTCAGGGACTGAACCCCTTCTATTGCCAGTGCTAAGGCCAGAGGTCACCACCTCCTTCAACAGCCCAAGCCTCAACATCATCGCTGGTGAAGATGGAGATGAGGATGATGATCTTTAGCTTTTATTTTTGCAATTTGCATCATATTTGCATCATATAGGGGAAAGGTGTTGAAAGGGTAACACTTCACAACAGCAGAACTATTTATTCATCACTGCAGTTTTTCCATCATTGTTGAGGAGCCAGGCAGGATTTGCCCCTCTGGACATACCCCACACCACATTGGATTCTCTTCTCCACAATTTGCATCATATAGGGGAAAGTGGGCGAAAGGGTAACGCTTTACAGCAGCAGAACCATTGAGTTAGAATAGGCTCACTGCAGTTTTACATCATTGTTAAAGAGTCAGACAGGATTGGTTCCTTTGGACATACTCCACAGCACATTGGCTACTCTTCTCCACAATTTTCATCATATAGGGGAAAGCAGACGAAAAGGTTAACATTTCATAGCATTAGCACTATAGAGTTAAAAGAAGGCCCACTGCAGTTTTTCATCATTGTTGAGGAGCAGACAGGCTTGACCCATCTGGCTTAACCCACACCCCATACTACAAATTTGGAAATGCTTGTCCCTTCATTCGTTAACTATTAGAAAAGTTATGTGGGTTAGAAAAATCCATAATATCCATTTAGATCCGTAAAATCCAGGTTCGAGTCCTTCCCTAGTTAGCATGTACCCTAGCTGATATGAGTAATATCATAGTAGGTGCAGATGTTCACCATAACTTTCCTTCCTTTCTGACTCCAAGTGTCAATCGGAAATATGCCTCCAACTTTATGTATCAACTAGCAGATTTTTTTCTAAAGATCCGACCCACAGACCTGCAGCTTTCTAACCAAACCTGACTCATTCAAACTCACTGTGGGTTAGCTGAGACACAAATCTGCTAAACCTCTTGTGCACGACTCGATGCAGGATTCTAGGCCAGATCTTATCCCTAAGTAAACACAACATTTGGGAACATACCTCCAAACATTTTAAAGGGCAAGTCCACCCCCAAAACCATAATTTTATGTTATTGGCCATTATTCTAACTTTAAAACAAGTCAAACCCCATTAAAATTTGTCTAATTTTAAGATACATACGTTTTTACAACACATTTTTTGCAGACCAGGAGCAGCTCACTATAATCCAAGCTCTCTGACGTCACCTCAAGCCGTGCCTTTTCTGTGCCTACATCCTCCCTCTGCGCACGATGCCACCCCACCCACCCCACCATCCAGATACATCCTTATTCCCCCTTCAACCTAGCATAAAATCCTTTTAGTATATCATAGATGCATCCTTTATGCTAGGTTGGAAGGGGAGCGTGGATGGATCCGGATGGTGGGAGGGTGCGCAAAGGAAGGATAAAGATCATTATTATCATTTTACATTGTTACCTGCAATATTTTCAAGTGTATGATGTGGATAAAGGATTAGTTTACTCAGAAAGTGAACTATTCCATTTTTATATTAAAGAACGGGAGGTAAAGGAGCTATGTGGTACCAACTTTCCCATTAACGCGTACCAAGCAAATTTCCTTTTTAATGCGTATAACACCAAATAACTTGTATCGCATCAATGTCCCCATTAACAATGGGGTGCAACATCTCACATTAATTTATTTTTTAAAGTAAACAAAAATTTAGACATTTTGCAATATCCATTTAATAGTGACTATGTTGCACAATAACCCCTACATTTAAAAGTACTGCGATCAATCAGATTGACTAAATTATTGACACACAATGACCCCCAAAAAACACAATTCAGATGCCACACTCACATAAAATTTATGCTTGCAAAAACAATGACAAAAGGAAAAGAAAGGTGAGTAAAAAAATCTCCACAAGTAGCTGCCTGCCCAACCCCCAGTACAAGAGACTTATTTTGGATTGGCTAGTTTACCTCTCAATCTCTGAGTTCATTGAGTGAACCGCAATGGAAAGGAGGATAGTGTGTGTTCACATGACATTGTAACATCACAATTTCTGCTGCTCCCTTATGATTGACAGCTCTATCCACCTCACCTATCACAGCATCAACATAACCAAATGAAGTAAAGCATTGTACTACCGTGAAAAATCTTTGACATTTGGAAGTTGTGCAATTAACGTGGGTGATTTCTTGATTTACCAACAGATGCCAGCACACAGATTAATTAAAAATTCGAAAAAGGGTATATGGAGGCATTTTTAAAAATTGTAAAGTAGCCTATGCTTTTTTCCAGGTCTTTAAACACAAGAATACCAAGTCTCGTGAAAATTGTCCCAGCCGTTTGGAAGTTTCTGGAACATACACACATACATACATACATTGACTTTTATGTGTAGCGACAGTATCTTCTCTTTTCACCGTGGTACAGGATATAACATAAGGAAATTATTGAGTTAAGCCCCGTCTCGCGGATAAAAGAAAAATTATGATCTCGGTAAACCCAGAAATCGTCAATCGTATTGCAATAAATGCTGGAAAATAGTCAAACACCCCCCTGGACTCTTCTTAGTAGAGACACTCCACTTTGTACTGACACCTTCCATGGACCAACTGACAGGCTTCATATATGGGCACTTAATGCAAGAACACACTTATCACTGTTTAAAAAATCTTATTAAGGTGTTATGACTTCTCGCCACTGCTAATTATTGCTTTACAAATTGAGTTAAGTCCACATTTGGTGGAAATTGATTTTTGGCCAATTTAAAGGGTTTGTCCCCCAGCCCCAACCGCTGTATTATATTTTTAAGAAAGTTCCCCAATCGTTACTTACCTTCGCTCTCTCCTCTGCCGCAATGCCCGGCCTTCTGCTTGCACAGAACTGCAAGCAGGGGGCCTAGACCGGCAGCCGCGTCTGTGATTGGCTGAGAGGCAGCCAATCACAGATGCGGCTGCCAGCAATTCAGAACGCCGGAGGAGAGAGGGAAGGTAAGTTAAGATCGAGGGACTTTCTTATAAATATTTTATTGCAGTTGGGGCTGGGGGAACTAGCCCTAATATGTGGGAAAGGATTTTTACACTAGGGGGAGGGAGAACGAAACAGGAGGGAGAGGGAGGGAGAAGGGGGGGGAGTAAAGGGCTGCTCTGAGCAAGCCAAAAAACCTCTGAGAGGACAGCTCAGAGGCGGAAACAATTTCCCTGGTGGCCATCTCCTGGTGGCCAGTTTTTTTAACTTTGGGGGGACATTACAGGAGAACCATTTGGAGCTGGGATGTAAGGTAAGGATTTTTATACACTACAGGGTGGGCCAGTAGTGGGTTAAATTTTAGTTTTGGGGGTGGACATGCCCTTTAAAATTTTCTCAGAGGAGAGTGGAGGAAAAACAGCTTATGTTTATGGGCACAGAATTTGGGGTTTTCAGTGGTTAGAGGTTTTGTCTGTGCTGATTACCTTAGAGGAATGTACTCAGGTGCATCTGACGAAGGGAGAAAGTCCCGAAACTTTGTGCACATACAATGTCACAATAAAACCACATAAACTTAAGTGAATTTCTGTTCTCATTATATGTAAGATATATTAAATGCTGTTAGTGGTTAGCAGCCAAGAAGTTACAGCACCACCACAAGATAAACCAGGTGTGCACGCATGGTCTAAACTTGGAAATATTATCTTAGTAAAGGCTAACTAGCCAGGCAAGGGTAATTATTCTCTAGGTCTGTAATAGTGTGAATTTGGAATTATTCCACAGAAAGCTCGCCAAAGGGCTAGAGCAGTGGTTCTTAAACGTTTTCAGACCGTGGCACATTTGGCGATTGAAAATTTTCTCAAGGCACACCTGTTGGATGTTTAGTCTAATTACCCATGTTTTATGCAATTTACAGTGTAAATTGTATTCAAATTGATATAGTGTAAAATTGCAATACATTGACGAGGTTGTAATTTTATTAAAAAATGTAAGCTAAATTGGTTAAAATATTTACACTACCAAAATTCTGAGGCACACCTCTGGTTCTGAATTCACACTAGTGTGCCCGGCACACTCTTTGAGAAACCGTGAGCTAGAGATTCAGCTATTGATTCAGCTCTCAACTATTGAGAGGGTTTGATGAGCCCTTATTACAAATATCCTGCTGCCTTTCAAAACACCAGTATCTTCTTGCTCTAGCTGCAGTTTTAAATATTACTCACTAGATGGTGATCAAATACAAAGAATCACATATAAAACAACTAAGGTAGATGTCTACCTCTAACACCAATCACTCTAGTCTCATTTTTTTTTATTCTTTAAAACTTATCCTTTGTGTGCAAAACAACTTTTCTCTCCCAGTCCAAGACCATGAGTGCACTTCTCATTGAGGCTGTTATTTATGAATGTGCTGTATCGTTATTTTGCAACACCACGCCTTTAATGGACGGTTGTACTATGACTGCGGTTGTGTGGTCGCAATCATTTACAACCGCTGTGGTATAGTATATATAGAAATGTATGGCCAGAGTAGTACTTTAACAATAACCCATGGTATCTGAACTTTCCGATACTGCAGTTTTTTAAATACTGTTCCATGACTCAGAAGTAGCACTAAGGCACCCTGAGCCAATTATACAGCTGCATGCCCATCTATTTGGAAATATCTAACCTGATGTACACAAATAAATGTACATTAAAGTAACAAAATACACCTTGTCCCTCGCTGGGTATGAAGAGGGGGAGGGGGTTGTGTTATTCCATGTTCCACACTGCAGGCAAAAGTAAAACACACTGAATAACATCAGAGATAAAATGAGAAGAAATGGAAAATCTGCAACTCCTGTGATTATGGAGACTTATTGGCGTTTCTATAGTTTAATATAGTTCGTGTACATATAAGTTTAAAGGGCATGTACACTCCACATACACACACACCCCTCACCTTTATATCTCTCTCCTACTTTCAAAATCTTTTCCATTGTTCTTTTTTTCTGGCCTTACTTACACTAAATAATAAACTTTACTATCATAAAGAATTTAATTATTAAAAGGAACCCATGTAAGCTTCAACTCTCTGAATACAAAAGGTGTGGCTGATTTTTGGCAGCTTGCATTATAATTATATTTATCTTCCTCCCCTGCCACTAGCTAAGTGGCTGTGATTTATACTTTACTGTATATGAGTATCATGATAGGCAGGTTTTATGCTGGTTCTTATTTTATACATCAGATTTGCCTCTGGCTTGTGTGACTTACCCTAAATATCTCTCTGCTTGTTTTGGATTCTCAATTAGAATGTTTGGCTTGGTGCACAGAGATCGATAGTCACCTGATAATTCTAGGTGACAGATTTATGATTTTTGAGTAATAGAAAATTGATCTAAATGATTATTCATGAAGAACTCACAACTTAATGCCTAGAAAATTGGACTTAAAAATCAGGTTGGGTGATTGATTGGGCTACAGTATTTGCCAGTGTTTACCAGCCCTCAATGTCTGCCTATGGATTTTGAGAAAACAATTAGAATTGTATTGCTTTTATATATATATTGGACACTAACCACGGACATAAACCTCTATATACCAAGGAAATCTCCAGGTTGGATATTTCATGTGCTGTACCCTTCATTGTCTATATTTCTATAGATGCAAATACACAATGAAGAGGTATTTAAGTCTGGGCCCCACTGCATTCATTCTGTCCTTTTCTATGTAATCCACAATGACAAACATAGGCTACAAAAGGTGACCTACATGTCACCGTATGTATGGTTAACACATGTGAAAAATACTCACCTATTCCACGCTATAAAATAAGGTGATATGCACTGTTTACTATGACATAATACCTACCAATTTTAATAACTCATATCTGATAGGGTGTAAGATACCTATAATTAAAGAACTGAAGCCAAATTTAAAAAATGAGATAGATGGGGGTATAGTCAATAAAGCAGAAACAATATGGGTGGAGCTGTGTACAGGAAGCACAAAGGTGGGTAAATTAATTGTTGGTGTATGTTGTAAGCCGCCAAAGGCCAGTGAGGACGTGGAAATTACTCACCATATGCAGCTGGCAAAGGCTGCTAGTATGGTCCATGTTCTGGTTATGGGGGATTTCAATTACCCTGACATAGATTGGAGTAAGGGAACTGCCAGCACCTCAAAAGTTATCAATTTCTTAAATCTACTTTATGAGCATTTTCTTTCACAGATGGTAGAAGTTCATACTAGACAGGATGCGGTGTTGGATCTGGTGATACTGTATCTAATAATCCTGTGCTCATTTTGGAGATGAAGGAAATGGGAACCTTAGGGAATAGTGATCACGATAACGTGTCATTTATTATAGGTTGCAAAAAACAAAAGTGCACTGGGTTAACAAAAACTTTTACCTTTAGGAAAGCTAATTTTATGTTGTTAAACGAAATTCTCCTGTTCATAGACTGGGATAATTTGTTCCTAGGTAAGGATATTGATCAGAAGTGGACTGCTTTTAAAGGGATATTAATCTATTACCTTTCTAAATTTGTACCTTTAGGGAACAAGTGTAAAAAAATAGGTCCTCACATGCCTGGCTTAATACCCGGGTAAAAAGGAAAATGGGGAAAAAAAATAAAAGCTTTAAAAATTTTGAAATCGGAGGGAACTGAACAGGTTTACAGGGAATAACATTTCACATCTAAATTTATACCCTTGGAAATTAATTGTAAAAAAAAATAAATCCACCCCCATGTGGCTGAATTCTGATGTAAAGAGGCAAATGGAAAGGAAAAAAAGGCATTTAAAACCTTTAAGTCAGAGGGAACAGAAAGAGCCTTTAGGGATTATAAAAACTGTAACAAGGAGTGTAAGAAAGCAATCAAACTAGCTAAAATTAATAATGAAGTTAGGAAAGCTGAACAAAGCATCACTAAGCCTAAATTTTTTTTTAAGTATATTAATAATAGTAAGATGAGGACTGAAAATGTGGCACCATTAATTAATGGGGATAAGTTAGTTATGGAGGATGGCGATAAAGCAAATGTCTTAAATATTTTTTTTCCTCTGTATACTCTATAGAAGATCCAAGTACAGATATCATAGAGTATAGTAGCAATAATGGTATAAAAGATTCAAGTGCACTTTGGTTAACCGAGGATATGGTACAGAAACAACTAAATAAGGTTAATATTAATAAATCTCCTGGACAGGATAAAATACATCCTCAGTTCCTTAGGGAGCTAAGTTTAGTTTTATCTAGGTCATTGTTTCTTATTTTTGCAGATTCCCTCATATCCGGATGTGTGCCTCTGGATTGGAAAAAGGCTGATGTTATTCCAATATTCAAAAAGGGTAGTCGTTCACAGCCAGGTAATTACAGGCCTGTAAGTTTAACTTCAGTGGTGGGGAAGATACTGGAAATAAGGGAACATATTCTAGAGTATGTTTCAAGGCCTGACATTATAAGTAGTAACCAGCATGGATTTAGGAGGAATAGATCTTGTCAAACTAACTTTCTTGGCTTTTATGAGGTAAGTAGAAATGAAGACTCTGGCATAGCAGTAAATGTAGTATACTTGGATTTTGATACAGTCCCCCATAAGAGACTAATGTATAAGCTAAGGTCTGTTGGTCTGGGGAGGCACATTTGTACATGGATAGAAAATTGGTTAATGAATAGGTTGCAGAGAGTAGTTGTTAATGTGGCTTCATCAATATGAACTAAAGTGCTAAGTGGGGTGCTACAGGGTTCTGTGTTGGGGCCGCTTCTATTGAATCTATTTATTAATGATTTGGAAGTGGGTATTGTCAGCAAGGTTTCTGTATTTGCTGATGACACAAAACTTTGTCGAACATTACAAACTTCAGAGGATGTGCAATCGTTGCAGGGGGATCTAGATAGATTGTCACATTGGGCTGCTAAGTGGCAGATGAGATTCAATGTTGATAAATGTAAGGTGATGCATTTTGGACTTAAAAATCCTTGTGCTGCTTATACTATAAATGGCTCTGTATTAACTGAATCCCTGTTGGAAAGGGATCTTGGAGTTTTGGTGGATAACAAACTTAAAGGTAGAAAGCAGTGCCAGGCGGCAACAGCCAGAGCCAGCATGGTATTGTCTTGTATAAAGAGAGGTATGGATACAAGAGAGGAAAATGTTATTTTCCCTCTTTACAAAGCATTGGTATGGCCTCATTTGGAATATGCAGTGCAATTTTGGAATCCTGTGTACAAAAAGGACATCTTTGAAATGGAAAGGGCTCAGAGAAGGGCAACTAAATTAATAAGAGGACTGGGGGAGCTTGAATATGAAGAGAGACTGGAAAAGTTACAATTATGTACGCTGTAAAAAAGGCACTTGCGTGGGGATATGATTACTGTGTATAAATACATTAATGGGCCATACAATAAACTATCTGGGGCATTGTTCACCAATAGAGCATGTCAGAGGACACGTGGACATCCCTTAAGACTTGAAGAAAAAAGGTTTAGGCTTCAAGTTCGGAAAGGGTTTTTCACTGTGAGAACGGTAAAGCTATGGAATCCAATGAACGTTGTTATGGCAGGTTCATTGGTCAGTTTAAAAAAAACTGGATGAGTTACTGCAAGTAACTAGTATTGATACATAAAGTAGAGTTGATCCAGGGAAATTTCCAATTGCCACTTGGAGTCAGGAAGGAATTTTTTCCCCTGGTGGTTTTTTTTGCCTTCCTCTGGATCAACAGTTAGGCAGAAAATGAGGATATTGCTAGATGGGTTGGACTGGATGGATGTATGTTTTTATTCAACCTCAAATACTATACTATAAAAGCTGTAATAAGCAGTGCAAGAAAGCAATTAAACTAGCTAAAATATAAAATGAAATTAGGATAGCAGAACAAATGCGAAGGACCGAGGACGCGTCAGGGATTTCGGCGCTGGAGCAGGTCCACGGGTAAGTGTCTCCTCCTCTCCTGGAAGATTTACTGAAGAACCGGAGGTAAGAGTGCATTTACCTCCTGTTCTTCAGTAAATCATTTAGAAACATACCGTACTTACTTTTTTTCTGGACATACCCTTTAACCCCAAAATGTTTTTTAAATATATCAATAGTAAAAAGATGAGGACTGAGAATGTGAGACCATTAAATAATTGGGCTTAGATGGTTATAGAGGAAGCCGAGAAGGCTAATGTGCTAAACCATTTTTTCCCTTGGTATTCACTATAGAGAATTCTATTCCTTATAGTAGGGACTGTAATAATATTATAATATAGTATAAATGAGGAATATTCACTCTGGCTGACAGAGGATATGGTAAGGAAACAATTAGACAAAGTTAATATCAATAAAGCTCCAGGACTGGATGGAATACATCCTCACATCTTAAGAGTGCTTAGTCCAGTTTTATCTAGACCACTGTTCCTTTTCTTTTCAGATTCACTTTTGTCTGGTGATGTGCCAATGGCTTATATATTGTAATACCAAAAAGGTATTCATTCCTAACCTGGTAACTATAGACCTGCAAGCCTAACATCAGTGGCAGGGAAGGTGCTGGAAACTTTGTTAGGGGATCATATTTGTCTCCAGAACTGATCTTGTTAGTTGTAGTCAGCATGGATTTATGAGAAATTGATCATGCCAGACAAATTTACTTGGTTTTTATGAAGAAGGAAATAAGAATTTAGATTCTAGCATAGCAGTAGATCTAGTATACTAGGATTTTGCTAAAGCTTTTGCGACTAATGTGTAGACTGTTGCCCTAGAAAAAAACATTTGTATATAGAGAATTGGTTATTGGATTGCAAACAGAGAGTGGTGGTCAATGGAGCTTCATCTATGTGGGCTAAAGTGGAGCGCCTCAGTGTTCCATACTGGGGCCACTTCTTTTTAATCTTTTTATAAATGACTTAGAATAGGGCATTGAGAGCAAGGTCTCTGTCTTAACTGATAACACTAAACTATGGGCAGCACAGGGCTGTTTCTAGCCATTTTGGTGCCCTTGTGTGATCAGAACGCAATCCTGTCACGCTTAAAAGTGCAGTAGTGTGGCCTATCTCTCCAAGAGTTTGGCATTACCATTTTTAGTGCCAGCACTTCCCAAGAGTATTGCTATTAACCATTCAGTGCCAGCACACTCCTACTAGTAATTTCAGTGCCAGCACATTCCCAGAGTATTGCCATTAAACCCTTAGTGCCAGCACTTTCCCAGAGTATTGCTATTAACACTTTCAGTGCCAGCAGAGTATTACCATTAACCCTTCAGTGCCAGCAGCCTTTCTTACTTATAATTTCAGTGCCAGCACTTTCCCAGAGTATTGCCATTAACCTTTCAGTGCCAACAATTTCCCAGAGTATTGGCATTAACACTTTCAGTGCCAGCAGAGTATTACCTTTAACACTTCAATGCCAACAGACTTTCCTATTAATACTCTCAGTGCCAGCACTTTCCCCAGAGTATTGGCATTAACACTTTCAGTGCCAGCAGAGTATTACCTTTAACCCTTCCAGCTGCCAGCATTGACATGATATACAGTATGTACCTGCTTTCCATGTCTCCTCCATTGAATTGTTCACTCCTCACCTACTCTCAGTTCTAATTGGAGAGTTGGGTGGAAGGAAGAAAGAGGTAGGGATAGGGATCTCATGGCTGCTAGTCACAGGGACCACTGTTATAAAGTCTGCAGCAGCTTTTACCTGGCATTTTGAAATTGTTCTCCTCAGTACTATTAGCTGAGCTCATAACCACCCACCCTCCTTCCTTCCCCTTCAGTTCATTTGCAACATTTGTTGCTAAATAGAATGTGAGGCTCTGTACTAGATACAATGTTACAAATTACATCAGCAGAACAAGGAGAGCAGTTCTGAAACTGAAAGTAAAAGCTGACAGGGAGATGCTAGGGAGAACACTGGGCGCTCTGGATTAATATAGGTGCACTTTGGCTAGGTGGCTTATGCCTAAAAATGTCCCTAGGGCAGCAGAATGGCAGATGAGATTCAATGTTGATAAATGTAAGGTGCATTTGGGGTTTAAAAATCCTTGTGCCACCTACACCATAAATAACTCTGAGATAAGTAAATCTCTAATGGAAAAAGATTTGGGGTTCTAGCAGATAACAGACTTAGCAAATGCCAAACAGCAATGGCTAGAGCTAGCAAGAAATTGTCTTGTATAAAGAGGAGAATAGATTAAAGAGAAAAAACATTATTCTCCCTCTTTACAAGGCACTGGTAAGGCCTCATTTGGAATATGCAGTGCAGTTTTGGAATCCCATATACAAGAGGGACATCTTGGAAATGGAAGCAGTTTAGTGAAGGGCAACTAAAATAATAAAGGGAATGGAGGGGCTTGACTATGCAGGCAGATTAAACAAGTTAGGGCTGTTTACATTATAAAAGTGATGTTTGTGTGGGGATATGATCATTTATACAAATATATTAATGGCCCATACAGTAAACTCTCTGGTGCACTGTTCACTAAAAGGTAATTCAGAGGACTCATGGAAATCCTTTAAGATTGGAAGAATCTTCAGGTTAGGAAAGGTTTCTTTACAGTGAGAATGGTGAAACTGTGGAACTGTCTTCCAGCAGATGTGGTAATGGCAAGTTCACTGAATAGCTTTAAAAGTTAGGTTAAATAAGGTTAAATACGTTTCTAAAACTAACAAATATTGAGAATTACTGGTATTCATATACTGCAGTTCTGGTTGATCCAGTGATACTTTCCAATTGCCATTTGGAGTCAGCTGGGTTTTGTTTTTGTGCCTTCCTCTGGATCAACTGTTAGGTAGGGTTAAAAAGGAGGGTGAAAAGGTTGGACTTGATGGACGTATGTCTTTATTCAACCTCAATAACTTTGTTACTATGTTACCATGTAAAGAACATGTTTTATATTGGTAGAAGCAATACTTACCCTTTAACCTATTACAAGTAATAGTTTATCATCACTTTGTAAAAATTGGACTAGATGGACATGTGTCTTTATTCAACCTAAATTACTATGTTACTATGTTATCAGGATTGGAAAAGGGGAGTGGATATTTATGATCAAAAATTACTTTTTGCTTTTTGGCTGGGTAGGATACTTTTTATTTCAAGCCAAATGTGAATTTAAACAGGGTAGCTAACACAAGAATATCCCTTTACATTTTAAAAGGTTAAACTTAGCGTGCATTAATTAAAACAAGATTATATGAAACCAAGTGTGATACTTAGTGTATCACACTTAGTGTAACCACCCTATTTAAAGTCATAATATGTCTATAAGTAATATACACCAAACCAAATAATGTTACTTTGTTCTTTAGTTTACATGAAAAATATCCAAACAATAGTATACACTTGAGTTAGACCTATATATTTTAACCATTCTTAAAGGAAATATAAAGGTTACTTGTTAATGAAGTAGCTATTGTACAAGCCCGGGGGAATGTTTTGCGTTTTCTCAAACTGCAAAGCACTGAATACAATACTCTCTGATGTAGCCTGTCATTCCCTTTTCTCAGCCCCAGGAATACTGTATACATTACTTTACACCATGAGTTATATTGTAAAGATATATTTATAGGAAGGAGGCTGCACAACCCCTTTTAAGCCTTTTGGATCACTAATTTGAAGTGGTGCTCAGGGGGGTAAAATTCAGGGGGGTAAAATTCTAAGAAGAAAACTTTATACAGTCTAGAGGGGAAAACCCTCTCTACCCAGACCCCCCACAATGGCACAACCACATAAATAGGTACTATTAAAAAGCAGTTTATTGGATTGATATCACATATATAAAATAACCCACACCAAATACACTACTAATACACCAACTCAACCACACTAGAGGAGTACACCACACTAGAGGAACCGCCATTAACCTAGACGTGTTTCGCTAAATTGCAGATACTGCACAGGCTTCGTCAGGGTCACATGGTCAGTGTGCTGGGCCGTCATCAAATACCCCAGCTCTTAAAGGTATATCATCCTTCTATTCAACAGTATAATACTAAATCCGAAACAACTTCCTAGCATTTTATTAGTCATACAGTTTCTCAATAGATCATCACTAAACAGCTCAGTAACAATTTATTAGCAACATATTTACGTCTAGATGACAACTAAATTGCATCAACTCCTGGATGCCAAAGGAGTCCTTATTAACCATTTAGCAGCTCAAATCCACACTAGTGGTACTCTATCAGTAATACAGCTCCTCGCTGAATGATAACTAAACAGCGTAGCAGTAATAATTTCTAAGGAATATAGTTCCCTATAACTAGCTGCTGTACTCCATATTTTCATGATGCCCCCATAGCTGTCATTGTATTCAATTTAATGACTCAAAATCACACTTATAGCTGAACTGCATATGCTCATTGAGGCCAAAGGAGGCCATGCTCTTAAATGTATAAATCCACAATAGTTCTCATTGGAGGATACGTTTATCCTAACCCCCCCCCCACGTACCCCCAAGGAAACTGTTTCTAACCCCATGAAGCTCCACTTTTCTGGTTGTTTACCATGGATCTCTATCATGTGTTTCGCTACAGCGGATCTTTCTGAGTTTACTTTTTTGATAGCTCTGTTGTGTTCTTTAATTCTTGTGGTAAGCAATCGTTGAGTCTTACCTACATATTTACATCCACAACTACACTGAATTAAATATATCTCTGCCTTAGATTGACATGATATATATTGATGGATAGAGAGTACCTTGCCATCATCTGCCACAATGGTCCTGTCTTCCTGCATAAGAGGGCACATTAAACATCTACCGCATCTTTTTTTGCCTTTCCGTTTTAAAGTACTCAGCTAATTGGTTTGGGGTTTTTTATCCACAAAATGACTAGGTGATAGACGACCCCTCAAATTAGGGACTCTCTTTGCCGTCAAAGACGGGAACCTCTCAATGGATTCTCCCAGATCTTTGTCCTCAAATAAAAGAAACCAATGTTTTTTCAGAATGGTTCGTATTTTGGACCATTCCCGATTATACCTGGTGATCAGACGAATTTTAGAGTTTTCCACACTTAAGGAGAGTGTGTCTACTTATTCTATTCGCCCTACTCCAACCACAGTTAATCATTTCTTCAGTGTACCCTCTTTGTGGAATCTCTCCGCTAAGTCTTTCGCTTGTGTCTCAAATGTTTTATTATCCGAACAATTTCTTTTTATGTGGAAGAATTGACCCACCGGGATTCCCCTGACCAGAGTGCGTGGATGATGACTCGATGCTTTTAATAGTGTGTTGGAAGATGTTTCATTTCTGTATGTATGTGTCTGCAATGTAGTGCCCACTTTACTTATTGACAAATCAAGAAAGTTTACTTCTATTTTACTGTACTCAAAAGTCAACTTTATATTATACACATTATCATTTAACTTAGAGACAAACTGATAGAGGCCTTCAGAAGTTCCTCTCCAAATCACGAGGACATCGTCTATGAAACGAATCCATAGTGCTTCTGATCCTGATCCCCAATTATTTAACTCACAGTATTCAGCTCCCAGAGACCGAGATGGAGGCAGGCATATGTAGGCGCACATGCTGCCCCCATCGCGGTCCCCCTTAGCTGTCGGTAGTATTTATTATTGAAAATAAACACATTATTGTGCAACAGAAATGATAATAGAGATATAGCTAGTTAGTATGTTAGTAACTTACTAGTAGTAAGTTAGTATGGGCACTAAATGTGCGATCTCTCATATCCAGGAACATTTTTGAGGCCTCAAGACCCACATGAGCAATTGAGGAGTATAACCCCTCAATGTCTAATGTTACCAATAGGGTGTCCTCCTCCAGAGTAACTCCTTCAAGTCTCAGCAGGACATCAGTTGTATCTTGAACATACGAGCTAAGGGACAAAAGAAAAGGTCACAGTAGAACATCTATGTATTTCCCCACATTCTCTGTGGGCCCCCCAATACCCGAGACAATAGGTCTCCCAGAGGGGAACTTCTTTTGTTTGAGTATTTAAGGAATATGGTAAAATGTGGGGATTTTCGGATATTTCCTCCACATGAATTCATATTCCTGTTTGGAGATTACTTTATCACTTAGACCTTTTTCAAGAATTGCCCTTAGTTTTCGCTGGATATCTAACATTGGTTTTGTGAGTGGCACCTCATACTGATGTTTATCATTCAATAACCTCAGTGCTTCCAATTTGTATTGCTGTTTAGTCATAATCACCACATTGCCTCCTTTATCGGCAGCCTGAACTATGAGATCTCCCCTTTGTTTAAGGTATTTGATCGCTTTAGCTTCTTCCTTTGTTAAGTTGGGGATGCCCATAGAGGATGTGGCTACTTCTTCAATTTATTTTGTTATTAATTTTACAAATAGATCAATATTAGGGAAAGTTCGAAAACGGACCCATTAAAGTCAATGGGCGTCAAATATTTCGAAAAGTTCTAATTAAATACAATTAAAATATCAATGGTAACTTAATGTAAATGGCTGTGGGACCTGGGAAATGGTCTGGGGAACATGTTCCAATATCCAGAACATTCGAAAAATCAATTTTACTCTCACTCGCGCTATTTTCGAGTTCGTTTGCGCCTAGGTACCATGTACATTTTACTCGCGGATTCGATGCTCGCGTATAGGCTTTAATGGACACTTTACTTGTAGATTCGATGTTCGCACCTAGATACCATGGATATTTTACTCGCGGATTCGATGCTCGCGTATAGGTTTTAATGGAACTTTACTTGCGGATTCGATGCTCGCGTTCGTGCCTAGATACCATGGACACTCGCGGATTCGATGCTCGCATATAGGTTTTAATGGACACTTTACTCGTGGATTCGATGCTCGTGTTTGCGCCTAGATACCATGGACGTTTTACTTGTGGATTCGATGCTCGCGTATAGGTTTTAATGGACCCTTTACTCACGGATTTGATGCTCGCGTATAGGTATAATAGGCATTTTACTCATTACACATTCGAACAGTCGAACATTCAATATTTATTGAAAGTCCGAAAATATTGAAAATCCGGGTCTGGGATAGTTTGAGAATTTGTTTCGGATTTAGTATTATACTGTTATTAAATCGCTACGGTGTATATTTATCCTGCATTTACTGAGCCACTATATGTTGATGTTGAATATGAATAATATGTAATATGTTAAAACTCACATTATAGGGAATGGCCATATTATCAGTAAACACACACCATCATGAGTTAAATGTAAATAATGTGTTGAATAGAAGGATGATTAACCTTTAAGAGCTGGGGTATTTGATGATGCCCCAGCACACTGACCATGTGACCCTGACGAAGCCTGTGCAGTATTAGCAATATGGCGAAACACGTGTAGGTTAATAGCGGCTCCTCTAGTGTGGTGTATTCCTATACCTCCAACCTTGCAATAGGAACAACCAGTATAACTATCGCGGAACGTGTGCATAAATACGGACTTGGCCGGTTCAATTCTACTCCAGAAACGTGACATTGGACTCTGAGTTGGGTGAAGAGAGTGGTCTGTCCGTGAAGATAGGTATCGTATCAGTAAGTCGGACTTGGCTTCTCACAGTAAGCCCCGAAATTTATGATTCCTGTGATTTGTGAGCTTGGGAGGGTAATGCACACTCAGGGAGTTTTGCCTTGTTTTTAATTAACCGGGGACGCCCGGTGGAGTTGGTGTATTAGGAGTGTATTTGAGTGGGTTATTTTATATATTTGATGTCAATCCAATAAACTGCTTTTTAATATTATTTATGTGGGTGTGTCGTTGTGGGGGGTCTGGGTAGAGAGGGCTTTTCCCTCTAGACTGTATATAGTTTTATTGTTATATTGTAAAGAGCATCATTTTTTTTTTTAAGCTACCTTATAACTGGCTGAGACGTGGATGTTACTATTCACATATACCATCACCATAGTATCTCTCCTTTGTTCTTTTATTTGCCAACATTTGCCTGTGCCAACATGACCTCCCATTATGGCTTTGCCACACTGACATCCTTACCTAACCGAATATGAAAATTAGAGACTGACACTCCCATTATTAGATAGAAAACCAGCATACTACAAGTTTCATAGTTAAAAATCCCAGGAGGGACTGTATGCCACTGAACTTTAACTTATTAACCAAAAAATGTTTTTTTAATTTTTTTTATTTAATTTCCCATTTACAATATGACCTATTATAACCCAGCATGTGATAGTTTTTATTCAGTTGCTGTTTATTAAAAGTAAACTGGGGTAAATTTGGTCTGGGCGCTAACCGACCAACCTTATTTTACCTCATTTTTTATATAAAACTTTCTTCTAAATTTGATAGACACAGATGGTTTAAACCCAGTTACAAAACATGTTAGTAACTGGTCTGTCTACCTCAGAATTTTTTCTTTTTTTAAATCTTAAAAATCCTATCCATAAAGTAACAGTGATAAGATAACTATGCACTTCCCCTTTAACTACCTTTTTTCTAGTATCTGCACTAAGTTCAGACCAAGAGGGGTAGTAGTATGGCAACATCTCTCACATAGTTTTAGTATTAACAGTAATCGTTCTAACAATAGAAACATTAACAATAGAACAGAAACTTTAATAATCAATAATCAGCTGACCTGAAAATTGTACAAGCAGGAGAAGTAGTTAGACTGCAACTTAACCCTCCACATTTGCCATTGACATCAGGCCTTGTGGGACAGGACAGGGGAGGACTGGGACCTTTTGGCCTGGGGGCAAATACAACCAACTGGTCCTTTTACAGGATCACAAAATGTTTGACACACACACTTTGTTTCAGTTACGCCCATTTTTAAAACTACTATTCTCATTTTACATGGTTGCCTGCAACTTTTTTAAGTGTATGATAGGGTTTATAACTAATTGACTAATAAATTGGAGGGCTGACAACACTGGCTAATGAACTGGAGAGCTAATAACACTGGATAATGATCTGGAGGGCTGACAACACTGGGTAATGAACTGGAGGGCTAATAACACTAGCTTATAATCTGGTGGGCTGACAACACTGACTAAGGATCTGGAGGGCTGAGGTAACACTGGCTTATGAACTAGAGGGTGGGCTAAACACTATCTAATGAACTAGAGAGCTGATAACACAGCACTGGATAATGAACTGGAGGGCTGAGTAACAATGACTAATGAACTGGAGGGCTAATTACACTGGCTAATGATCTGGAAGGCTGACATAACACTGGGTAATAATCTGGAGGGCTGACAACACCGGCTAATGAACTGGAGGGATAATAACACTGGCTAATGAACTGGCAGGCTTACAACACTGGCTGATGATCTGGAGGGCTGATGTAACACTGGCTAATGAACTAGAGGGCAGACTAACTCTGGCTAATGATCTGGAGGGCTGACATCACTGACTAAGGATCTGGAGGGCTGACATAACACTGGCTTATGAACTGAAGGGCTGACTAAGAGTATCTATGAACTGGACAGCTGATAACACTCGATAATGGACTGGAGGGCTGATTAACATTGGCTAATTAAACTGGAGGGCTAATAACACTGGCTAATGATCTGAAGGGCTGACAACACTGGCTAATGATCTGGAGGGCTGACATAACACTGGCTAATGATCTGATGGCTGACATCACTGGCTTATGATCTGGAGGGCTAATAACACTGGATAATGATCTGGCAGGCTTACAACACTGATTAAGGATCTGGAGGGTTGACGTAACACTGGCTAATGAACCGGAGAGCTGACTAACTCTGGCTAATGATCTGGAGGGCTGACATCACTGACTAAGGATCTGGAGGGGTGACGTAACACTGGCTTATGAATTGAAGAGCTGACTAACACTGGCTAATGATCTAGAGGGCTGACGCAACACTGGCTAATGAGCTGGAGGGCTGATAAATAATCTCCTCTCTAAATGAAACCATAGGATTGGATATACTAAAGGAATCAAACTAGCCACTATCTACCTAAAATAGGTAGTGCATAGGATTTTCTACTACTTCTTTAGGGCCAGATAATTGAGAGACACAATCCTGTCTCTTTTATGAAGGATGTATAGTAGGTCTGTAACTCTATCCCTCTTGCTGTTTCCTCTTCTTATGGCAAATCATGGCTTTGCAATTTTAAGGTGTGTTTTTATTTTTTATACAAGACAGTTAAGCCCATTAAATAACAGGCGCTAGACATCTCTCTATCTCTCAAACAAAAAGCCACACACAGATTCACGGACACACATTAGGGCTTTTATTATATAGGATTATATTTTAAGGCATCTTTGGGTTGATTAAAAAAAAACGTACAACAAATGTACGATCACCCATACATGAACGAACGATCGTACGATATTACTACTTCCCTTCCGAAGGGGGCCGGACCGGTAGCGGCATCCCTAATTGACTGAGAGGCAGCCAATCAGGGACGCAGCTGCCGGCTGCACAGAACGCAGGACAGGGGAGAGAGTTTAGGTAAGTAGAGTTTGGGGGACTTTCTGACAAATCTTTTATAGCGGTTGGGGCTGGGGGAAGGAACCCTACTATGTGGCAAAAGTTCTTTATGCTAGGGGGGGGGAAAGCAAAACGGGAGGGAGAGGGAGGGGGAAGGGCTGTAGTGCATATGCCAAGGAGAACCATTTGGAGCTGGGATGTAAGGTAAGGATTTTATTACACTACAGAGTGGGGCCAGTATGGGGTTAAGTTATAGTTTTGGGGGTGGACATGCCCTTTAAAATTAATTAGAATTAATAATTCCCCCCCCCCAACTGTGATCTTGTCCACCCTTCGCCATTTCTAATGACAATATGGTCATCAACACTGTTGAATCTGCATGCTGCCTTTGAGCAATCTTTGACTCCCATCTTTACTTTTGTCACCATGCTCACAATGTCACTATCAACAGGATGTATCATTTTCTCCTTTGCAATATTGCCAAAATGCGCCCTTGCCTTTCTCGCTCCACTACTAAAATATTTATGCATAGCCTTATACTCTCCTGTCTTGACTACTGTAACATTCTAATTCTGTCAGTAGCCTGTTATCTGTCACCTATCCACTCTATCTTAAACTTAGCAGTGTGGATTTCCAGGTGGCTAGCGTGTCAAGGCACATTGTATGAAACTTTTTTATGTCTTTCTAATATGAAGACTGAAGAAAAGGGATACCAAGTGGTGGTTGTAAACACTGTACAGCTGTTGTCTATTGCATGTATGTGGTGAGACCCTCTAATATAGGTTTGGTCTGCCGCTGGGTATATATGAATTTTTATAGATGTGTATCTATTTACCTATTTAGGGATTTAATTCTGTTAGAATATGGCTCAATGCTGTTTAAACTAAGGGTTTCCTCCAGCTTCAAATGATGTGCTGTTTGTAAAACATGAGACAGTCTTAGCCAATACTACACAGGAAGTGATGTGTATGTTGGAAAGTGGATATAAAGGATGATACTTTGCATATTTCTCTAGGTAACCTGGGAGGGAGAAATATGTGTTTATATGCTAGATTATTAGGGCAATGCTATTTTTATAACATGAGGCTGTGAGGTACCTTCTGTTATAAGAAGGCTCTATTTCATTTTATACTCTGTGAGGATCTTTTAGCTCCTTTAACCCCTACATCTCATTAAGCTATATAGCCAATTAGTCTCCTGTGCTGTCATAACCCCATAGGGACACTAAATCTGGAATTTGCTGTGGTAAATAATAATAAGTATGAACCTATCTTTTAAATCTGGATCCTGCATAGGGTCTCAGGTTGCCCAATGTTGCGATTTAGTTTAAACTAGGCTGAATTACATCTGGACAGATGCCTTAGCTACAGGACATTAAGAAGAAACTTACTGCAATTAGCGAATCCTGGGAGTTGTAGTTTTCAAACATGTGAAAGGTCCTAATTTTAACACCCCTGCTCTATACCATTAGGCTGTATTACATCTGGACACATGCCTTAGCTACAGGACATTAAGAAGAAACATACTGCAAACAAAAAATGCTGAAATCTGTAGTTTTCAAACATGTGAAAGGTCACATGTTCAACACCCCTGCTCTATACCATTAGGTTGTATTGCATCTGGACATATGCCTTAGCTACAGGCTATAAATGAGATACTTTGCATGCCCCTGCCCATTTCATTGCGAGTCAGAAATATGTGTTTATATGTTAGACTATTAGGGCAATGCCATTATAACTACATGAGGCTGTGAGGTACCTTCTGTTATAAGAAGGCTCTATTTCATTTTATATTTTGTGGGGAGCTTTGAGCTCCTTTAACCACATCTCTCCCTAACCTATAAAGCTAATCAATTTCCTGGGCTTCCAAGTCCTAACCCCATAGTGACTGTAAATCTGGAACTTACTGTGGTAAATACTAATAAGTATGAACCTAGCATGTTAATCTGGATACTGGATAGGGTCTTGGGTTGCCCAATGAGGCTGTTTACCTTGAACTGCATATTGTGGCAGGATTGCCTGGGTCTCTTCTCAGACCTGCAGATTTATTCCATATAAAACCTCTAGATTCTAGCTGTAAGGCAGGTGGAACAGGTAAGGAATAATATGTGTGTGTGTGTTTGATCATGTAATATAATTAGGACCTTCAGGCTTTTTGCATTCGGGCCTCCCCCTGGATGCTTGCTGGGAGCAAAAAGGAAGGGCAAGTTTGGAAAGGTTCCTGATGCCTACCAGCTGAAGGGGCCTATAAGTAGCCTCTCTCTAGCCCTACGGCTTAACAGCTAAGGGCATAAGGGAGAGGCAGAAAGATCCCAAACCACATTTCTGCATTTGTTGCTGGTATCACTGAAAGCATGACCCTGAGCATTCAATAATTTAAAAAAAATGGTTCTGTTTAGGTTTAACTGCACATTTTGGCAGAATTGCCTGGTTCTGTTCTTGGTTTGCCTGGAAGTTCCGCTGGAACCTGATGACTGTTTGAATAACAGTTTAAAATATGCCTGTAAAAAGATTTTATAGACACTATCTACACATAGCAAAACACATATAATTTCCACCGTGCACCAGTGGATATATACTCCTATGGCTATACCGGTATACCATATGTGTGTCTTATCTTTTGATGGGTATTGACGGATAGAAATATGTTTTTAATTATGTTTATGCACTTTTCTTATCAAATCCCATACTATATACTAAAAGACAACAGTAAATCATATGGATCAAGGACACAAAAGCTAGAGCACCTCGTCATTAATCTCCTCCCGTCATCAACCTCCTGTCCGTGCCCCGCTGGAGAAGTCGGCGCACTCCACAGTGGGAGGAGGGATGATGACGCAGCACTCCCACGGGCCCCCAAGACAAAAAGAAGGCTCATAATGGTAAATGGAGAGGGGGGGGGAGTAGGAGGAGAGAGACGTGGGGGGGGAGGGGTGAAAGGGAGGAAGAGAAGGCCGTAATGGTAAATGGAGAGATGGGTGGGGAGGGTTGACCAATTCTTAAAAAGAATTGGGGGTTTGCTGGTAGTTGTATAAATAAAGGATATTTTATCATATATTCCTTGTGTTGCCCTGTACATTCCACCTGTCTTTCCTCATATATTTGTTGTTGTTAGAAGGTAGGGTGTATGATTGCTAATAGAGCATTATCATAGGAGTTAGTGCCTGTTAATTTTCTTATGTGATCTTATATACTAAAAGATACGTGTAAATGATATGGATCACGGACGCAAAAGCGTGAGCACCGCAACATCAATCTCCTCCCACTGTCCGACAGCTGATGCACATTTCGCCCAATCACGTGGCTTCCTCAGGGTCGAAGCCACGTGATTGGGCGAAACGCGCGTTCGTCAGCTTACCCGGCGTCTGTGTAGGAGAGAAGTCCAGTGTAAGGTCCACTGCATAGCAGGAGGGAGGTGGGAACCGGCAACGTAGTGTGCCTTATGTTTATGGATACTGCGAGACTCAAATCGGGTGAAGAGATGTGAACGGGACTGTAGCGTGCATACTGGGGGAGTGAGGATCTAAAGCTAGGTACACACCTAGCGATTTTTCCTCCTGACCGACCGTTCGATACTTTCGACCGGTCGGCCAGGAGGAAGGACTATCGGTCACTGCAAAAGCAGCCGCGTCCGATAGTCACCTCGACCGATCATGCGGTCCTCTATGGACCGCACGATCGGACGAGGTTTTTCACCCTGTCCGATCGTCCTTTCGTCCGATTCGGAGGAACGGTCGATCGGACATGGGCACATTCGGATGCGATAATTTCGGTCCGATCGACCGATACACTGAACTATCGGTCGATCGAACCGAAATATCTCATTGTGTGTACCCAGCTAAAGTCACCGCGACCGATCGTGCGGTCCATAGAGGACCGCACGATCGGACGAGGTTTTCCACCCTGTCTGATCGTCCTTTCATCCGATTCGGACGAACGGTCGATCGGACATGGGCACATTCGGATGCGATAATTTCGGTCCGATCGACCGATACACTGAACTATCGGTTGATCTGACTGAAATATCTCATCGTGTGTACCCAGCTTAAGAGACGGGATCGGTCCATGAGTAACCTCTATCCTTGTTATCAGTACCCAGTGCCTGTCAGTAAGTCCCAAACAGGACAGTTTGTTATGCGTGGGCACCTGAGTATTCTGTTATTTGGATTATAATTTTGGTACACAGCTGGATATCTCCCAGTGGACCTCTCTCATTAATTGTGACTTACCAGCTGAATGAGATTATACTGGGACAATCTCCTTGTTTCTGATACCGGGTCTATCATTGAATTTTTGGTTGCTGCTTTCAGGGACGCCCGAATTGTGTTTAGAATATACTTCAATAATTTTAACAATATGTGTTTTCAATAAAGTTATCTTTTTATATCATAATGTGCATTTGTTACCTACATGGTGGTTGATAGATTGTTAAGGGATCCAAGACTGTATATATCCTACAATTGGTTTACAAGGCATTTAGAGTGCTATAGTGGGATCTTTGGGGTCTATCCCTATTTTCTAGACTGTATGTAGTTTAAACATGTTGAAATAAAGCTCATTAGCAGCAAAGTTCTGCATGGTACCCCCCTTAATCTATTTTCTTTGATGATTAATCCTTTACAAAAGCATATTCTATTCTATATAGAGATGAGTTAAAGGGCAAGTCCAGACTTCAAATGAAAAATAATATACATGTAAATCACCCCCCAAAACCCTAAATAAATAAACCCTGTAATAGTTTGAAATTTCAAATATATCTATGTCTAATGGTGGCCATAGACGCTACAATTCGATCATACAATCCATGGGGAAAATTTACAAATGGCCTGATGGAGAAATTATTGGAAGATCTTTGAAAGATTTTTCAACAATCGTCCATACACGATCTGATGGTCATACGATATTGGGATATTCCGAAATATCGGAATATAAGTGTCTATGGCCACCATACCCTGAAATCCTTCACAATGTCCTGATTTTCCTGATTCTGTTTCCTTGTTCTTTCAGTTAGTAACTGTCAGTAATGGATTTGGCAGTTGACATCATAGCTAATGACTGAATGCTAATCCTCCAGCTGCCTTATCTAGGCATGCTCAGGCTCAGTACAGGTCACTAAATTGCCCAGTTTCCACAAGGCATCCAGAAGCATAGCAGGCATACAGTAATCAATTTGGAGGACAAAGTAGAATATATCAACATATTTTAAAGTGGCCATTCCTTCTAGAACAGTGTTTCTCAACCAGGGGTCCGGGGACCCCTAGGGGTCCCAGAGAGGTTGCATGGGGGTCCCCAAGAGATTGACAGAAACTGTATGAATCCACCATTGTAATTAATAAAGATTTATTTTTCTATATATTTACCAATGTTCTGTATAAATGATGTGTTTGGTGTGTTGATGTGTGAGAGAAAAGGTAAAGTTTTTATGTAAGTGTCCCCACCCTGCAATGAATTTGAGTGCATTTCTTTTCAATAGAGATATATTGATAGATCTATCATTTATATTTATATAAATTATGTATTTTGATGATTTTATGACTGAGAAAGAAAAAGATAAATAATAATACATAATTATAATTTTATGTAGGGGTTCCCCGAGACACGAAAATAGTTTCAACGGTTCCCCACAGATAAAAAGGTTGAGAAACACTGTTCTAGAAGATGTCATTATGAGGGTGGAGTTATCCTTTAAAATTGGAACATTTTGCAATGTAAATGAAAAGCACTAATTTAAAGAACAACTCCGCCCTCATAAGAACATCTTTTAGAAAGAATGGCCTCTTTAAAATATGTTGATATATCCTACTTGTCCTATGAATTCATTACTGTATGCCTGCTATGCTTCTGGATGTGTCATGGAAACTGAGCAATTAAGTAACCAGTTCTAAACCTGTATTGAGCCTGGGCATGCTCAGAAGAGGCAGACGGGATTAACATTGTCATTGGCTGTGACGTCATCTGTCAAATCCATAACGGAGAGTTGCTAACTGTAAGAACCAGGAAGTAGAAACAGGGGCACCAGGACATTGTGCAGGATTTCAGGTTAGACTTATATATTTCAGATTTCAAACTATTACCGTTTAGGGTTTTGGAGGGTGATTTACCTGTATGTAAGTTTTCATTTTAGGGCTGGACTTGCCCTTTAAACATTCTGGGGAGTACAGTGAGGAGTAGTCTGGGTGTGACTTTCTGTCTTACATTAAAGCAGAACTGCAATTAATAATCACAGGCTGTTCAATACACCAGCATTGGAATTTCACTCGAGAACATTTCGTCAGGAAAATAGGAAACTGAGAAAATGCACCTAAAATTAGGCAAGTTGTGTTTTCTATAATACTACCTGCTGTTTGTCATACGCGGCTACATTATTATGAATTCCTATCAGATTGGAACATTCTACAGACAGCATCCTTATTATGTGCAATGTCTGCTTGTTGCTTCACAGTTTCAACTACGAGTCAAACCACAAGTAAAAGGTCTGCTGGAGGGAATAACTTGCTTTGTTTAGATTTAAGTTCTCTCTATTTACAGCCACAAAAGGCATTATGCAATTACCTTTAGGTGGTTTCTAATATATCAACAGTGTGCTTGGTTTGATATATATTTTGGAATTATAATAGTTGTATTACCTTCTTAACAATGAAAATAATCACAATTAGGAAAACATTAGCATTGTCATAAGCTACTTTTTTTTTCAATTTTCATTTTAATGCACAGGTAATTTGGGGGGGGGTTTGCATTCATTGCAACAGCTGGCAACACTAATACCTGTATATTGTGACATTATATCATTATATTATATCTTATAGCAATTTTCATTGATCCACCAATTTTGGCACAAAGTACCTTCCGGCCCCAGGTACTTAACAATTTTGAAAATTAATTATGCAGAATATTTAGATTTTTTTAAATTCCCATTGACAATGGGTCCACTTACGGATTTTTGAATTTTTAGATTTTTTCAAAAATCTGCCAATTTACAAGCGAAATGGATTTCAGTGAGTTCGGCAATCTCTATTTATGATGTAGATAGCACAATGTTACACCCCAAATTCACCCCTTAATCAACCGTTAATCAACATCTTATCTCATCTGTCACGCAGCTGCCAATTTAATAATTTATCTAGGTCTGTTTTGTGTGCCTTAATGTTTTCCTTGCTATTTCTGCTCTGTAGGATAATGTGAAAGAAAGAAATAAAGCAGATTTTTTTATCCAACTCCTTCACACTCCGATACAACAGATGTGCTTGGTATGTAAGTACTCTATGCTCCTTGCTGTTGGAATGAGAGTCCTTGTACAGGATGTTTCTATATTCTGATGTGTGGTGTTTCTCCACTGTGTTTCCTGTGATTCGCCTGCATCATCATTGCATTTAGCATAAGTACCTGTGTTATTATGCATGTGTGTAGAAGGTCACAGAAGTTGTTCCTCTTGATGAGCAGTGCCTATTAAGTGGGAAGTGTTTAAAGGTGCATGTTTTAAAGGGCATGTCCACCCATTTTTAGGATTTTTTCTGTAGTGTAGGGCACCCTCCCCCAGCCCCAACCGCTATATTACTTTTTGCAGAAACTTCCCCGATCATTACTTACCTTACCTCTCTCCTCCGGCGTACTGTCCCGGCCCTCTGCTTGCATGAAACTGCAAGCAGGGGCCGGACCGGCAACCGCATTCATGATTGGCTGAGAGGCAGCCAACCACGGACACGGCTTAGGGCTGCACAGAACACCGGGGGAAAGAGGTAATGTAAGTAGAGTTAGGGAGAGCTTCTGCTAAAAGTAATATGGCGGTTGGGTCTGGGGGAGGGAGCCCTTCACTACAGAAAAGGAGTTACACACTAGGGGGAGGGAGAGCAAAACGGGTGGGAGAGGGAGGGAGGGGAGGAGGGCTGCAATGCGCATGGCAAAATTTGCCCGGAGTAGAGACAGGAGGCAGAGTCCTATATGGACTCTGCCAGGCACCTGGGGGCCAGTTTTTGGGACTTTTGACACACATTACAGGAGAGCCATTTGGAGCTGGGATGTAAGGTAAGGATTTTTATTCACTACACAGTGGGGCCAGTAGTGGGTTAAATTATAGTTTTGGGGTGGACATGCCCTTTAAACAAGAAACACCTCTATTAATACATCTTTAGCAGTGGACTACACTGATTTATAAGTGGACTGCACTGACTGGTAGATATAATAGGGATGGGGAATATTGTACACATATACTATAATTATACAGAATTATATATTATATAATATACTGTATATTATACAGTATATTATTTATTACACTGTTTTAGTGGGTTTCTTATTACTGTTTTAAAGGGTTTATATCCCTTCTGGTAATAAAGGAGTTTTAGTGTATGATATTCAGAGTGTTGCAGCCTGCATCTTTTTTGATATATGTTATTTTTGTATATATTCACTAGACTGTTCTTACCTGTCATTTTGTCCTGTTGAGTGTTGACTGGCTGACAAGTTAAATATTCCAGCAAATACAACTTAAGATGCAATGACTCAATCCTGACTTGGCGTGTTCCATTAAAGCTCTCCTTTACTTTTATCTTTATTCATGCAACTAAATATAACAAGCAAATACATTTGGCTAATTTATCAAGTTCCTTTGCCAAAGCAACAAGAATTGATAGGAATGCCACGGAAACACCTGTTATAATTTACAAACTGGTTTGTTTATTTGATCTTGGTTCCAGTCAGTTGTTTAAAGGAACACTAAACCCAAAAAAATAAGTATTTGCCATTTGTTTGTATTATTATTATTATAGTATTATTATACGCTCGGGGGACCTGGAACTTACCTTACCGTGCTCCACTCGCAGCTGCTTCTTCACAGAACAGCTGTTCTCTCCCGATCGCGTGCCCTATCTTTTGTATTGGCACGCATGCGCCTAAGATAGGGCACGCGGTCGGGACAGAGCGGCTGTCAGTGAAGAAGCGGCTGCGAGTGGATCGCGGTAAGGTAAGTTCCAGGTCCCCCAAGCGTAATATTATTCACAGGGAGGTGAGAATAAGCGTTCTTACCTCCCTGTGAATAATACAAACAAATGGCAAATACTTATTTTTTGGGGTTTAGTGTTCCTTTAATATTAATGAATGCTTTTTAGCACTTTAGCAAGATTTCCATGGTAAAGCAAAAATGTTACTGCTATTTTAAAGTTAGTCCCAATATGTGTGTTATGTAGTGTTTTCCATTTTGCATGCGTTTTACAAATCGTAATGGATTTTAAAATATAAAAGGGATCGCGAGAATCAGTTCCCACTATATAATTTGCATACCGAATCTATTCAGGCCATTTTAATCCACATGCGTGCACGACTTTTGAATATAAAAAGGGATCGCGAGAATCAGTTCCCACTATATAATTTGCATACCGAATCTATTCAGGCCATTTTAATCCACATGCGTGCACGACTTTTGGTCTGTTTGTGTCAGAATAGAATCACACTTTAATAAAAATCTATGGGAACGTAAAAAAAAACAAAAAAACTAACACACGCAAACAAACTTATTTTTTGCATTTTCTCCAATATTTCCTGTGATTTTCAAAAAATGCACACCAACGCAAACGGAACGGAAAAACACGGACACCTTTGCATTGTCCTAAACGTTGTAATCCTTAGTTGATACTAAGCACTAATACTAATACAATATATTATTGTTTTAGGGCTAGGCCACACTGCTGCGTTTTTTCATATCATTGAAAACGCGTCAACGCACCGAAAACACGTTTTCGGGTGCGTTGCGATTTGCGTTCTGCATTTTAAATCGCAATCGCATGCGGTTTTCAATAGTTAATGAAAAAAACGCATGCGCAAACGCAACAAAATCGCACGCGATTGCGTTTGCTTTGCAGTGTGGCCGTGCCCTTATAGCATACTACTACCTCCCTTTGTGGTGCCTGTGAGGGACTGTTTGTGAGTTTGTTTGTCAAAGATCCATTTGTGTCTTGGCTGACAGCTCACCATGCCTCTCCAGCATGTCTACCTCTTTTATCCCTAACATTAGAGATTGATAGTCATGTATGCTTAGAAGAAGTTGAGGTATATTTGGAGAGGCTCACTGAGGCACCAGTTAAAGCCATACTGTGGCATGGAGACAGTAAGAAATGACAAGTGAATAAAAAGGAAGAAGACTAAATTAAATAAATAGTGGAAAAGGGGATATTAAATGATAAGTGGGCCCCCAGAACTCCACATATACAATACATTGCATTATCCTAGTGGAGACAAATTAGAAAGTTCTAATTTAAAACAATGTAAAGGAATTCAAAACCGGTGTGTTGCGCAATTCAACTTCCTCTCTCTGAACCGAAATTCTTCCAGCCTGCTGTATAGAGTGAGTTCCCTCTTCTAGGTGTGCAGAGGGTCTTTCTGAATTCTCAAATCCCATGTGAGAAAAGTATTTGGTGGTGCTTTTAACATCATACTGGCAAGGTTTCAAACGGGCAATTATCTGAAAGAAAATAATGTAAAAATAACTAATATTTACTGCTTTAGGGATAGGGGTTGTAGATCTAGATTTCCTATCTGTCTTCCCCAATCCCATGCCAAATCTGATTGTCTGTCTCTCTATCTGTCTATCATCCATCTATCTTCTATGATCTATAAATCCATTCATCTATGGCTGGGTACTCATCATACAATATTTTGAAAAATATTGTATGGTGATCTTGGTCGCCTTTTCGTCCGCATTGAACAATATGTTGATAAATCATGGCATATCATGTGGTTCTCTATGGGGATGCATAATAGGTCATGGTGAACTGAAGCTACTTTTGCCGCAGTCGACATCGGTTTGTCTCAAAGTTCTTCCTAGCCTAAGCTTGTGGTCATGGTATATCTGTTGTATTCAGTTAGTTCAACTGGACTTAAAGTTTAGTTCTTGAAGATGTTTCGCTAGTCATCCGACTGGCTTCCTCAATTCAGAATGACTTGTACTTCCTCCATGTAAAGGATGGCCACAATGGGTGAAACTGGAGATCCCATAGCACACCCATGTATTTGCTTATAGAACTTATCCCTGTATTTGAAATAGGTGGTATTCAGGCACAAGTCCAGTAGGGTTAGCATATTGGCAAAAGAACGTGACTGGTTCAAGAGTGGTGTCAAGGAGGCCATTTAAAGAAACCAAGCCTGAATAGTGGTGGGGGGGTTTCGAAACCAACTGTCTGCCATGTACAATGCTGTTTTGACACCTTACCCTGGGCGTTCCTATAACACCTCTTAGCCACAATGCAATCATGCCTTGCATTCAGAAGGTCCTTAACACCTGGCTGTGATATGCTAATTGGGACTTTACAGGGTACATAATTGCCCTGAATTGAGTAAGCCAGTTGGATGACTAGTGAAACGTCTTCAAGAACTAAACTTTAGGTCCAGTTGAACTAACTGAATACAACAGATATGTCCTAGCCTAAGTTTATGTGTCTCCATCTGTCTGTCTATCCAATTTAAATGTGGACGTATTGGTACACACAATGGATGCAACACAGTCAATGGACTGATACACTTTTGCCTGTAAGGCATATGACTAAAATATCTTTATAAACAGATGAACTCTCTCACTAACTGTCCTGGACCTTGGTCTATAGTCTTTGTTAAAAGTCAGTCCTTCTGCTCCTGTAACCCATGGAATGTTCCACAGAAGCAGCCTCTTCAGGCAAGGTTACAATCTGGACCCAGCCACTTTTACCTCTCTTACTGAACCACTGCAGTCCCGCTAGTTACTGTATACTCCACTGACAACCTAGTTACAGCTACTGATCTGCTTCACATTATGTTTCATCCCCATCTCCTCTAGCCTGTAAGCTCTCTTTGGGAGGGCCCTCCTTCTTATTGTACCACAGTAATGCTGTAACTTACCACACTGAATGGTGCTGGACCAGCACTTGAATTATTTGCACTTTGTATTATTATCACAACCATTGTATGTAACATGTATGTTTTCCTCATGTATTTTAATGCAACTATAAAGCACCACGGAAGATGTTGGCGCTATATAAATCCACAATAATAATAATGTAATTCTGCTTGCTGCTATGCTTCCATCATATACTGTTGGTGCAAAAGATGGGAGAGAGTCTTTCTAGTCTAGTGATGAGGTTCAGCTTCTTCTTAAAGGGTAACTGTGGTCTCCATACTGTACATTGGAAAGTGCTCTCTCATACTTTTAAAACAACCCTTGAATCATGTTTCTAGTTTTTTTGGATCTTAAGTTATAGGCTTGTAAAGTAATACTTTTCAGACTGCCCTGTCTCTGTGTCTCTGTGATAGACACGTGTTATAAGTTAAGTCATAAACCCCACCCCCAAAATGTATCTTTTCTGAAACTAGTTACAGACTTGCAACCATTCTCTGTCCATTCCTCTACCTTTGGGCACCTTGGAGAAAGGAATAAAATATGTGACTAGCGTTAAAAATTTATTTAAGTTTGGCGGCAGGGTGCCAAGTCGGTTCATATAGCTAAATAATGCCATTCACTCTTAACTTTATTTGCTTCACCCTGCTGTGATTTTACAAGAATATTTATACTTACCCAATAAATCACACACAGCAGTAAGAGAGCAGCAAGTATAGATGCAAGTGAAATAAGTATGATTGCCCAGAATGGAACTGAAATAAAAATAAAAGAGATCTAATAGTTTAAAGGACAACTAAAGCCTCAGAACAACACTCTTTCAGAAGGAAGAGCACTTTAACATAAAACAATTAATATGTGTTTCACCTCTCATTTTGATACATTTGCAGGGGAATTTACCTTTCTAACATGGGGATTGTGATTTATTTCCCAACACTCCAGTATCACACAGTGTGGTCACTGACCATTATGTGCCTTACATATGTTCAGTCCTAAGAAACTGCAGGAATTTGCTACAGTGGGTTCAGTTGATCACACCCACTAGTAGCCTATAGTCAATCCTTTTACAGAACTATTTGGCAAGGGAGCATGTGACTGAGGTCAGGGATGTGGCTGATCACTGTACATACGGTTATTTCATCCAGTTCTTCAGAGGTTTACATTTACTTTAATGCTATAGTGGGATTTTACATTTTATTGTAACGTGTAAGGTGTTTTTAGATGGGGTATTTTCAAATTTTGGTAAGTAAAACTGAACTCCCTAATCCTTCAGATGCTATAAGACAGCACCTCATATTACACTGCAATTCTGTCTAAAAGTTGCTTGTATTTAAAACCTGGTGTTACATTATGTAAAATTCTCACTATGTGCATACTTACATTTTCTACATTACTAGCGGTAGTTGCAAATTTCCCCGCTATTGCAGCAATCACCCAAGAACTCATAACCGCAGGTGCATTGCTGTAAACTGATTTTAACGGTCTCCAAACTAGTTATAGTTAAGCAAATGGATATTATCTTACATTTTAGAATGAACCATGACTGCAGGTAGTCAGTAGAGATGGGCACAAAACCGAACTCGAATCTGAGTTCGAGACGAACTTTATGGACTATTCTAACTAGTTCGTTTTTCTGGACTTTACGGACCATTCGCTAACCCTAGAATGTATCTTTTGCTAACCCTCGAATGTAGCCTTCACTTTTCGGTAACCCTTGAATGTATGGATAACATTCGCTAACATATAATGGTGGGGAGACGCACTCATAGAAGATATTAACTTTATTGTGACGTGCGGTGCACGACGTTTCCGGGTTTCCACCTTCTTTGCTAACCCTCGAAAGTTTTGTTTGTTTTCGGTTACCATCAAAAGTATTGTTCGATTTCGGTAACCCTTGAATTTATGGTTCTATTTTCGGTAACCGTCGAAAGTATCGTTCGGTAACCCCCAAATTGTCCGTAACCCTCGAATGTAGCTTGCGCAAAACCCAATAATTGCCTGCTCGTGTGGAAGAAGTGTTTTAACAAGTTTTGGTGATAGTGAAATGTTCCCCAGACCATTTCCCAGATGTCACAACCATTTACAGTAAGTTACAATTGTAGTTTATCTGTAAATCAAACAGACTTTTCGAACTAATACTTCCCCATTCAAACTTTTACTGAAGTTCGGAAGTTCGAAAATGGACCTAACTTTATGAAGTTCTGCCAGCTCTACTAGTCAGCCGTTAGAATATGATAATACATTTTTTTTGCATCCTGCCAACACCAATCTGTGCAAATGCTCACTGTGCATTTGTGAATGTCCTCTCCTTGTCTTCTATGACGCTATGCCATATTACCATGCAAAATGTAGATAGTTTGACACACTATTCAATATCAGACACAGGAATCCGACAGGCCTTTATACGGTATATCAGTGCTTTTTGGCAATTAGTAATGTAAAGGTTGAAGCCTTATCTTCATAGTGCAAGGCAAATTATCATTTAATACTAATTCGCCTTAAACTGCACTGATTGGATGTGCCTATTAAATGAAGAAATTGGCAACCCAATAATATTTAGTCTTTTTCATTAAAAAAAAATTAAATATTGTTAAATAACATAAATACTTTACCTAACTGATAAAGTCCAAGTATTGGAAAAAGCACACAGAAATGCACGTTGCACGACTGAAAGACAAACGGCTGTTTCAGCCTAGTATCATTTAATGTATGAGTGCTCAGTTGGGCCTCATTGATGATCCGCTGTGTCCAAACAGCTGTTTTGCCTGACTGGGCACCAATACATTAAATCATAACGGGCCAAAAGTGCCATTCATACTACAGTTGTGCGTTGCTGGTCTGCCCCTGGATCAGGAGTGTAACTACCAGGGGAGCAGATGGAGCAACTGCAGGGGGCCTGGAAGCCAAGAGGGCCCCATCTTCTTATTTTTCCTATGAGAGATATAGCCTCCTTCCAGAAAACCACTGTGGATGAAAAGGTCCCATCATAGTTTTGCTGGGGGGTCCAGTGATTCTTAGTTACGCCACTGCCTGAGATTGCATGTCTGTATGGACCTTTAGGGCTGCTTATACTGTTTATTGTAACCCAATGTGGCTAAACAGTGTTTCAGGGATATACACCCTCCCTTAATCAGGTTGTTTCACTATTATAACCCCGCTGTGACAAAGAAAGCATTTTGCATGATGTATATTTCTGACTAACCTTGTAATAAAAGGATTTGCTCTGTGTTTCTTTACAGCACCTAATGTGTCACAGGAGTAAACTATGCCATTTGTTTATTAGTAAGAGGCATAACTAACAATGATTCCTTTAAAATACTAAGCCACATGGGCAACTTACATATCCTTAAAGGGCATTTATACTGAAAAGAAATGTTTTCTAAAATTGCCCATTACTAGAAACTATAATTCTTACCAACTATCACTGTAGATATCCAGTCTGAACCATCAAACATTTGAGCTGTCAATCAAGTGCCTTATTACATAAATTCTTATGCTGTGTGCAGTTGTGCTGTAACTGGAATGCTGGTGCTCCTCAGGAAATAAGCCACATGGGTAACTTAATTATCCATAAACTAATAATTAGATATTGATGAAATTGTGCTGTCTTGGACATTTAAAGGAGAGCTATGGTGCAGATAAAGTTTTTATTTTTTTTTAAAAATATGAGAAATACATGGGCCAGGAAGGTAGGGTTAATAATTCCTACCTCTCAATAAAGTTTTGTTGAGGATCGCCAGCACAAAGGAACTGTTATGTGTGCTTCCTGTTTAACATATTCCAGGCTTCCTCTTGACTTCAGCACTGTCTTTAATACAAGAAAGCCCATGACACTAACCTGGCAGATGAAAACCAGACATGAATAGGAGACTTTTCTATATGCTGCATATGCTGGTGCTCCTCAGGAAATTATTTAGGAACGAAGGATTAATTGTTCCTACCTCCTTGCCCAAGGTACTTTTAATTTTTTAAATAAGTTAATTTTTACAGAGTAGTTGTCCTTTAAGTATAAGATTTGGAACTTACGGTAAGAATTTGTTGATGCTGTTGAAGAGCTGGTATTATTACTTGCAGTAGTAACACCACTAGGAGGAGATGAATGAAAAAATCCTGAAGTGGTCAGATATTTAGTATTTGTTCCAGGTAAAGTTGTAGATTTCAGTGTAATTACTGAAATGTTGGAAGTTGTAGTAGAGGTATTAGGTCTAGAGACTGTAGTACTCCTAGAGGTCGATAAAGTTGTTGACAGATCTATTTTGAAAGAAGATTAGGTATTAGGAAATACAGAGGCTGAAGAATTCATTTTAAAAAAATGTTACAAACCATATAACTAACAAATAGGTGTAAGTGTTAGTATAATAGAATTTGTGGGTTACGAAAACATTGAATACAATAGTCAGGATTGCACTGGGGTGAGTTCTACCTGTAGAAACCATGCATACAGTGGGCAACTTACTAGTATTTCCAGAAGTGATGGTTGTCTGATCTATAGTGAAAAAAAAGAAGAATAATAATTCAAATCTTCAAGAAAGCAAGTAGTGTTTATGATGAAAAAGGCCACTAAATCCAGAAAACTAATAAAAAGAATATAAGTACAGAAAGTACAATGTACGTTGTGAGGACTTATAGACGTAAGAGAAAATTTCACCTAAACAGCCTACCGTATATACTCGAGTATAAGTCGAATTTTTCAGGCTTTAAAATTAGCCTGAAAACCTATTCTCGACTTATACTCGAGTCAAGTCCTAATTTAGATGCAAATTCTGCAATTACAGATAGTAACCAGTAGGTGGCGCTGTGTTAACCTGCATAGAAAGTTACAGGAGCTGATCTGCCTTTACACTTCCTGCTTGCTGTATTCTGGCTGCTGGACTCACTCAGCACTGTCACTGGAATCTGTAAATCTGAAGGGTCTCCTCAGTTTGGGGCAAAAAACAGCTGCTAGTACAGTGCAAAGGACAGCTTGAAAGTACAACTCTCAGGTGACATTTTTAACTATTGGGGTCAGAGAGTCCTTTACTATATAGGGGTCAGAGTTCCCTTTACTATATGGGGGTCAGAGTTCCCTTTACAATATGGGGTTCAGGAGAATTGTAGATGATGGTAAGCTTAATTGAAAGTTTACTGAACCTTGCCACTCCACATGTTTAGAAACTGAAACACAAAGCATGCTGGGAGTTGTAGTTTCCAAACATGTGGAGTGCCAAAAAATTGGAGGTTACTGGTACTGGATTTGGCTATTACTGTATGGGATTCATGTATGGGAATTCAGCTGTCCATTTAAAGGGCAACTAAAGCCTAAAAACAACACAGAATCAGAAGGCAGTAGTGGTGATAATTTCTACCCTCGACTTATACTCGAGTCAATCAGTTTTTACAAGTTTTTACAAGTTTTTACAAGTTTTTACAGTAAACTGGTAAGATCTGTTCCATTTTTAGATTTAAATATTTCATAAAAATCCCAAAGATCCAAGTCCAAAAACGGACTTTGGGTCGCATTTTCGATGAATATAGATTGTTCAAGGCTATTTTCATTTTAGCAGGAGGCATAACTTGCAACGATTCCTTTAAAATACTAAGACACACGGGCAACTTACATATCCTTTAAGGGCATCTATACTAAAAAAATGTTTTCCAAAATTGCCCATTACTGGAAACTATAAGTCTATCACTGTACCATTTATTTTTTGATCTGCCGCCTATTTCTTTAGATATCCAATCTGAAACATCTAACATTTCAGCTGTCAATCAAGTCCCTTATTATCATAAACTTATGCTGTGTGCATTTGTGCTATAACTGGAATGGTGACAGTTGGTATGTGTGAATTGCATGATGGGAAATTCCATCTTCCATTGTGCCTCATAGTGGTTACTGAGCATGCTTTCCCTTATAGAAAGTCTGGTCAGATTGGAGGAGTTGTTGGTTAAGAGAGGAAAGAAGGATGCTAAGCCTGAGCAAATTAAGGACTGGATTAAAGGCATACAGCAACATGCACACCTCATAGAAAGGGCTACTTACTGTACGTGTAGTAATTTAAAGATAAGGATGAAGTCATTTTTTTATTATAATTGCCCTTTACACTAATAATGAGTAGATCTTATTATTGGAATTGTGCTGCCTTAGACATTTAAAGTAGAGCTATATTGCAGTTAAGTATAGCTATAAAGCAGTTAACATAAGAAGTACCTGGGACCGGGAGGTAGGATTAATTATTACTACCTCTCAATATCGTTTTGTTGAGGCTCACCGGCACAAAGGAAAATGTGTTATGCACTTTCACTTTTTACATATGCCAGGCTTCCTCCTGGCTTCAGCTCCAGGTACTTTTGATTAATAAAAAACTTGTAGTGTAGTTTTTTTTTTAAGAATAAAGTTTGGAACTTACGGTCAGAATTTGTTGATGCTGCTGAAGAGCGGGTAACATTACTAGCAGTAGAAGCACTAGTAGTAGAAGAGAAATGAGTAGATCTTGAACTGGTCAGATATGTAGTATTTGTTTCCAATGATGTGGTAGAGTTCAGTGTAATTACTGAAATGTTGAGAGTTGTAGTAGACGTATTAGGTCTAGAGACTGTAGTACTCCTAGCAGTCGATACCATTGTTGACAGGTCTATTTTGGAAGAAGATTTAGGTATTAGGAGACACAGAATCCAAAAAACTAATACAAATTTAAATATTTGCTATAGTAGAAGTTGTAAGAAAGAAACATAGACAACAATACATAGGAAAGCAGTGGTGGGATTATTACCTTTTGGAACAATGCCAGTAAAACTAATAATGGAAATAGAAGACCGAACAGAACATATGAAGGGCATTATGAGGTTTGTTTTTTTGTAGTGGTGTGATTACTATCTGCAGAAACTGCCTAAATAATTGGCAACTTATTAGTATTTTCTGAAGTGATGGTAGACTAATCTATAAGAAAAATGAATATAAATCTTAATATTCAATTGTTAGTATGATTTAACACAGAAGGTCAGGCTTTGGAAAGTTTACAAACAAAGGTTAGCATAGTAGAAGTTGGTGGTAATACCATGCACATAGTGGGCAACTTACTAGTATTTCCAGAAGTGATGGTAGTTGTATCTATAGGGAAATAGAATAAGAATAATTCAAATTTACAAGAAGGCAAGTTGTGTTTGTGATGATTAAGGCCACTGAAACCAGAAAATTAATAAAAAGAATTTAGGTACAGTAAGTACAATGTATGCTGTGAGGATTATGGGATTAATAGAATATGTAACAGAAACAGTCTAATTGTGGTCCAGACAGTAATCATATGAGTATCATTGAGAGGCAACAAGAGTTAAGGAGTGTGAATGCATGTTGGTAAAAGGAGGAGGGGTTTGGGTTTTAGAGAACTGGGCAGACCCAAAATAAACTGGTGATTCAGTCCATGGACACCTGGTTGCTTCTCAGTTGTAAGAAAAGAATAGAAGAACCAGAACCTTGTAAAGAAAGGATTTATGTGTTTCTTTAAAGCAGCTGCTGCTTTTTATAAATAATTGCACTGGTTAACTTAACAATGAACAAGTAATAAGATAAATGGCAAGAGAGGATTCACAGTTTTCAGCAAACTATGAAACATTTATTAGCATGAAGCATAAATTGTGACTTTCCCTTTAAAATACTGTACTAAGCCACATGGGTAACTTAATTATCCTTAAACTAATAATTAGATATTGATGAAATTGTGCTGTCTTGGACATTTAAAGGAGAGCTATGATGCAGATAAAGTTTTTATTTTTTTAAAAAATATGAGAAATACATGGGCCAGGAAGGTAGGGTTGATAATTCCTACCTCTCAATAAAGTTTTGTTGAGGATCGCCAGCACAAAGAAACTGTTATGTGTGCTTCCTGTTTAACATATGCCAGGCTTCCTCTTGACTTCAGCACAGTCTTTAATATAGGAAAGCCCATGACACTAACCTGGCAGATGAAAACCAGACATGCATATAGCACTTTTCTTATATGCTGCATATGCTGGTGCTCCTCAGGAAATTATTTAGGAATGAAGGATTAATTGTTCCTACCCCTTGCCCAAGGTCTTTTCATTTTTTAAATAAGTTATGTTTCAGTGTAGTTGTCCTCTAAGTATAAGATTTGGAACTTAGGTAAGAATTTGTTGATGCTGTTGAAGAGCTGGTATTATCACTAGCAGTAGTAACACCACTAGGAGGAGATGAATGAAAAGATCCTGAAGTGGTCAGATATGTAGTATTTGTTCCATGTAAAGTTGTAGATTTCAGTGTAGTTACTGAAATGTTGGAAGTTGTAGGAGGTATTAGGTCTAGAGACTGTAGTACTCCTAGTGGTCGATAAAGTTGTTGACAGATCTATTTTGAAAGAAGACTAGGTATTAGGAAATACAGAGGCTGAAGAATTAATTTTGAAAAATGTCACTAACCATATACAGTGATGTGAAAAACTATTTACCCCCTTCCTGATTTCTTATTCTTTTGCATGTTTGTCGCACTTAAATGTTTCTGCTCATCAAAAACCGTTAACTATTAGTCAAAGATAACAAATTGAACACAAAATCAGTTTTAATGATGGTTTTTATTATTTAGTGAGAGAAAAACTCCAAACCTACATGGCCCGGGTCATTAGGTTTTTGGGTCATTGTCCTGCTGCAGCACCCAAGATCGCTTCAGCTTGAGTTGACGAACAGATGGCCGAACATTCCCTTCCGGATTTTTTGTTTGGTAGACAGTAGAATTCATGGTTCCATCTATCACAGCAAGCCTTCCAGGTCCTGAAGCAGCAAAACATCCCCAGACCATCACACTACCACCACCATATTTTCTGTTGGTATGATGTTCTTTTGCTTAAATGCTGTTACTTCTATGCCAGATGTAACGGGACATGCACCTTCCAAAACGTTCAACTATTGTCTCATTGGTCCCAAGGTATTTTCCCAAAGTCTTGGCAATCATTGGATGTTTTTTAAAGCAAATTGAGACAAGCCTTAATGTTCTTTTTGCTTAAAAGTGGTTTGCGCCTTGGATATCTGCCATGCAGGCCGTTTTTGCCCAGTCTCTTTCTTATGGTGGAGTCGTAACACTGACCTTAATTGAGGCAAGTGAGGCCTGCAGTTTCTTCAGATGTTGTCCTGGGGGTCTTTTGTGGCCTCTCGGATGAGTTTTCTCTGCCTCTTGGGGTATTTTGGTCGGCCGGCCACTCCTGGGAAGGTTCATCACTGTTCCATGTTTTTGCATTTGTGGATAATGGCTCTCACTGTGGTTCGCTGGAGTCCCAAAGCTTAGAAATGGCTTTATAACCATAACTCAGATGTGATAAACCACAGTTATTTTTTAACAAGGGGGGCAATCACTTTTTCACACAGGCCCATGTAGGTTTTGGAGTTTTTTTTTCTCACTAAATAATAAAAACCATCATTTAAAACTGCATTTGTGTTCAATTATGTTATCTTTGACTATAGTTAAAGGTTTTTGATGAGCAGAACATTTAAGTGTGACAAACATGCAAAAGAATAAGAAATCAGGAAAGGGCAAATAGTTTTCACATCACTGTAACTAACAAATAGGTGTAAGTGTTAGTATAATAGAATTGTATGATACGAAAACATTGAATACAATAGTCAGGATTGCACTGGTTTGAGTTCTACTGTAGAAACCATGCATAGAGTGGGCAACTTACTAGTATTTCCAGAAGTGATGGTTGTCTGACTATAGTGAAAAAATAGAAGAAGAATAATAATTCAAATCTCAAGAAAGCAAGTTGTGTTTATGATGAAAAAGGCCACTGAATCCATAAAACTAGTAAAAGAGAAACAGAGGCAATGTACGTTGTGAGGACTAAGAGAAAATCACCTAAACAGCTTTTATTTGAGAACAGGAATGATATGAGTATTATCTGTAGAAATAGAACAGAGAGTAGACAATATTCCACTGAAGACCTTACTACTCCCACGAGTTAATTCACTTATATAGATTCAAGTCATTATCCAGCAATTCGCTGGATAAAGTGACTTATGTGTTTCTTTAAAGCAGCTGCGCTTTTTATAAATAATTGCACTGGTAACTTAACAATAACCAAGTAATAAGATAAATGGCATTTCAAAAGGAGGATTCACAGTTTCAGCAAACTATGAAACATTTATGCATGACTAAATTGCGACTTTACCTTTAAAATACTGTACTAAGCCACATGGGTAACTTAATTATCCATAAACTAATAATTAGATATTGATGAAATTGTGCTGTCTTGGACATTTAAAGGAGATCTATGGTGCAGATAAAGTTTTTATTTTTTTAAAAAATATGAGAAATAAATGGGCCAGGAAGGTAGGGTTGATTATTCCTACCTCTCAATAAAGTTTTGTTGAGGATCGCCAGCACAAAGAAACGTTTATGTGTGCTTCCTGTTTACATATGCCAGGCTTCTCTTGACTTCAGCACTGTCTTTAATACAAAAGCCCATGACACTAACCTGGCAGATGAAAACCAGACATGCATATAGCACTTTTCTTATATGCTGCATTGCTGGTCTCCTCAGGAAATTATTTGAGAATGAAGGATTATTGTTCCTACCTCCTGCCCAAGGTACTTTTCATTTTTTAAATAAGTTAATGTTTACAGTGTTGTTGTCCTCTAAGTAAAAGATTTGGAAATTACGGTAAGAATTTGTTGATGCTGTTGAAGAGCTGGTATTATCACTGCAGTAGTAACACACACAGGAGATGAATGAAAGATCCTGAAGTGGTCAGATATGTAGTATTTGTTCCAGGTAAAGTTGTAGATTTCAGTGTAGTTACTGAAATGTTGGAAGTTGTAGGAGAGGTAGTACTCCTAGTGGTCGATAAAGTTGTTGACAGATCTATTTGAAAAAAGATTAGGTATTAGAATTCCTTTTGAAAAATGTCACAAACCATATAACTAACAAATAGGTGTAAATGTTAGTATAATAGAATTTGTGGGTTACGAAAACATTGAATACAATAGTCAGGATTGCACTGGTATGAGTTCTACCTGTAGAAACCATGCATAGAGTGGGCAACTTACTAGTATTTCCAGAAGTGATGGTTGTCTGATCTATAGTGAAAAAATAGAAGAAGAATTATAATTCAAATCTTCAAGAAAGCAAGTAGTGTTTATGATGAAAAAGGCCACTGAATCCATAAAACTAGTAAAAAGAAAGTACAGAAGGTACAATGTACGTTGTGAGGACGTAAGAGAAAATTTCACCTAAACAGCCTAATTGTATTGAGAACAGACAATATTCCCTGAAGACCTTACTACTCCCACAAGTTAATTCACTTATATAGATTCAAGTCCCTTTATCTAGCAATTCTCTTTTAAATTGAATGTGGTGATATTTTCTGCCACTCTGTCCAGAGCCCTAATGTGATGCATATGAACATTGTTCACTCTTGAATAGAGATGGCCAAACGGGTAAGATCTGTTCCGTTTTTAGATTTACGGATCTTGGAAAAATCCCAAGATCCAAAAACCAAAAACGGACTTCAGGTCGCATTTTCGCTGAATATCGATGTGTTGAGGCTATTTCGATAATCCTTGAAAATTGCCCCGAACTTTGAGTTTTCGAATATATTTTCAAGGATTATGGAATTAATATTCATCGAAAATGCGATCTGAAGTCCCAAATTCTAAATGATCTGCCCAGTTTCGGATGGAACATTGGACTTTTGAACAAAGGGGTTCCGTGTTGGACCCGAATCCCATCTCTACACCTGTTACTTGTATGTCCAGAAGTGATTTTTAGAGAAGTAGAAAAAGACAAAAGAATATGGAAATAATAGAATGTTTTGCAGAAACAGACTACAGTAGTCAAGGTTTGAGTGATGTATTATCTGAAGAAACAGAAATGGTAATTATAGTAGAAAGTATTTTACTAGAGACCAGTTGTGACAATTGTTGTACAGTAGTTACAGTATGATATAAGTAGGTAAAAGTAGCTGCAGTATGATAGTAGTTGGTATAAAGTAGGTACAGTATGAAAGAAGTTGGTAAAAGTAGCTACAGTATAATACAAGTTGGTAAAAGTAGCTACAGTATGATACAAGTTGGTTAAAGTAGCTACAGTATAATACAAGTTGGTTAAAGTAGCTACAGTATGATACAAGTTGGTAAAAGTAGCTACAGTATGATACAAGTTGGTAAAAAAAGGTACAGTATGATACAAGTTGGTTAAAGTAGCTACAGTATGATACAAGTTGGTAAAAAAAGGTACAGTATGATACAAGTTGGTTAAAGAAGGTACAGTATGATACAAGTTGGTTAAGAAGGTACAGTATGATACAAGTTGGTTAAAGTAGCTACAGTATGATACAAGTTGGTTAAAGTAGCTACAGTATGATACAAGTTGGTAAAAAAAGGTACAGTATGATACAAGTTGGTTAAAGTAGCTACAGTATGATACAAGTTGGTTAAAGTAGCTACAGTATGATACAAGTTGGTAAAAAAGTAGTATGATACAAGTTGGTTAAAAAGGTACAGTATGTAACAAGTTGGTTAAAGAAGTACGTATGATACAAGTTGGTAAAAAAGGTACAGTATGATACAAGTTGGTTAAAGGTAGCTACATAATGATACAAGTTGGTTAAAGTAGCTACAGTATGATACAAGTGGTAAAAAAGGTACAGTATGATACAAGTTGGTTAAAGAAGGTACAGTATGATACAGTTGGTTAAAGAAGGTACAGTATGATACAAGTTTGGTTAAAGAGGTACAGTATGATACAAGTTGGTAAAAGTAGTACAGTATGATACAAGTTGGTAAAAGTAGGTACAGTATGATAGAAGTTGGTAAAAGTAGGTACAGTATGATACAAGTTGGTTAAAGGAGGTAAAGTATGATACAAGTTGGTTAAAGAAGGTACAGTATAATACAAGTTGGTTAAAAAAAGTAAAGTATGATACACGTTGGTTAAAGAAGTTATGATTAAAGGGCATGTCCACCCTTGAAATTTTTTTTTATATAACATTCCCCCTGTCCCCCCAGCCCCAACCGCTATATTTTTATTATTAAAAAAAAAAAGTGCCCCAAACTTTACTTACCTTCCCTCTTTTCTCCGCCGCACTGCCAGGCCCTCTGCTTGCGAGAAAATTCTGAGCGGCAGCCAATCACGGACGCGGCTGCAGGGAGTTCAGTGCGGCGGAGGAAAGAGGGAAGGTAAGTAATGTTTGGGGCACTTTCTAATAATAAAAATATAGCGGTTGGGGCTGGGGGGACAGGGGGAATGTTATATGTAAAGGGTTTTTATGCTAGGGGGAGGGAATCCTAATCGGGAGGGGAAGGGAGGGAGGGAGGGGGAGAAAGGCTGCAGTATGCATGCCAAACTTCTCCCGGAGGCCAGATAGGAGGCAGAGTCCTATATGGACTCTGCTATCCTCCTGGTGGGCAGTTTTTGGGACTTTGGGGGGGGGGGCTACAGGAAACCATATGGAGCTTGGATGTTGGTAAGGATTTTATTACACATGAGGGGCCATTACTGGGGGGGATTATAGTTTTGGGGGTGGACATGTCCTTTAATACTAAAATAAAGAAATATTTCCCCAAAGCACTGAGAATAGTAATCAGGATTGCAGAGTACTACCATGCAAATAGCAAGTGACTTACCTGAATTTCTGTGAATGACAGGGGTCTGTTCTATAAAAAAAAATAATATACTGTAGTTTAAATTTGCAAAATGGTTAGCAACCATATAACTAATAAAATGAACATAAATAGGTATGTTTAGAAGTTTATGTAATTTGTCACAGAAACAGAATAGCAATAAAATTGAATTATCTGTAGAAACAGAACTCTTAAAGGGTATCTCCACTCATACTTTCAAGGTTTAGGAATCCAGTTCTATTGAAGAGCGGAAGGTAAAGGAGCTGTGCCTTACCTTCCGTTCTTCAATAGAACAAACATAAGACTGGAGAGAAGTAAGGAAACTTGCTCGCTCGCTCCCCCCGGTGCATAGTCTGACAGGTCCCGAGACCTCGTCTTCTATGCGCATGCGCGATCTATGCGCATAGAAGACAAGGTCGTCGGGACCTGTCAGACTAAGTGCCAGGGGAGCCAGCGAGCGGGTAAGTTTCCTAACTTCTCTCCAGTCTTATGTTTGTTCAATTGAAGAACGGAAGGTAAGGCACAGCTCCCTTACCTACCGTTCTTCAATAGAACTGGATTCCCAAACCTTGAAAGTATGAGTGGAGATACCCTTTAAGATTCGACTGTAATTAGTAATTATGGAGCCCTTGCTCCCTGAATTGTGGCCATCATAAAATATGGTTAAGGGGTTGTTGGCTGCTAAGGTGTCACTCAAGTAAGCAGCCCAAGTACCTTTTTTCTCTCACATTGACATACTGTTTATAGCAAGGGTGACTACTTTGTTTTCATGTGTTTCCCCTATTATGCCCACCTCTATCCTTCCTAAAACTGTCCATGACATAAACACCTGAAACTGAGTTTAATCACTTGCTTCTAAATTACTCCACCAGTTCCTCCCAACGTCCTATCCAGTCATTTAAAGGAGAACTAAACTCTAAACAACCCACCCTTAAAGTACAAATGTAGAGATACCAAATACTGCAAATCTTATCAGTGTTGCTTCTATCTTAAGAAATAATGCTTTGAATCAATGTCTACCTTTGTTTAAATTAAGAAACCCACATTATTCTCTCTCTAAAATTCCAATATCCAGGGGCCATATTTATGAAGGAGCACTATTTCTGGGGGGGGTTGTTTTTTAAATGCCAAATTTCACTAAAGTCTTAACACACAGTATAGTCTAACACAGTATAGTCTAACACAATAATCTAATCTAACACAAATTCTACCACAATAAGTCTAACACAAATAGTCTAAACACAAAATGTCAACACAATATCTAACACAGATACTAAACAGTCTAACAAGTATAGTCTAACACAACATAGTCTAACACAGTATAGTCTAACAACACACAATAATCTAACACAGAATAGTCTAACACACACAATAGTCCTAACACAACATATCAACACACAATAATCCTAACACAACAATAATCTAACCAAGAATAGTCTAACACACATATATCTAACACAAATAGTCTAACACGGTATAGTCTAACACAAAATATCTAAACACAGAATAGTCTACACACAATAATCTAACACAGAATAGTCTACACACAATAGTCTAACACAACAATAATCTAACACAACAATAATCTAACTAACACAAATAGTTAAACAAAATAGTCTAACACAGAATATCTAACACACAATAATCTAACACACAATAATCTAACACAGAATAGTCTACACACAATAGTCTAAACAACACTAGTCTAACACATACCATTAGTTTCTAACACAGTATAGTCTAACACAGTATAGTCATAGCAACACAATAGTCTACACACAACATACTAACACACAATAGTCTACACACACAATAGTCTAACACACAATAGTCTACACACAACGTTAACACACAATATTTATACACCATAGTCTAACACACAATAGTCTAACATGCAATAGTCTACACACGTATAGTCTGACATGCAATTGTGTAACACAGAATAGTCTAACACAATAATCTACACATAACACATCAATAATCTAACACCAATAGTCTAACAACATATAGTCTAACACACATTATTTAACACAAAACAGTATAGTCTAAACCATATAACACGTAAAGATCTATACTAGCACAAACAATAGTCTAGCACACAATAGTCTAACACAATAGTCCTAACACACGGTAACAATAGTCTAAACAATAGCATAATCTAACACACAATAGTCTAACACACAATAGTCTAACAACACAACAATAGTCATAACAACTATACCCTAACACACAATAGTCTAACAACATAGTCTAACACACAATGTCTACATCAAGAGTCTACACAATCAGAGTTGACATGCAATTGGTAACACAGAATAGTCTAACACAAACAAATAGTCTAAATATCAAAAAAATGCCACAGGATATCTAAATGCATTGCTGACATGCAATGTGAATACGAAGTCTAAAACACAAACACCATAGTTCTACACAACAAACATATTCTATACCAATGCACTAGTCCTAACCATAAAACACACAGTATATTCTGACATGCAATTGTGTCACACAAATATTCTAAACTACAACACAAATAAACACACACAATAGCTAATAGCTAAAGCTAGCTAGGTATAAAACAACCAGTAACCGCTAAAACCCTAGCTACTTGAGTCTGCTTTCTGCTGTCACCATTAGTTTCAATCTTCATCCCCATCTCCTCTAGCCTGTAAGCTCTCTTTGGGAGGCCCTCCTTCTTATTGTACCACAGTAATGCTGTAACTTACACACTGAATGGGCTGGACCAGCACTTGAATTATTTGCACTTTGTATTATTATCACAACCATTGTATGTAACATGTATGTTTTCCTCATGTATTTTAATGCAACTATAAAGCACCACGGAAGATGTTGGCGCTATATAAATCACATAATAATAATGTAATTCTGCTTTGCTGCTATGCTTCCATCATATACTGTTGTGCAAAAGATGGGAGAGAGTCTTTCTAGTCTAGTATGAGGTTCAGCTTCTTCTTAAAGGGTAACTGTGGTCTCCATACTGTACATTGGAAAGTGCTCTCTCATACTTTTAAAACAACCGACTGAATCATGTTTCTAGTTTTTTTGGATCTTAAGTTATAGGCTTGTAAGTAATACTTTTCAGACTGCCCTGTCTCTGTGTCTCTGTGATAGACACGTGTTATAAGTTAATCATAAACCCCACCCCAAAATGTATCTTTTCTGAAACTAGTTACAGACTTGCAACCATTCTCTGTCCATTCCTCTACCTTTGGGCACCTTGGAGAAAGGAATAAAATATGTGACTAGCGTTTAAAAATTTATTTAAGTTGGCGGCAGGGTGCCAAGTCGGTTCATATACTAAATAATGCCATTCACTCTTAACTTTATTTGCTTCACCCGCTGTGATTTTACAAGAATATTTATACTTCCCCAATAAATCACCCCAGCAGTAAGAGAGCAGCAAGTATGGATGCAAGTGAAAAAGTAATTGCCCAGAATGGAACTAGAATAAAAATAAAAGAGATCTAATAGTTTAAAGACAACTAAAGCCTCAGAACAACACTCTTTCAGAAGGAAGAGCACTTAAACATAAACAATTATATGGTTTTCACCTCCATTTTGATACATTTGCAGGGGAATTTACCTTTCTAACATGGGGATTGTGATTTATTTCCCAACACTCCAGTATCACACATGTTGGGTCACTGACCATTATGTGCCTTACATATGTTCAGTCCTAAGAAACTGCAGAGATTTGCTACAGTGGGTTCAGTTGATCACACCACCACTAGTAGCCTATAGTCACATCCTTTACAGAACTATTTGCGGAGGAGCATGTGACTGAGGTCAGGGATTGGCTGATCACTGTACATACGTTATTTCATCCAGTTCTTCAGAGGTTTACATTTACTTTACTTTAATGCTATAGTGGGATTTTACATTTTTTGTAATGTAGGTGTTTTTGATGGGGTATTTTCAAATTTTGGTAAGTAAAACTGAACTCCCTAATCCTTCAGATGCTATAAGACAGCACCTCATTTACACTGCAATTCTGTCTAAAAGTTGCTTGTATTTAAAACCTGGTGTTACATTATGTAAAATTCTCACTATGTGCATACTTACATTTTCTACATTACTAGCGGTAGTTGCAAATTCCCCCGCTATTGCAGCAACACCCAAGAACCTATAACCGCAGGTGCATTGCGGTAAACTGATTTTAACGTCGTCTCCAACTAGTTTAGTTAAGCAAATGGATATTATCTTACTTATTTTAGAATGAACCATGCTCAGGTAGTCAGTAGAGATGGGCACAAAACCGAACTCGATCTGAGTTGAGACGAACTTTATGGACTATTCTAACTAGTTCGTTTTTCTGACTTTACGGACCATTCGCTAACCCTAGAATGTATCTTTGCTAACCCTCGAATGTAGCCTTCACTTTTCGGTAACCCTTGAATGTATGGATAACATTCGCTACATATAATGGTGGGGAGACGCACAATGAAGATAATTAACTTTATTGTGACGTGCGGTGCACGACGTTTCCGGTTTCCACCTTCTTTGCTAACCCTCGAAAGTTTTGTTTGTTTTCGGTTACCATCAAAGTATTGTCGATTTCGGTAACCCTTGAATTTATGGTTCTATTTTCGGTAACCGTCGAATGATCGTTCGTAACCCCCAAATTGTCCAAAACCCTCGAATGTAGCTTGCGCAAAACCCAATAATTGCCTGCTCGTGTGGAAGAAGTGTTTTAACAATTTGGTGAAGTGAAATGTTCCCCAGACCATTTCCCAGATGTCACAACCATTTACAGTAAGTTCAATGTAGTTATCTGTATCAAACAGACTTTTCGAACTAACCTTCCCCATTCAAACTTTACTGAAGTTCGGAAGTTCGAAAATGGACCTAACTTATGAATTTCTGCCAGCCTACTAGCACCTTTAGAATATGATAATACATTTTTTTTGCATCCTGCCAACACCAATCTGTGCAAATGCTCACTGTGCATTTTAATGTCCTCTCCTTGTCTTCTATGACGCTATGCCATATTACCAATGCAAAATGTAATAGTTTGACACACTATTCAATACAGACACAGGAATCCGACCAGGCCTTTATACGGTATATCAGTGCTTTTTGGCATTAGTAATGTAAGGTTAAGCCTTATCTTCATAGTGCAAGGCAAATTATCATTTAATACTAATTCGCCTTAAACTGCACTGATTGGATGTGCCTATTAAATGAAGAAATTGGCAACCCAATATATTTAGTCTTTTTCATTAAAAAAAAATTAAATATTTGTTAAATAACATAAATACTTTACCTAACTGATAAAGTCCAAGTATTGGAAAAAGCACCAGAAATGCACGTTGCACGACTGAAAACAAACGGCTGTTTCAGCCTAGTATCATTTAATGTATGAGTGCTCAGTTGGGCCTCATTGATGATCCGCTGTGTCCAAACAGCTGTTTTGCCTGACTGGCACCAATACATTAAATCATAACGGGCCAAAAGTGCCATTCATACTACAGTTGTGCGTTGCTGGTCTGCCCCTGGATCAGGAGGGTAACTACCAGGGGAGCAGATGGAGCAACTGCGGGGCCTGGAAGCCAAGAGGGCCCCATCTTCTTATTTTTCCTATGAGAGATATAGCCTCCTTCCAAAAACCACTGTGGAGAAAAGGTCCCATCATATTTTTGCTGGGGGGTCCAGTGATTCTTAGTTACGCCACTGCCTGAGATTGCATTTCTGTATGGACCTTTAGGCTGCTTTATACTGTTTATTGTAACCCAATGTGGCTAAACAGTGTTTCAGGGATATACACCCTCCCTTAATCAGGTTGTTTCACTATTATAACCCCGCTGTGACAAGAAAGCATTTGCATGATGTTATTTTCTGACTAACCTTGTAATAAAAGGATTTGCTCTGTGTTTCTTTACAGCACCTAATGTGTCACAGGAGTAAACTACCATTTGTTTATTAGTAAGGGCATAACTAACAATGATTCCTTTAAAATACTAAGCCACATGGGCAACTTACATATCCTTAAAGGGCATTTATACTGAAAGAAAATGTTTTCTAAAATTGCCCATTACTAGAAACTATAATTCTTACCAACTATCACTGTAGATATCCAGTCTTGAACCATCAAACATTTGAGCTGTCAATCAAGTGCCTTATTACATAAATTCTTTAGCTGTGTGCAGTTGTGCTGTAACTGGAATGCTGGTGCTCCTCAGAAATAAGCCACATGGGTACTTAATTATCCATAAACTATAATTAGATATTGATGAAATTGTGCTGTCTTGGACATTTAAAGGAGAGCTATGGTGCAGATAAAGTTTTATTTTTTTTTAAAAATATGAGAAATACTGGGCCAGGATAGGGGTTTATTCCTACCTCTCAATAAAGTTTTGTTGAGGATCGCCAGCACAAAGAACTGTTATGTGTGCTTCCTGTTTAAACATATTCCAGGCTTCCTCTTGACTTCAGCACTGTCTTTAATACAAGAAAGCCCTGACACTAACCTGGCAGATGAAAACCAGACATGCTATACACTTTTCTTATGCTGCATATGCTGGTGCTCCTCAGGAAATTATTTAGGAACGAAGGATTAATTGTTCCTACCTCCTTGCCCAAGGTACTTTTAATTTTTTAAATAAGTTAATTTTTACAGAGTAGTTGTCCTTTAAGTATAAGATTTGGAACTTACGGTAAGAATTTGTTGATGCGGTTGAAGAGCTGGTATTATTACTTGCAGTAGTAACACCACTAGGAGGAGATGAATGAAAAATCCTGAAGTGGTCAGATATTTAGTATTTGTTCCAGGTAAAGTTGTAGATTTCAGTGTAATTACTGAAATGTTGGAAGTTGTAGTAGAGGTATTAGTCTAGAGACTGTAGTACTCCTAGAGTCGATAAAGTTGTTGACAGATCTATTTTGAAAGAAGATTAGTTTAGGAAATACAGAGGCTGAAGAATTCATTTAAAAAAATGTTACAAACCATAACTAACAAATAGGTGTAAGTGTTAGTATAATAGAATTTGTGGGTTACGAAAACATTGAATACAATAGTCAGGATTGCACTGGGGTGAGTTCTACCTGTAGAACCCATGCATACAGTGGGCAACTTACTAGTATTTCCAGAAGTGATGGTTGTCTGATCTATAGTGAAAAAAAGAAAATAATAATTCAAATCTTCAAGAAAGCAAGTAGTTTTATGATGAAAAGGCCACTAAATCCAGAAAACTAATAAAAAGAATATAGTACAGAGATACAATGTACGTTGTGAGGACTTATAGACGTAAGAAAATTTCACCTAAACAGCCTACCGTATATACTCGAGTATAAGTTCGAATTTTTCAGGCTTTAAATTAGCCTGAAAACCTATTTCTCACTTATACTCGAGTCAAGTCCTAATTTAGATGCAAATTCTGCAATTACAGATAGTAACCAGTAGGCGCTGTGTTAACCTGCATAGAAAGTTACAGGAGCTGACTCTTTACACTTCCTGCTTGCTGTATTCTGGCTGCTGGACTCACTCAGCACTGTCACTGGAATCTGTAAATCTGAAGGGTCTCCTCAGTTTGGGGCAAAAAACAGCTGCTAGTACAGTGCAAAGGACAGCTTGAAAGTACAACTCTCAGGTGACATTTTTAACTATTGGGGTCAGAGAGTCCTTTACTATATGGGGTCAGAGTTCCCTTTACTATATGGGGGTCAGAGTTCTTTACTATGGGGGTCAGAGTTCCCTTTACTATATGGGGGTCAGAGGGCCCTTTACAATTTGGGGTTCAGAAATTGTAGATGATGGTAAGCTTAATGAAAGTTTACTGAACCTTGCCACTCCACATGTTTAGAAACTGAAACTCGCAACACACAAAGCATGCGGGGAGTTGTATTTTCCAAACATGTGGAGTGCCAAAAATTGAGGTTCTGGTACTGGATTTGGCTATTACTGTATGGGATTCATGTATGGGAATTCAGCTGTCCATTTAAAGGGCAACTAAAGCCTAAAAACAACACAGAATCAGAAGGCAGTAGTGGTGATAATTTCTACCCTCGACTTATACTCAGTCAATCAGTTTTTAACAGTTTTTACAAGTTTTTACAAGTTTTTACAGTAACTGGTAAGATCTGTTCCATTTTTAGATTTAAATATTTCATAAAAATCCCAAAGATCCAAGTCCAAAAACGGACTTTGGGTCGCATTTTCGATGAATATAGATTGTTCAAGGCTATTTTCATTTTAGCAGGAGGCATAACTTGCAACGATTCTTTAAAATACTAAGACACACGGCAACTTACATATCCTTTAAGGGCATCTATACTAAAAAAATGTTTTCCAAATTGCCCATTACTGGAAACTATAAGTCTATCACTGTACCATTTATTTTTTGATCTGCCGCCTATTTCTTATAGATATCCAATCTGAAACATCTAACATTTCAGCGTCAATCAGTCCCTTATTATCATAAACTTATGCTGTGTGCATTTGTGCTATAACTGGAATGGTGACAGTTGGTATGTGTGAATGCATGATGGGAAATTCCATCTTCCATTGTGCCTCATAGTGGTTACTGAGCATGCTTCCCTTATAGAAAGTCTGGTCAGATTGGAGGAGTTGTTGGTTAAGAGAGGAAGAAGGATGCTAAGCCTGAGCAAATTAAGGACTGATAAAGGCATACAGCAACATGCACACCATAGAAAGGCTACTTACTGTACTGTATAATTTAAAGATAAGGATGAGTCTTTTTTTATTATATTGCCCTTTACACTACTATGAGTAGATCTTTATTGGAATTGTGCTGCCTTAGACATTTAAAGTAGAGCTATATTGCAGTTGTCTAGGGGGGGTTTTGTTTGTGGAGTGGTTTTAAGTATAGCTATAAGCAGTTAACATAAGAAGTACCTGGGACCGGGAGGTAGGATTATTATTACTACCTCTCATATTCGTTGTTGAGGCTCACCGGCACAAAGGAAATGTGTTATGCACTTTCACTTTACATATGCCAGGCTTCCTCTGGCTTCAGCTCGTACTTTGATTAATAATACTTGTAGTGTAGTTTTTTTTTTAAGATAAGTTTGGAACTTACGGTCAGAATTGTTTGATGCTGCTGAAGAGCGGGTAACATTACTAGCATAGAACACTAGTAGTAGAGAAAATGAGTAGATCTTGAACTGGTCAGATATGTAGTATTTGTTTCCAATGATGTGGTAGAGTTCAGTGTAATTACTGAAATGTTGAGATTTGTAGTAGACTATTAGGTCTAGAGACTGTAGTACTCCTAGCAGTCGATACCATTGTTGACAGGTCTATTTTGGAAGAAGATTTAGGTATTAGGAGACACAGAATCCAAAAACTAATACAAATTTAAATATTGCTATAGTAGAAGTTGTAAGAAAGAAACATAGACAACAATACATAGGAAAGCAGTGGTGGGATTATTACCTTTTGGAACAATGCCAGTAAAACTATAATGGAAATAGAAGACCGAACAGAACATATGAAGGGCATTATGAGGTTTGTTTTTTTGTAGTGGGTGTGATTACTATCTGCAGAAACTGCCTAAATAATTGGCAACTTATTAGTATTTTCTGAAGTGATGGTAGACTTCTATAAGAAAAATGAATATAAATCTTAATATTCATTGTTAGTATGATTTACACACAGAAGGTCAGGCTTTGGAAAGTTTACAAACAAGGTTAGCATAGTAGAATTGTGGTAATCCATGCACTAGTGGGCAACTTACTAGTATTTCCAGAAGTGATGGTAGTTGTATCTATAGGAAATAGAAAAGATAATTCAAATTTACAAGAGGCAAGTTGTGTTTGTGATGATTAAGCCACTGAAACCAAAAATTAATAAAAAGAATTTAGGTACAGTAAGTCAATGTATCTGTGAGGATTATGGGATTAATAGAATTGTAACAGAAACAGTCTAATTGTGGTCCAACAGTAATCATATGAGTATCATTGAGAGCAACAGAGTTATAAGGAGTGTGAATGCATGTTGGTAAAAGGAGGAGGGGTTTGGGTTTTAGAGAACTGGGCAGACCCAAATAAACTGGTGATTCAGTCCATGGACACCTGGTTGCTTCTCAGTTGTAAGAAAAGAATAGAAGAACCAAACCTTGTAAAGAAAGGATTTATGTGTTTCTTTAAAGCAGCTCTGCTTTTTATAAAAATGTGCACTGGTTAACTTAACATAACAATTAATAGATAAATGGCAAGAGAGGATTCACAGTTTTCAGCAACACTATGAAACATTTATTAGCATGAGCATAAATTGTGACTTTCCCTTTAAAATACTGTACTAAGCCACATGGGTAACTTAATTTCCTTAAACTAATAATTAGATATTGATGAAATTGTGCTGTCTTGACATTTAAGGAGAGCTATGATGCAGATAAAGTTTTTATTTTTAAAAAATATGAAAATACATGGGCCAGGAAGGTAGGGTTGATAATTCCTACCTCTCAATAAAGTTTTGTTGAGGATCGCCAGCACAAAGAAACTGTTATGTGTGCTTCCTGTTTAACATATGCCAGGCTTCCTCTTGACTTCAGCACTGTCTTTAATACAAGAAAGCCCATGACACTAACCTGGCAGATGAAAACCAGACATGCATATAGCACTTTTCTTATATGCTGCATATGCTGGTGCTCCTCAGGAAATTATTTAGGAATGAAGGATTAATTGTTCCTACCTCCTTGCCCAAGGTACTTTTCATTTTTTAAATAAGTTAATGTTTACAGTGTAGTTGTCCTCTAAGTATAAGATTTGGAACTTACGGTAAGAATTTGTTGATGCTGTTGAAGAGCTGGTATTATCACTAGCAGTAGTAACACCACTAGGAGGAGATGAATGAAAAGATCCTGAAGTGGTCAGATATGTAGTATTTGTTCCATGTAAAGTTGTAGATTTCAGTGTAGTTACTGAAATGTTGGAAGTTGTAGGAGAGGTATTAGGTCTAGAGACTGTAGTACTCCTAGTGGTCGATAAAGTTGTTGACAGATCTATTTTGAAAGAAGACTAGGTATTAGGAAATACAGAGGCTGAAGAATTAATTTTGAAAAATGTCACTAACCATATACAGTGATGTGAAAAACTATTTACCCCCTTCCTGATTTCTTATTCTTTTGCATGTTTGTCGCACTTAAATGTTTCTGCTCATCAAAAACCGTTAACTATTAGTCAAAGATAACATAATTGAACACAAAATGCAGTTTTAAATGATGGTTTTTATTATTTAGTGAGAGAAAAACTCCAAACCTACATGGCCCTGGGTCATGTAGGTTTTTGGGTCATTGTCCTGCTGCAGCACCCAAGATCGCTTCAGCTTGAGTTGACGAACAGATGGCCGGACATTCTCCTTCCGGATTTTTTGGTAGACAGTAGAATTCATGGTTCCATCTATCACAGCAAGCCTTCCAGGTCCTGAAGCAGCAAAACATCCCCAGACCATCACACTACCACCACCATATTTTACTGTTGGTATGATGTTCTTTTGCTTAAATGCTGTTACTTCTATGCCAGATGTAACGGGACATGCACCTTCCAAAACGTTCAACTATTGTCTCATTGGTCCACAAGGTATTTTCCCAAAAGTCTTGGCAATCATTGAGATGTTTTTTTAGCAAAATTGAGACAAGCCTTAATGTTCTTTTTGCTTAAAAGTGGTTTGCGCCTTGGATATCTGCCATGCAGGCCGTTTTTGCCCAGTCTCTTTCTTATGGTGGAGTCGTGAACACTGACCTTAATTGAGGCAAGTGAGGCCTGCAGTTCTTCAGATGTTGTCCTGGGGGTCTTTTGTGGCCTCTCGGATGAGTTTTCTCTGCGCTCTTGGGGTAATTTTGGTCGGCCGGCCACTCCTGGGAAGGTTCATCACTGTTCCATGTTTTTGCCATTTGTGGATAATGGCTCTCACTGTGGTTCGCTGGAGTCCCAAAGCTTTAGAAATGGCTTTATAACCATAACTCAGATGTGATAAACCACAGTTATTTTTTAACAAGGGGGGCAATCACTTTTTCACACAGGCCCATGTAGGTTTGGAGTTTTTTTTTCTCACTAAATAATAAAAACCATCATTTAAAACTGCATTTTGTGTTCAATTATGTTATCTTTGACTAATAGTTAAAGGTTTTTGATGAGCAGAAACATTTAAGTGTGACAAACATGCAAAAGAATAAGAAATCAGGAAAGGGGCAAATAGTTTTTCACATCACTGTAACTAACAAATAGGTGTAAGTGTTAGTATAATAGAATTTGTAGGTTACGAAAACATTGAATACAATAGTCAGGATTGCACTGGTTTGAGTTCTACCTGTAGAAACCATGCATAGAGTGGGCAACTTACTAGTATTTCCAGAAGTGATGGTTGTCTGATCTATAGTGAAAAAATAGAAGAAGAATAATAATTCAAATCTTCAAGAAAGCAAGTTGTGTTTATGATGAAAAAGGCCACTGAATCCATAAAACTAGTAAAAAGAAAGTACAGAAGGTACAATGTACGTTGTGAGGACGTAAGAGAAAATTTCACCTAAACAGCCTAATTGTATTGAGAACAGGAATGATATGAGTATTATCTGTAGAAATAGAACAGAGAGTAGACAATATTCCACTGAAGACCTTACTACTCCCACGAGTTAATTCACTTATATAGATTCAAGTCACTTTATCCAGCAATTCGCTGGATAAAGTGACTTATGTGTTTCTTTAAAGCAGCTGCTGCTTTTTATAAATAATTGCACTGGTTAACTTAACAATAACCAAGTAATAAGATAAATGGCATTTCAAAGAGAGGATTCACAGTTTTCAGCAAACTATGAAACATTTATTAGCATGAAGCATAAATTGCGACTTTACCTTTAAAATACTGTACTAAGCCACATGGGTAACTTAATTATCCATAAACTAATAATTAGATATCATCAACAATTCTTACCGTAATTTCAAACAATCTTATACTTAGAGGACAACAACACTGTAAACATTAACTTATTTAAAAAATGAAAAGTACCTTGGGCAAGGAGGTAGGAACAATTAATCCTTCATTCCTAAATAATTTCCTGAGGAGCACCAGCATATGCAGCATATAAGAAAAGTGCTATATGCATGTCTGGTTTTCATCTGCCAGGTTAGTGTCATGGGCTTTCTTGTATTAAAGACAGTGCTGAAGTCAAGAGGAAGCCTGGCATATGTTAAACAGGAAGCACACATAACAGTTTCTTTGTGCTGGCGATCCTCAACAAAACTTTATTGAGAGGTAGGAATAATCAACCCTACCTTCCTGGCCCATTATTTCTCATATTTTTTAAAAAATAAAAACTTTATCTGCACCATAGATCTCCTTTAAATGTCCAAGACAGCACAATTCATCAGATACAAGTTGGTTAAAGTAGCTACAGTATGATACAAGTTGGTAAAAGTAGCTACAGTATGATACAAGTTGGTTAAAGTAGCTACAGTATAATACAAGTTGGTTAAAGTAGCTACAGTATGATACAAGTTGGTAAAAGGTATGATACAAGTTGGTTAAAGAAGGTACAGTATGATACAAGTTGGTAAAAAAAGGTACAGTATGATACAAGTTGGTTAAAGTAGCTACAGTATGATACAAGTTGGTTAAAGTAGCTACAGTATGATACAAGTTGGTAAAAGAAGGTACAGTATGATACAAGTTGGTTAAAGAAGGTACAGTATGTAGTTAAACACAATAATCTAACACACAATAGTCTAACACAAATAGTCTAACACACAATAGTCTAACACACATTAGTTTAACACAGTATAGTCTAACACAGTATAGTCTAGCACACCATAGTCTAGCACACAATAGTCTAACACACAATAGTCTAACACACAATAGTCTAACAACACAATAGTCTAACACACAATAGTCTAACACACAATAGTCTAACACACCCACTAGTCTAACACACAATAGTCTAACACACAATAGTCTAACATGCAATAGTCTAACACAGTATAGTCTGACATGCAATTGTAACACAGAATAGTCTAACACACAATAATCTAACACGTATAGTTAAACACATAGGTATAACACAAATAGTGCTAACATGCAATAGTCTAACACAGTTATAGTCTGACATGCAATTGTGTACACAGAATAGTCTAAACACACAATAGTCATAGCTAGGTATACACAGTACCGATAAAACCCTGACACCGTATCAGTACTGTGTGTACCTGCTTTCCCGAACGAGTGACGATGCGTGACACAGAATGTTTGGGGTGGCCGAGTCTCATTCGGGATTCCAAGTTATGCCCCTGGCTTTATTACTAGTATACATTAGAGTGCCACATATTCTACATATATTCTACATATTCAACCAGAATAATAGAAATCCAAAATATTTCTAAAATTTACCTTTGCTCCCATGTAAAAGGACTAGAAGCAAAAAAAGGCTAGCAATGAAAGAAGACTTTAATGTCCCCATGGTATACCCAAAATGCTTCATTGATTTTGTAAAAGTCTAACACACAATAGTCTAACACAGAATAGTCTAACATACAATAGTCTAACACAGAATAGTCTACACAATAGTCTAACACAGAATAGTCTAACACACAATAGTCTAACACACAATAGTCTAACACAGAATAGTCTACACAATAGTCTAACACAGAATAGTCTAACACACAATAGTCTAACACACAATAGTCTAACAGAATAGTCTAACACACAATAGTCTAACACACAATAGTCTAACACACAATAGTCTAACACAGAATAGTCAACATACAATAGTCTAACATACAATAGTCTAACATACAATAGTCTAACATACAATAGTCTAACATACAATAGTCTAACACAGAATAGTCTACACAATAGTCTAACACACAATAGTCTAACATGCAATAGTCTAACACGCAATAGTCTAACACGCAATAGTCTAACACGCAATAGTCTAACACGCAATAGTCTAACACGCAATAGTCTAACACGCAAATAGTTCTAACACGCTCCTAAAACTGTCCATGACATAAACACCTGAAAATGAGTTTAATCATTGCTTCTAAATTACTCCACCAGTTCCTCCCAACGTCCTATCCAGTCATTTAAAGGAGAACTAAACTCTAAACAACCCACCCTTAAAGTACAAATGTAGAGATACCAAATACTGCAAATCTTATCAGTGTTGCTTCTATCTTAATAAGAAATAATGCTTTGAATCAATTGTCTACCTTTGTTTAAACATTAAAGAAACCGCACATTATTCTCTCTCTAAAATTCCAATATTCCGGGGGCCATATTTATGAAGGGCACTATTTTCTGGGGGGGGGTTGTTTTTTTTAAATGCCAAATTTCACTAAAGAGTCTTACACAGTATAGTCTAACACAGTATAGTCTAACACACATAATCTAACACAGAATAGTCTAACACACAATAGTCTAACACACAATAATCTAACACAGAATAGTCTAACACACAATAGTCTAACACAGTATAGTCTAACACACAATAGTCTAACACAGTATAGTCTAACACACAATAATTAACAACAGAATAGTCTAACACACAATAGTCTAAAACACAATAATCTAACACACAATAATCTAACACACAATCTACACAGAATAGTCTAACACACAATAATCTAACACAGAATAGTCTAACACGGTATAGTCTAACACACAATAATCTAACAAAGATAGTCTAAACACAATAATCTAACACAGAATAGTCTAACACACAATAGTCTAACACACAATAATCTAACACACCAATAATCTAACACAGAAAGTCTAAAACACAATAGTCTAACACAGAATAGTCTAACACACAATAATCTAACACACAATAATCTAACACAGAATGTCTAACACACAATAGTCTAACACACAATAGTCTAACACACATTAGTTTAACACAGTATAGTCTAACACAGTATAGTCTAGCACACAATAGTCTAACACACAATAGTCTAACACACAATAGTTAAACAACAATGTCAACACACATAGTCTAACACACAATAGTCTAACACACAATAGTCAACACACAATGTATAACACAATAGTCTAACACAGTATAGTCGACATGCAATTGTGTAACACAGAATAGTCTAACACACAATAATCTAACACACATAATCTAACACACAATAGTCTAACACACAATAGTCTAACACACATTAGTTTAACACAGTATAGTCTAACACAGTATAGTCAGACACAAATAGTCTACACAATATTAAACACAATAGTCTAACACACAATAGTCTAACACACAATAGTCTAACACACAATAGTCTAACACACAATAGTCTAACACACAATAGTCTAACACACAATAGTCTAACCCAACAATAGTCTAAACATGCAATAGTCTAACACAGTATAGTCTGACATGCAATTGTGTAACACAGAATAGTCTAACACACATAGTCTAACACAGTATAGTCTAACACACAATAGTCTAACACACAATAGTCTAACATGCAATAGTCTAACACAGTATAGTCTGACATGCAATTGTGTAACACAGAATGTCTAACACACAATAGTCTATAGCTAGGTATACACAGTACCGATAAAACCCTGACACCGTATCAGTACTGTGTGTACCTTGCTTTCCCGAACGAGTGACGATGCGTGACCACAGAATGTTTGGGGTGGCCGAGTCCTCATTCGGGATTCCAAGTTATGCCCCTGGCTTTATTACTAGTATACATTAGAGTGCCACATATTCTACATATATTCTACATATTCAACCAGAATAATAGAAATCCAAAATATTTCTAAAATTTACCTTTGCTCCCATGTAAAAGGACTAGAAGCAAAAAAAGGCTAGCAATGAAAGAAGACTTTAATGTCCCCATGGTATACCCAAAATGCTTCATTGATTTTGTAAAAGTCTAACACACAATAGTCTAACACAGAATAGTCTAACATACAATAGTCTAACACAGAATAGTCTACACAATAGTCTAACACAGAATAGTCTAACACACAATAGTCTACACACACAAGTTAACAGAATAGTCTACACCATAGTAAACAGAATAGTCTAACACACAATAGTTTAACACACAATGTCTAACAGAATAGTCTAACACACAATAGTCTAACACACAATAGTCTAACACACAATAGTTAACACAGAATAGTCTATACAATACAATAGTCTAACATACAATAGTCTAACTACACAATAGTCTAACATACAATAGTCTAACATACAATAGTCTAACACAGAATAGTCTACACAATAGTCTAACACACAATAGTCTAACATGCAATAGTCTAACACGCAATAGTCTAACACGCAATAGTCTAACACGCAATAGTCTAACACGCAATAGTCTAACACGCAATAGTCTAACACGCAATAGTCTAACACGCAATAGTCTAACACGCAATAGTCTAACACGCAATAGTCTAACACGCAATATTCTAACACAGAATAGTCTAACATGCAATAGTCTAACACAGTATAGTCTGACATGCAATAGTGTAACACAGAAAAGTCTAACACACAATAGTCTATAGCTAGGTATACACAGTACCGATAAAACCCTGATGCTGTATCAGTACTGTGTGTACCTTGCTTTCCCGAACGAGTGACCATGCATGACCACAGAATGTTTGGGGTGGCCGAGTCCTCATTCGGGATTCCAAGTTATGCCCCTGGCTTTATTACTAGTATACATTAGAGTGTCACATATTCTACATATATTCTACATATTCCACCAGAATAACAGAAATCCAAAATATTTCTAAAATTTACCTTTGCTCCCATGTAAAAGGACTAGAAGCAAAAAAAGGCTAGCAATGAAAGAAGACTTTAATGTCCCCATGGTATACCCAAAATGCTTCATTGATTTTGAAAAAATATTTAGTGTACAGCAAAAGAAACAGACTTTATGCTGCATTGTTCTCAACAAAGCACAACCCATACTTGTAATTGGGAGTTTACACCCTTTGTGTTAAGTGTTTGCTCACTACTTAAATGACTGAGACACTTAGCATAAACTAGTGAGATTTCCACTCTGGAAGTAGGTATGACACACAACAGAAACATGCATTTTAAAGGATATTAACTTGTAAAAGGTGGTAACAAATTGACCCTAGATGAATATTAACACTTTAAAATATAAAACAGCGTGGGATGGCAAGGAACAACATATTTATAAAGGATAAATGATAAATCTTTTTAGAAGGAAAGAATGTGTATGTTGCATGGTTAGAAGAAGAAGAAAGCATTGAGTTCTCACGGTCATTCAGAACCTTGCTGGCAGGAACTTTATATGTGTGTCAATGTCTATGCCCTCCTATTATGTATTAAGTATTTGTTAAAATGTTCTGCAAGAGTACTTCATTATTGAGTTATAAACAACCCCTGTAGTGGATTTCTATGGGAGGAACTGTAAGATTATAGCTTTATAATATTACAGTTCCAGGAAGAGAAGGAAACCAGAAGCCACAAAGGGGTAGGTTATAATAAAGAATACACCCCGAACTGTAAATTAAAGATATATTAGAAGTCACTTTGGAGTTCCGTGCCCAGTATTAAAGGTACTCGGCCTGCGGCCTCGTTCTTTTATATGGTCATGGAACTCCTCTGTAACTTCTAATATCCTTATAATTTACAGTTAGGGGTGCATTATCCACTATATAACCTTCTTTTTCTTCTTTTCTTTTTGGCCATCGTACCTCCTGTGTGCCATACAATTTCAGTATTTTCAAACATTCATTGGTATATAATGGATACAGTTACTGTATGATAAATATCAAAATGAGCTTTGGAAAGTTTGAAGACTTCAGCTTTACATAACATAAAGAAAATGGAAGGCAAAACTACCAAGGAAGAAGCCCCTTTGACTGCAGAGGAGCTTGGATCCAGTGGGGGGCCTAGAATACTTACTATGCCCCTTACTAACCCTTCTGTGCTTCACTGGTAACTGTTGTAATTAATGTTAGCAATGCCCCAGAGTTCTTTCCTAAAGACATGATTATGTGTCATGTGCCTTGGGTTGGATGGTAATTGTGTATGCATGGTAGGAGTGGTAGAACACACCTTCTCTTAGGACTTCCCTTAAACCCTGTACAGACGTTCGATGTGCAGTAGCTGCAAGTGGCTGACGCATGACAGATGAAGGGCAGGTTTGCCCATCAATCAGATGTGTGTGGTTACTGGGATAGACTACCAGCGACGCCCAACCCGAGTGCCCACACCTGTTTAAATGTTGGCTGCAGTGGCTGTTTGTTCTGATTCAGCCACGGACAGCAGAATCATACGTCTGAAGGCCTTTAATTCCTTTTCTCCAACTGACTTCACCTCCATGCAATTTAGTGAAGGTTTTTTTTAATTGCAAAATTACTTTATTTATTATTATCTGAAGTTAAAAAAGGAAAGGCAGAATTCTGTAAATGTATCTAATATATTCCTCAAATGCACCTGTTCATTTAAATGGCAACTAATATTATTAAAGGAAAACCAAACTTGTATGTTTTTAATTGTATAGTGAAGAATAAAATCATACATCGGTGTAATGGCTGATTTGTCATTAAAGGCTATGTCCACCCCTAAAATAAAAAATTTATATCATGCTCCCCCATGTCCCCCAGCCCCAACCGCATGTTTAGTTTTTTTAAAAAGCCCCCCAAACTCTTACTTACCTCCCCTCGATCCTCCGCCGCACTGCCGGCCCTCTGCTTGCATTCTCGCAAGCAGAGGGGCGGGACCGCAAGTCGCGTCTGTGATTGGCTGAGCGGCAGCCAATCACGGACGCGGCTGCCGTCATTCAGTGCAGCGGAGGAAAGCGGAGAGGTAAGTAAGAGTTTGGGGAGCTTTTAAAAAAAAAAAACATGCGGTTGGGGCTGGGACATGGGGGAGCAGAATATTTAGGGGGTTTTTCGCTAGGGGGAGGGATAGTAGAACGGAGGGAGAGGGAGGGGAAGAGGGGGGGAGGAAAGGGGGTGAGAAGGGCTGCAGTACGCATGGCAAAAATCTACCTGAGGCCAGCTAGCAGGCAGTGTCCTATATGGACTCTGCTAGCCTCCTGGTAGTCATTTTTTGGGACTTTGGGGGGGGACTACAGGAGAACCCTATGGAGCTGGGATGTGAGGTAAGGATTAAACTACACTACATGGTGGGGCCAGTAGTTGGGGGGATTATAGTTTTGGGGGTGGACATGCCCTTTAACCAAAGGGACATAAAATATTAGCAAATGAAGGCATACTATGTTGCCTATATTAATGGTGTGTTTGAAAAATGGTATTTAAGAGTACCAGGTTTTACAGCAACTAGAGGTAAAAGAAACTGCCCACTTTCCAACAGTGGTTCCGCAGAACTTATTAGTTCCGATACCAATATGCAATTTGAATTTTCGATTTTGCAACATGATTTTTTTAACCTTATTTTAGATTTTCTAATATTCTATTTTTTTTATTTTTTTGATGGTAAGTTTAGAGTTTTGAAAATGTAGAAAATTCCTAAGTATCCACAGATTTTGTAAACAGACAGTTTTGAACCGAAACCAGGTTTGTTTCGAAAAATGAATACATCACTAGAGAAGAACAAAACTGAGGAGTTTCATTACGATATTGGTTCTACAGAACTTAATGAGGATCAAAATTTTTTTTCAATTTTCAATTGCAAACTTCGAGTTTTCAACAGAAATTTTTCAATTTTCTATAGGATTTTCGATTTTTCAAATGGAATTTTCAATTTAAAATGGAATTTTGACATTTTTGAACAAAATCTTTAATCGCATTAATATTGCAAATTATAAAAATATTTCATGTAGGACCTAATATATATGGATTTTGCATGTGTGTGTGCATGTAAATAAATAACCTAAAAATCAGGACACAATATATTTATATATTATAATGTGAAAATAGTCTGTGTGGGACCTAACACATATGTACTTTATATGTAAATAAAATTATTGACATATACACACACATACATTATTTAGATGTTAAATATACTCCAATTTAGAAATATAAACTCTGGGTAATTCTAGTTAGAAGTTTCCATGAATGGTGAAATATGATTTATGTGGCATTGATCGGTGGACTTAAAGATATGCAGGCTAATTTATCCAGGGATGGTGCTCTTTGAGAAGGAGTTGCATTTATGTATGTATGTATAGTTTATTTATAAAGCGCCACTTGGTGACGCAGCACTGTACGGTAATAAAATACAATAAAGTCATACAAGGGGGATAAATACATAAATAGTTCAGTACATAAACATATAAATTATATAAATAGAAGTGCTAGAGCTTTGCCACAGGAGGAAAGGAGGTTCCTGTCCCGTAGAGCTTACATTCTAGTTAGGTGGGTAACACAGAGATACAATGGAGTGGGTATAAGTGCCAGAGTGAACATATGCAGTGGAAATAAAACCATCACATAATACTGTGCTGGTTACTAGATAGGTAGGATGTAAGGATAGATTTAAACCTGCTAATAGAGGTTTCTTGACGTAGAGAGAGGGGAATATAATTCCAGAGGACGGGAGCCACAAGAGAGAAAGATTTAAGGCGAGAAGAAGCAGTACGAGTGGGGGGGTCTGTACAGGAGGTGGCGGGGTCAGGTGATGTCATTCAGCCTACTGGAAGCAGGAAGTTTGAACATTCACCCCAATGTAATTTCTCACAGGTTCCAGCCAGAAATGTGATTGTCGGCTCATTCTAAAAGAAATACTGCAGGCTTCTATTTAACCCTAACTTGTTTTGAGACCACAGTTGCCCTTTGAAGTCCAGCCAATATAATATAACCAATATATTAAGTGCAACTTAGGGTGAGGCCACACTACAACGCACCAAGCGCGCACGCTTCCGCATGCGTTATGGCACGTGAGCACTGTTGGCCTAGAAGAAAACATTTGTTCATGGATAGAGAATTGGTTATTGGATCGCAAACAGAGAGTGGTGGTAAATGGAGCTACATCTATATGGGCTAAAGTTCTAAGTGGAGTCCCTCAGGGTTCTGTACTGGGGTTGCTTCTTTTTAATCTGTTTATAAATGACTTAGAAGCTTAGTAGCTCCTATACAAAACAATATTTTGAGGTAGGATTAATCATTACTACCTCCCTGCCCCAGGAACTTTCCTTTTTTATTAAGTTTATTTTTAGGGTATAGTAAGCCTTCAATTATAATCCTTTCCATTGAAAGAAGGTTACAGAAAGAAAATGTCTTGGATTCCTTTAGGATATATATATACTGTGACAGAAAATAGAACACCTGTAATCTTACTAAATATGACAGGATATTTTTATTGAAGCAATTACTTTTGAAAAATAAGAATACACTGATTAACTGATTCTAGTTAAGTGTGATTACACAATAGCTTGGATATATACCATAATGATGCTGTAGGCCAAGATGTATATGAGTAAAGGGAATAAACTCCCAAAACGCTGTGAGGTTTAACATGTCACTTTGAATGACAGTTCTGCTCTGTAGAATGCAATGTGGGGAGTGCACGCTTCGCTGCCAGGTCAATGGTTAGGGGGTCGCACATTCTTAATGCTCTGTTCCCTGCAGTATTTAAATCCAAGCTTAACCAAGAAGGGGACGCCACGCAGGAGTGCTGCAAACACCTTGTGTTTATTCAATCCAACATGTTTCAACCTACAAATGGGCCTTTGTCACTTAAATCTTGAGTACTGCTCTGACCTGATGAAGAGGGTTTAGCCTTCAAAAGCTTGTCAACTAAATAAACTGTTAGCCCATAGAAAAAGTATCACAGTACTCTTATTTTTTAACATCCATATACAGTATTAGACTAATGCAGCATGTCACGAACGCCAGTTCGCTGGGCACGTGATCTGACTAATCAATCGGTAACAGTCCAACAGCCACAGTTAAGTCAGCCCTCCAGTCCACCAGCCACTGTTAAGTCAACACTGGCTGGTGAAGTGTCGACCTTAGAGTGGTTGCTGAACTGAAGGGCTGACCTTAAAGTTCTTTATAACGATCGTTAATTTATGATGTCTAACATAAATCCATAATAGCAATCGTAAATGACCGATAGCGATCGTTAATCTATGTAGATTTACAATCACCCATAGAATACCATTGTGGTATTTTACTAGAGCTTGGTATTCAGCAAACATTAACGATCGTTCATTGTAAATGTACAATTGTGGCCGTAAATGTACAATAATGAAAACCTTGCAATACAATGGGTTTATAAAAATGGGACATAGTCTGCTGAATTGGAGGGCTGGCCTAACAGTGTCTGCTGAACTGGAGGGCTGACCTACAGTAAAAGTAGCAGGTGAACTGGAGGACTGCCCTTAATGTGGCTGCTGAACTGAAGGGCTGCCCTTACAGTGGTTGGTGAACTGGAGAGCTGACCTAACATTGTCTGCTGAACTGGTGTGCTGACTTACAGTGTCGGCTGAACTGGATGGCTGACCATCTCAATAATTTAATCAAAATATTAAGGTCACACGATACTTCCAAAGAATAATCTTATCACAATCAACATAATCAGATAATCAGATGCATTATGTAACCATTAATTGTTGTGGGTAACATCTATGCAGTCTTGCTTTAAGCTACATAATTTAAAGATGTTTATTGGAGTCAATATTACCATAACTTAAAGCTGAGCTTTTCCTGGAATGGGTAGGTTTGGACAGTCCAGGGGTGTGACTGAAAGTTCCACTGCATTGCTGGAAGCAATGATAAGGCATGGGGCATGGCTGGCCAGTTCAGAAGTGGAGCTGGAATGAGTATGACTGTAGATAGACTCATCCACGTTCAGGCCCTCTTCAGCCTAAAGTTATGAGGTATGTTAATGACCTTTTGTAACCTTATTTAAATGTGGCACACTTGCACATATAATTTCTACTTTGCAGAGCTTGTGCCTACACTGCCAGCATTAATTATCTAATAAAAACCTTCCCAAGAGTCTATTCTGGGGTTTCAAAAATAAATTAAACTAACTGTTTAATGTTCATACTGGCTTTACAAGTTTTCTTTAAACCAGAATACAATATCCCAGACTGACAACAGTTTACCAGCCAATACACAGAGCAGGGAGCACAATTTCTTATAGCAAAGGTGCGTGCTTTCTTTTCTATGCACCAGACCTGCAAAAAAAACCACAAAAAAATCGTATTTGTCTATCCCTTTCTAAAGATATTATAGGGACCCCTTTCTTTGTTTTTCTGGGATTGCTTGCTCACCACACGCTCAGTTCTGTCACCTAAGTGCAAGCTTACACAAGAAAATCTTTCATGAGCAACCGCAAAAGTTATAATAATACTGGGCAATTCATTAAAAAAGTTTAGTTTAAAAAAAAAATCACAACAGTACAGCAAGAAGCAAAGACAATGGGACATTTTTTTTAAAAGCAGAACTATTTTAAATGTTTTTTCCCCCTCCATATTTATAAAGAGGCAAAATTCTAATTGGTCAAGTCTGAAAGACAGAGTTTGTACACATGGCCAATTTGGCACCGAGCCACGAGCCCGAGCCACACATTGGACACTGGAGATATTGTAGGAAGTGTAGTGTACGTGCATTTATTCTGAGGTGTGTGTTGCTACATGCCTTCAGTCCAGTACTTGTTTTGCTCAGGAGCAGTATCTCCCCTTCCTCTTTTGATAGTAATTGAGGTTGAGTAAAGACATGCGTCCATCAAGTCCAACCTTTTCACCCCTTTAACCCCACCTAACAGTTGATCCAGAGGAAGGCAAAAAAAAAACCCAGCTTAAAAAAAAGGGGGGGTGAATTCCTTCCTGACTCCAATGGCAATCGGGAAGTATCCCTGGATCAACCAGGACTGCAGTATATGTATTAATACCAGTAATTCTCAATATTATATAGTGGTCCTGTACCAACCAGAACCGCAGTATATGAATTAATACCACATATAATTAGGAAAATAGCTGCAACTGTCCACCTTTTCTCAGTTGGTCTCTCTCCCACTGGACCGTCTGCCAGTACAATTATATATGAAGAAAAATGGAAGAGGACTCATATGCGATTCAATCTGCAAGTGTTTATTGCGACATGTTTCGCAATAAAGAAAGGGCAATGAGAAAGGGCACGTTGATGCCCGAAACATGTCGCAATTCCATTTTTCTTCAAGTATATGAATTAATACCAGTAATTTTCAATGTTTTTTAGTTTTAGAAACAGATTTCCAGCTCACCTTTAACCCTTTCACTGCCACAGATCGTATATTCACGATCTGTGCAGTGAATGCACAAACTGCCACAGATCGTGAATATACGATCTGTGGCTTCCCCCCTCCAAAAATTTTTTTCCCCCCTGCTAGGGCCGATCGGGGGGCAGCATTCAACTGCCCCCCTAGTCCCCTCGATCCCCCCTCGGTTTCGTCCAAATCCGAGGGGGGGATCAGGAGATATCCTGCATTGAAGTTTTCCCTACCTTGAAGCTGCCGGTCCGGAGGAGGAAGCTGAATGGGAGACCCCGGTGACATCACAGAACTTCCTCCTTCACCGGGGTCTTCCCATATGGAGGTACACTGCTGCCCCCGGTGGTCCAGTGGAGGTACTGCAGCATGATCTATGGAGATCATGCTGCAGTCCCTAAGTATAGTAAAAGCTGTCAAGCTAACAGCTTTACTATACATTTTGTGAATGGAACTCAAAGTTCCATTCACAAATAGGATTTTTTCTAAGTCTTTGCTACTTAGCGAAGGCTTAGAAAAAAAAATGGGGAGCAGAGATCAAAAATTGGTGATCACTTCTGATCACCAATTATTGATCTTTGCAATGAATGAAAAATCACTTCCTGGAAAATGATTTCGGGAAGTGATTTTTCGATCGGATTTCGAATTGGAAAACGGGCATTTATGCCCGTATTCAAGTTCGGTATCATTAACCTAAGATGATTTGATGATCATCTTTGGGAATGATCCCCAAAAAAATAGGGGAAATGCACACAAAATAAATCTTAAAGTGATACACACACCTTTTTTTTTAACCTAAAAAACTATAAATTAGCAAAAAAATTGTCTTCTCCAAGCTTCCAAGTCCCCGGTGATATTCGCTAAAGTAAACGCGGATCATTATTTGTTCGATTTCAAGGGAAACTAAGCCTTTTAGTAGGGAATTTTGCAGAGGTACCAAAAAAAGACCAGATTTAACTTTAGGATCAGTAAAAGTGTGCAAAAAACTGTGGGACTTCCGTACTTAACTGCTTTTCACAAAATACCACTAAAAGGGAGGGGGGATAGGGGTGGGGGGGGGGTGGGGGTGGTTGTGGCGTTTTTTTATTTTTCTTGTAATTGCAATTGCGCATGGATCCATTTGAGCTAGTTGGTGGCCCCGTCTCTGTTTGCACCCACCCATATGGCATTTACCGTTTGATTCAGGACATGTGGGAGATTGCCGTTATGGTGTTTTTTTACTTGCCAAGTGGGTTTAGGTAGGATTTCAACCATTGAGTCCTCTTATTTTTTTTTACACAAAATCTCCTAAAAGCAAGGACTTCTTTGGATCAGTGGGTCGGAATTCTTCATGTATGTATGAAGCATGGCATGGTAAACGTAGATGAAGGTGTGTAGATTCCAAAAATATATAGTTGGGGGGGAATTTCCATGTTTTGGGACTGTTCCTTAGAAAAAGGTAGGCTGTTCAAATTACAAAGCACTTTGATTTTTCTTGTAATTGCATTTGTGCATGCGTCCATTTGAGCTAGTTGTGGCCACGTCTCTGTGTGCATCCACGCATATGGGCATAACGTTTGATTCGAGAACATGTGGGAGATTGATATTAGTGGGGGGATTTATTTTGGGGGGCATTTCCAAGTTTTGGGGGCTGTTTGAAATTGCAGAGCACTTTGATTTTTTTCTTGTAATTACACTTGTGCATGCGTCCGATTTGAGCTAGTTGGTGGCCACGTCTCTGTGTACACCACGCATATGGCATACTGTTGATTCAGAACATGTGGAGATTGATATTTAGTGGGGGGTTTATTTGTGGGGGGCATTTCCAAGTTTTGGGGCTGTTTGAAATTACAGACAACTTTGACTTTTTTCTTGTAATTACACTGTGCATGTGTCCCATTTGAGCTAGTGGTGGCCACGTCTCTGTGTGCACCCCACAATATGGCATACCGTTTGATGCAGGATATGGGGGAGATTGACATTTAGTGGGTTTTTTTGCTGTCAAGTTGGTTTAGGTAGGATTTCAATCCTTGAATCTCTATTTTATTTTTCACAAAACCTCCTAAAACACAGAGTTTTGGATCACTGGGTCTGGAATTCTTCGTGTATGTATGAAAGCATGGCATCGTAACGTAGCTGAAGGTGTGTAGATCCAAAAATATATAGTTTTGGGGGGAATTTCCATGTTTCTGGACTGTTTCCTTAGAAAAAGTGTAGGCTGTTCAAATACAGAGCACTTTGATTTTTTCTTGTAATTGCATTTGTGCATGCGTCCCATTTGAGCTAGTTGGTGGCCACGTCTCGTGTGCATCCACACATAGGGCATACGTTTGATTCAGAACATGTGGGAGATTGATATTTAGTTGGGAGTGTTATTTGTGGGGGGCATTTTCAAGTTTTGGGGCTGTTTGAAATTACAGAGCACTTTGATTTTTTCTTGTAATTACACTTGTGCATGTGTCCCATTGAGCTAGTTGGTGGCCATGTCCCTGTGTACATCCACGCATATGGCATACCGTTTGATTCAGGGCATTGGAAGATTGATAATTGACAAGTTTGTTTTACATGACATGGAAATTGCCATGATTTTAACTTTGAATTGTATTTTATAAATTTCCTGAAAATCTGGTAAAAAAGCGAAATTTACATGAAACTCCGCCCACACCATTGGTGGTATGATAAAGGAACACACCATTGTGTAGCTGAAGGTGTGTAGATTCCAAGAATATATAGTTTGGGGGGGGTTTCTAGTATAGAGGGGGTTTAGTCTGACAAATCTGAAAAGTTGCTGTAATTGGGGCCATTGTTCATTGGCTCACTTTGGGCTAGTTGATTCCACGTTTGCGCGTGTGTAACCATACATAGGTGGCATACCGTTTGATTCAGGACATTTGGGAGATTGATATTGGTAACTTTTTTTTACATTACTTGGGATTTTGGCATGATTTCTACCTTTGAGAGTGTTTTTTTTCAATTTTGTTTAGAAAATCTGCTAAAACTGTGAAATTCTACGAAGAACTGCGCCCACACCATTGATGGTACAGAAGAACAAACTACAGAATTTCGTAGATAAGGGTGTGTGGATTGAGAAATATATGGTTTGTGGGGGGTGTGTTTTGGGGAAAAATTGCAGACTGTTCAAATTCAGATTGACTGAATATTTTTGCTGTTTGAGCCATTGGACATGTGTTCACTTTGTGTCTTTTGGCTTCCACGTCCACGTGTGTAACCACACATATGGCATACCGTTTGATTCAGGACATTTGGGAGATTGATATTAGTAGCTTTTTTTACATTCCATGGGGTTTTGGCAGATTTCTACCTTTTGAAGTTGTTTTTGTTCATTTTTTCAGACAAATGCGAATTTCTACGAAGAACTGCGCCCACACCATTGATGGTATGAATGAACAAACTACAGCGTTACGTAGCTGAAGGTATGTAAATTCTGAGAATATATAGTTTTGCGGGGGGGTATTTCCAAGTTAGAGGGGTGTTCAGTTTGAAAAATCTGGGAAAATGCTGTTATTGGCCACTGCGCATTGTTTACTTTTGACGAGTCGCTTCCACGTCCGTGTGTGTAACCACATATGGCATACCGTTTGATTCAGGACATTTAGGAGATTGATATTTGGTAATGTTTTTTTTTACTACATGGGGTTTTGGTGTGATTTGTAACTTTGAAATGTATTTTCTCTATTTTCCAGAAAATTGTGTAGAAAGCGAAATCTACGAAGAACTGCACCCACACATTGATGGTATGAATGAACGAACTCAGTGCTACATAGCTTGAAGGTGTGTAGATTTCAGGAATATATAGTTTGTGGGGGATATTTCTGAGTTACGGGGGTGTTTTGTGGAAAAAATTGTAGACTGTCCAAATTCGGAGTTGGCTAAATATTTTCGCCGTTTCTGAGCTATCGTGCATTGTCTCACTTTGTGGCTTTTCGCTTCCACGTCCGCGTTTGTGACCACACATATGGCATACTGTTTGATTCAGGACATTTGGGAGATTGATATTTAGTAACTTTTTTTAGATTTCATGAGGTTTTGGCCTGATTTTTACCTTTTGAAGTTGTTTTTTGTAATTTTTTCAGAAAAGTGCGAACTTCTACGAAGAACTGCGCCCCACCATTGATGGTGATGAATGAACGAACTACAGCGTTACATAGCTGAAGGTGTGTAGATTTCAGGAATTATAGTTTGTGGGGTATTTCCAAGTTAGAGGGGTGTTCAGTTTGAAAAATCTGGGAAAATGCTGTTTATTGGCTCAATGCGCATTGTTTACATTTTGACTAGTCGCTTCCACGTCCGTGTGTGTAACCACACATATGGCATACCGTTTGATTCAGGACATTTAGGAGATTGGTATTTGGTAAGTTTTTTTACATTACATGGGGTTTGTGGTGTGATTTTGTACTTTGTAATGAAATGTATTTTCTCTATTTTTCCAGAAAATTGTGTAGAAATGCGAAATTCTACGAAGAACTGCACCCACACCATTGATGGTATGAATGAACGAACTACAGTGCTACATAGCTGAAGGTGTGTAGATTTCAGGAATATATAGTTTGTGGGGATATTTTGAGTTACGGGGGTGTTTTGTGGAAAAAAACTGTAGACTGTCCAAATTCGGAGTTGGCTAAATATTTTCGCCGTTTCTGAGCTATCGTGCATTGTCTCACTTTGGGCTTTTGCTTCCACGTCCGCGTGTTGTAACCACACATATGGCATACCGTTTGATTCAGGACATTTGGGAGATTGATATTTAGTAACTTTTTTTAGATTTCATGAGGTTTTGGCATGATTTTACCTTTTGAAGGTGTTTTTTGTTAATTTTTTCAGAAAAGTGCGAACTTCTACGAAGAACTGTGCCCCACACATTGATGGTATGAATGAACGAACTACAGCGTTACATAGCTGAAGGTGTGTAGATTTCAGGAATATATAGTTTGTGGGGGTTATTTCTGAGTTACGGGGGTTTTGTGGAAAAAACTGCAGACTGTCCAAATTCGGAGTTGGCTAAATATTTTCGCTGTTCTGAGCATACGTGCATTGTCTCACTTGTGGTGTTTTGCTTCCACGTCCGCGTGGTAACCACACATATGGCATACCGTTTGATTCAGGACATTTGGGAGATTGATATTTAGTAACTTTTTTTTACATTCCATGAGGTTTTGGCATGATTTCTACCTTTTGAAGTTGTTTTTTGTTCATTTTTTCAGACAAATGCGAACTTCTACGAAGAACTGCGCCCACACCATTGATGGTTGAATGAATAATCTACTGCTTTACATAGCTGAAGGTGTGTAGATTTCGGAATATATAGTTTATGGGGGTTATTCTAAGTTACGGGGGTGTTTTGTGGATAAAACTGCAGACTGTCCAAATTCGGAGTTGGCTAATATTTTCGCCGTTTCTGAGCCATCGTGCATTGTCTCACTTTGTGGCTTTTCGCTTCCACGTCTGGTGTGTAACCACACACTAGGCATACCGTTTGATTTAGGACATTTGGGAGATTGATATTTGGTAACTTTTTTTTACATTCCATGAGGTTTTGGCATGATTTCTACCTTTTGAACGTTGTTTGATGTTCATTTTTTTTGAACATCTGGTAAAAGTGCAATTTTCTACGAAGAATGCGCCCACACCATTGATGATATGAATGAACAAACTACAGCGTTACTAGCTGAAGGTGTGTAGATTTCAGGAATATATAGTTGTGGGGGGGGGGATTTCTGAGTTGGGGGAGTGTTTTGTGGGAAAAACTGCAGACTGTTCAAATACAAAACTGGCTAATTTTTTTTTGCTGCTACTGACATTTGGCACTGGTCACGCTGGGTTAGTTGGTAGCCTGTCTCTGGGTACACCCATGAATGTGGCATACCGTTTTTTATCGGGAGGGTTAGGCTTTCATTTGAGATGCGTTTGAACTTTCCTCCACAGTTTTTAGCTGAAATTGGCATTTGATTTTGTCTCGATTTTACAGTTGAGGAAAAAAGGAAAATGTGAGAAAGTAACTTACAATTTGACGAAGAGCTGCGTCCGGGTATCTGCATTTTGATTGAAACTAACCTCACTCGTAAAATCCTGCGGGTGTGTAGTTTCTAAAAAATATCTCACTTGGGGGGAATTTTAGATAATTGGTAGATTTCTATGTTAACTGTCAGTAGTGGTTAGACAATTTAATTTGGTGGTAATATTCTAGGAGGTGCAGTTTTAGTTTGGGGGGTCTCCCTGTACAGGAAAAGTGGGGTACCTACATAAATCTGGTATCGTTGTATTCGGGAGTATCTGAGCTTTTAGAAACATTAAGATTTTTGTGCGTAACTTAAGATAAACTCTAAGTAAAAATGGGAAAAATCCATGAAAATTTGCAAATTTTTCATTTTTTTACATATTTTACCCATAATTCCAGGTAAAATTTCCAGAAAAGTTGCAAAATTTTGTTACCATGTTAAAGTACACTTTGTGCTGAAAAAAACAATGTATAGTATTCCTGATTTAGCCCAGCTATGAGTAAGTCCCCGAGCGAGGGACGAAACGCGTCAGGGGTTTGTTCTGCTGATATGGAACTTTTAATTTGTGTATCTTCAGCACCCGTTTCCCAGTATTGTTTCTGGTTTGCCTGATCCTCCTCATGATGTTTTGCTCTGAGGGGGGGTAATACAGGCAACACCACATACGGCTACTACATACCCTATACCAGGGTTCTCCTATTTTGACTATAGTTACTTGGAATCGGAGTGTCTGTGTCTTTTCCTCTTACATAGGAACCTACAATGTCAGTATAGGGACCCTATGTTAGGTGGTTCCCTCTCTCTTGTTTTTGACCAGCAATCACGCTGAATACTTTAGAGACTCGAGCTTTTAGGTCTCTTTATCTCTCCGAGGGGAAACCAATAGTACCTTAGGAGATTTCTTACTCCCATGACATCATGTTATTAGCCTTACCATGGCTTATGTGAATTGAATACTTGATGGTACTTCCCCTTTGATAATATACTGATTATGTTTGGTTCCTATTTCTGTGTGTTTTTTATAGTTCTACATTTTAATGCATATTTAATAAAGATAATAATTTAACTTTTAGTCACTGTACCTATTGTTGTATTTCAAGTTAGGGTAATTCACGAGGGGGATACTGTGTTGCCTCTTTGCTTTATATTTTTTTTTATTCCTGATTTACTGCAAGGTTTCCTACTGTAAAATTAGTCTAAAGCGATTAAGGACAAAATCCTGAAAATTCTTCTGGCAGTTAACGCAAAAAAAATTGAAAATCTCCTGGCAGTGAAAGGGTTAAAGCTATTCATTGAACGCGCCACCATCACATCCGCTGGAAGACAGTTCCACAGCATCACAGCTCCCACTGCAAAGAAACCTTTCCCAACCTCAAGATGAAACTTCTTTTCTTCCAATCCCAAAGGATGCCCACATGTCCCATGACAAGACAGATTAGTAAACAATGCACCAGAGAGTCTATTGTATGATCCATTAATATATTTGTATAAATTGATCATATCCCCATCCCACTACAGTCCCACTGTACCATAGAATGACCGGCTTTCCACACTCCACACATCATAATTAAGAGTCGGGATATAATCTAAAACTTTTATCTTTTATTTTAGCATTTTAATACACAGACATTACAATGCTTGATGCGTTTCAGGTACCACCGTACCCTTAATGATAGGCTGCACCCGCTTCCGGTCCCGTGTCCATTAAAGGAAGCAGCAACAGCGACGGGTCCAGGGTATATACACCTGGACAACAGGGAAATTTAAGTGAGTGTGAGCAGTACAACTGATTCCCTTTAGCACCCAGTTAGTAATAAAGTGGGGTGGCCCAACACCTACAGGGGTTACCAGAGACACCTGTATTATATTGTTATCTAATGTAAACAGCCTTAACTCTAATCTGCGCATAGTCAACCCCTCTCATTCCCTTTACAATCTAGTTGCCCTTCTCTGAACTGCCTCCACCTCCAAAATGCCCCTTTTGCATACGGGATTTCAAAACTGCACCGCATATTCCAAATGAGGTCCTACCATGCCTTGCAAAGGGGATAGTATAATGTTTTTTTCTCTGAATCTATTCCCCTCTTTATACAAGACAATATCTTGCTAGCTCTAGCCATTGCTGCATGGCATTGTTTGCTACAGCTAAGACTGTTATCTACCAGAACCCCCAAATGCTTGTGAAGGTTCTCATTCATCCAGGTCATGGTATATCTGTTGTATTCAATTAGATCAACTGGACTTGAAATGTAGTTCTTGAAGACGTTTCGCTAGTCATACGACTGGCTTTCTCAATTCAGAATGACTTGTACAGAATCTGTGGCAATATGTACCCTGGAAAAATCCCAATTAGCAATCACAGCCAGGTGTTAAGGGTGTGATTAGATAGTGGCTAAGAGTGTTATAGGAACGCCCAGAGTAAGGTGTTTAAAACAGCATTGTACATGGCAGACAGTTGGTGTCGAACCCCCCCACCTCTATTTAGGCTTGGTTTCTTTATTTTCAAATAAATGGCCTCCTTAACACCTCTCTGAACCAGTCACGTTCCTTCGCCAGTATGTTAACATTACAATCTTCAAAGGTAGTCCTTTTCCTTAAAGTGCAGATACACGGCTGAGTCGACCCGAGGAATTGGCTCTTCTGTGTGGGCCATACGTTGATGCAGTTGCTGTTTGGTCCCCCCCACATACAATCAGAGCATTCTTCACGCACTGCACTGCAATATGATGTCGCTTTCTTGTGTTTTGGATTGGGTCTTTCGGATGTACCAATTGCTGCCTCAGTGTGTTGTTCGGTTTAAAGCAGACAGGGATACGATGTTTTTTGAAAATTCTTCTTAATTTCTCGGAGACCCCTGCTACATATGGGATGACCATGTTCTTCCTCCTGTCTTGCTTTTCCCCTTCACTGTTGGTATTCGTGTTCTTTTCTTTCCTTCTACTTCTTTTGACAAAGGCCCAGTCTGGATATCCACAAGTTTTAAGGGCTCCTCTGAGATGTTTCATTTCTTTAGCCTTCGCCTCTGTGCTAGTGGGGATGTTCTCGGCTCTGTGTTGCAGGGTTCTGATGACCCCCAGCTTCTGATCTAAAGGGTGGTGGGAGTCAAACATCAAATACTGATCTGTGTGTGTTGGTTTTCTGTAAACCTCTACTTCCAGTTTACCATATTGGATATCTAAAAAAAAAAGGGTTAAATCAACAAGATCAACAAAAATATGATATAGTGGTGGTTGGTAAGAATTATAGTTTCCAGTAATAGTCAATTTATTTTTTTCAATATAGATGCCCTTTAAACAGTATAATTGTTGTTCATTTTTCATACTGATCAATAAACTGTGAGAGGAGTATAAATTCTGTAGCTTTTGTTAACTAATATCCACAGCACTCCATGAAAGGCATTGAATTAAAGAGGATGCTGGGAGATGAGTTTGTTTTTAAAAAAAAACAAACAAGATAGAAGAGTGAACTGAGGGTTATTATCAGAACTGTGTTGTTATACTTATAAATATCACTTCAATAAAATTGACATTACATAAACTAACTCATAAATTAATTATCATATTATAACTGTGTCATTATATGTTACATCACCTAAATGACATTGTTTTACAGTTAGAGATATAAGCTAGTTTATTAAAGCACAACTGTGGTCTCCAAGGAAACTTTCCATAATGAGTATAAAGCAGAGGGAAAGTCACTTCATCTTTCAGAGCTTTAATGCTCTTTATTTAATATGTACTTATATTGTTAAATCAGTCAGGGTTAGGCCACACTAGCGGGTTTATTCTGCTTTTGCGCATGCAATTTCGCATGCGATTTTTAAATAACATTAAAATCTCGGCAACGCAGCCAAAATCACGCAATTTTGGGTGCATTGCAATTGCGCATATGTTTGCAAATCGGTAATGCATGTGTTCCGCATATTTATGCGCAATAGCATGCATTCCCCTATCTCTAAAGAAAAAAGCGCAAAAGCATTGATTACGTGTGCGACGATGTGTGCCTGTGCCCTAATAGTCTTTACAATGTAGCACAAACCACACAGAATTCTATTTACTACCATTTTGGTAATTTAACAGTAACATTTTATGTAAAATGTTTTGACTTAACAAATGCTTTTGTAATATCAACATATTGACACACTGCACACTCTCCACACTGAAGCATTCCAATTACTTTCTGATCATTATATAGAGACCTTGGCAAAAATAGATCTTTTAAACTGCAAATATTTCTAAAATACATTTTTGGATGCCTGAGGAAGTCTTTGATGAAATGTGTAGCATTGGCTCATTGGTGGCTCATTGGTGGCAGTTCTCATTACACGGTGGTGTCAAGGCAATGGCAAAGCTGCAGGGGCCCAAGCCTCCCTGTTGCTTATGAGGCTGGCCCCTAACACACCCCCTTTTAACACCAATGTACTGCGATTGGCTTTTTAAAGGGAAAGTTCAGTGGAAAATATCAATATTTTAAAAATTCTTGGTTTGTATTATGCGTACCTAGTTATTCTACGTTTTGAAAAATCAATTGATTTCATACCCTTTGCTGTTCCCTGCTGTTGAAATTAGTGAGCTGACATTTCAGGTTCTAACAGTCCTTCTTCTTCCCAGGATGCACCACTTCCTTGGATTGGCTGTTGGATGGGCCAAACATGTTCAGATCTCTGCTGAGCAACTGAATCAACACAGGTGGTGGGTTAAGGGTAAAACCATAACGGTCTCTACTAGGGGTCCTGCAAAGAGGAGTTAGTATTTTGGTTGCATTTAGTTTTATACATTCAAAATGTTGAATGGGCAGGTTAAGCTCATTATGATTAAAAATGACTGTTCTTTTTTCTTAAAGGGACACTATACTGAAAAAATGGCTTTGCCTCATCTTAATCTATAATTCACTACATGTAAGTAGCACTTACTCTGCTTTACGTGTGTTGCTGCATGCCTTTAATCCAGCACAAATACAGTGGTGGTTGGGAAGAATTATAATTTCCAGTTATGGTCAATTTAAAATAACGTATTTTTCGATATAGATGCCCTTTAAAAGCATATGTATTTTCACTGAACTTCCCCTTTAAAACTACTGTACCAAACTGGCAGTAGTTTTAAACAGCTGATTGCGCACACCTTTACTTACATATGTGCGATCATCTGTTTACATTGGTGGACCATGTAAATTGGGCTAAAAGCAGCTCTCTATGCATTATGAATTTGCTTGTGTTAAAGATTCCATCCAAAAAAGCCACAATTGGCTTGGTGCATCGGTTGTGGTGATTGTGCGATCCTCTTTTTGCGCAACAATCTAGCCAGCATTATTTCTCTCATAAGGCCACGTTAACCCTTTGTGCGTTGGAGCAAAGGGGTTTACACGGTTTTATGATGGAAATACACGAGTGCGGCTTATTATACTTCGCCCTTCTATGTCTTAACGTGAAGAAGCAGTAAGAGTTGTTTGGGCCCAAGGTGAGGTGAGAACAGAGTCTGGGAAAAAGCACAGTAAAAACTTTCATAATAACTCTATCAACTTATGATTGATTTGCACAGTTTTTGAACTACATATGAGATATACATTTATATTTTTATTAATTGAATATTCACCCCGATTGTTGTTTAGGGTATTAATGATAGTGGTCTATTTTCCAAAAACTTCAAAGTTATGTTTTGTCACAATGGGCCATATTTATATATGAGCAGTATTGATAGATAGTAATGCAGCGCCTTTAATAATCTTTTTTTTTTTACACCAACAATAGTACAAATTGTCGCGGACCTAAAATCACGATTATGGACATATAATGATGGTATTCTATGGCACTAGAGATGGGATCTAGGTCTGGCACGAACCGGGATCCAACACAGAACCCCTTGGTTCCGAAATCCGTCCGAATCTGGACGGATCGTCTGGATTTTGGGACTTCGGAACAAATTTCCGAAGATTTTCGATTTTCTAGCTATTAAGAAATAACTTCTAAAGTTCAAAAATCTTTGAAAATACGATCAAGGCTATTTTTGATAATTTTCTAAAATAACCTCGAACGTTCAAAAATACGATCGGAAACTCAAAACTTGTCCCCAATCGTATTTTCAAGGATTCCAAACATTCGAAGAAATTTTCAAAAATGATAAAAAATAGCTTTGTACATTCGAAAATCCTCGAAAATTTGTTCCGTTTTCGGAACTTCAGGACTTTCCCCGAGACCTGGGAATCCGAAAATGAAACAAAACTATGTAGTTTCGGTTGATTGATGTTACTAAATATTGACACTGGATGGCAATGTTGTTATTCACTTTGTATTATTCACTAAAGAGATGCTAGAGGTCACTGTTATTTCCCCTATAAAAGGCTTTGGTCCCATTTGAAGTAGGCTCAGTAAACGTGCCAGCATTTTACAGCAAGAATTGACCCAAAAAACATTAGCCCCTTGGTAGCTGATGTGGCTTTAAAGGGCAATTATACTTACCTCCTCCCCACTCCTCTTCTTATAGCCACGCTTTCTACCAAGGGTGGGGACCTAAGTTGCTCCCCCCTGGGCTGTTCGCACTTATGCTGTTATACTTACACAGCACTGATCCGCTTCCTCATCTGATTCTGCAATTGGTCCAATAGGAAGACACGCTCCTTGTAAAGCATATCTTCCTATTGGTCTTGTTGTCGACGGAGATGTGGGGGCGGAGATTAGCAGAGCGGTGCTGTGCAAGTATAGCAGCGTAAGTGGAAACAGCTCAGGGGTGAGGACTTAGCGACTTAGGTCCTTACCCTTAGTAGTGAGAGTGCATATGAGAAGAGGAGCGGGGAGGAGCGGGGAGGAGGTAAGTATAATTGTCCTTTAATAGGTAACAATACAATTGAGCTTTATAAAAAGACAAAGGTGAGCATTTTGAGATTTATGGTCCAGATAGGACTGACCCTAAACTGGTAGCTGATGTGGCTTTAGAATAGTGATGGTGGGTGACGAAGGCAAGCAATTAGAGATTTCTGGGCCACGCAGTACTGACCCTTATCATGAAACATTAGCCTCTTTGGGCCATATTCACTGTTAATTTCAGATCAATTTAGCGATTGTTAATTTACTATCGTTATCATAAATTACTGATAACAATTGTAAATTACCGATAACAATCGTAAATCTACGTTAAAACGATTTATTCCATAGAATACCATTGCAGTAGTTCACTACTGCATGGTATTCTATGACCAAACATCCGTTAATTCACGAACATTCGCTGTAAATGTACAACCGCAGCCGTAAATTTATGCCACGATAGTACATTATCGATAACACTATCGCTTAATTGGGCCTTTTGTACCTTACAGTATGTAACTTTAGTATAGTGGTGGTGAGTTATACCAGGGGGCATATTTATAAAGGTCCGTTACCATTGCGCACATCGCAACTAAACAATATTTTTACCGCAATAATGTAACTGTGATATCGCTGTGATAAAAATGGCTGCGCGGAGAGAGCAGCACTGGTATGTCGTGGCTGCTGGGAAGTGGGGTCTATCGTGGGAAGTTCCGTTGCAGGGGGGAGGCACAGGGGCGAGGTGGGGTACGAGCGGCTGCTGGTAAGGGGGGTGTACCACTAGTGGCACCCACCAGGGGCCCTTAAAAGAGCCCCTCCCCGGCACTTATAAATGCATTTGTGGAACTGTCAAATGCCTTTGTTGGGGGTTCTGCAGCTTAAAGCCAGGACTCCCATTGGCTCTTAAAAGAGACTTTGTGGCTCTAATAAGAGCCTTTCTGATAAGAGGGTCCTTCAGCTCAAAACCAGAACCCCCCCTGGTCCTAAAAAGGACCTTTTCATGTCTCTAAAATCTACTTTTCTCAGAAACCAACTCCGCTGATGGTGCCACCACCGTTGCAGCTGACATTAATGTCACCGATGTCGTCACCACCAATGCCAACTTGATCTCGAAGTCTTCATTCTTCTGCCTTCTGTCATCAATCAGATGACTACAGAGTTACGCGCAGGTTTGCACCTGTTAATATAGGATTGCTTGAAGACCAAATCCAATTTTGATTAATATTTCAATCCTAGCAATCATATGCTCACATATTTTCTAATTATATTTTAATATTTTATTAAAATATTAGCAAGAGCTGGCATTAATTTATTCACGTAGTAAGAGCTGTACAGTCGTTAATGAATAACTTTTCTTTTGCTATACTCGCGCAGCCTTCACAAGCAAGAGGCTAAAGTCATGCTAACTGATATTATTGTGACTTTAAATGCAATTAACTTAATTGAATACCTAGATATGATATTTAGCATTATTTCACTGGTATTTAGAAAAATGCGAAATAGTTTCAGAATTATTAACAGGCAGAACAGATGTTTTTTATTTATATTAAAGTAATATACTGCAACTAAAAATATGGAGTAGGTTTTGGAGATGGATTCCTTATGGCTTCTGACAGTTGTTTAATGGCAAGTAGAGATGGGACTGGGGTCCGACTCAGACCCGGATCCGACACAGAACCCCTCAGTTCCTAAATCCGAATGTTCAGTCTGGACAGATCCTTCGGGTCACAGAATTTCGGAGCAGGTTTTCGTTTTCGAAAATTCTCGAAAATACCCTTGAGCGTTCAATAATCTTCAAAAATACGATCGGAAACTTGAAAATAATTTCCGATCGTATTTTTGAGTGTTTTCGAACTTTCGAGGGTATTTTCGAAAATAGCTCAAACGTTCGATAAAAATCGAAAGCGTGCTCCGAAGTACCAAATTTAAAAGACTTCCCACCACCTCCTCAAATTTAGAATCTGTAATTTCAGCTGAGAAAAGATGTACTGTGTCTGAGATAAAAAAAACTCTGGAACTTTGATTTAGTTTGTGGGCCCCTATTTGTTAAATTATGTTGCTTTGACTAGTTTATGGTAATAATACATTTCTTTGTGTTGTAATAACCCACCAACTCATTATATGATTTAACAGTGCAGTGTCTTTTTGAATTTTTTTTTATCTGAAGTATAAACTTACGGGGTTATTCAATTAAAGTTCTTATCGTTTAAAATGGTGCTAATTTTGCCCCAACCAATCAGATGTTAGCTTTCAAATGTTACATCATTTCTGATTGGTTGGGGTAAAATGAGCATCATTTTTTAAATCCTAATGTGAAAGCATCTCTCTGTAACAAATGGCCGGACGGCCGGGTACTCACAGTACGCTTTCAGGAGGAGGCTGATAGTCCGGAAGGTGCAGGACACAGAGGCTGCTGGGAAATGTAGGCTGGGCGCCGGAACAAGGTGCGGCTGGGAACTGTAGGTTGGATGCTGGACCAATGGTGCTGCTGGGAACTGTGGGCTGGTTGCTGGACCAAAGGTGCTGCTGGGTACAGTAGACTGTGTGCTGGCAATGGACCAAAGGTGCTGCTGGGTACTGTAGGCTGTATGCTGGCAATGGTGCTGCGGGGAACTGTGGGCTGGATGCTGGACCAAAGGTGCTGCTGGGTACTGTAGGCTGTATGCTGGCAAGGTCAGAACTGGAGACTGGAGGCAGGCAAGGTAAGTCACTGGAAACAGGCAAGGTAAGTACTTGATACAGGCAAGGTAAGTAAGGAGAGCAGGATCCAAGGCAGGTAAGTACTGGATACAGGCAAGGTAAGTACTTGATACAGGCAAGGTAAGTATGTGGAGCAGGATCCAAGGCAGGTAAGTACTGGATACAGGCAAGGTAAGTATAAGGAGCAGGATCCAAGGCAGGTAAGTACTGGATACAAGCAAGGTAAGTACTTGATACAGGCAAGGTAAGTATGTGGAGCAAGATCCAAGGCAGGTAAGTACTGGATACAGGCAAGGTAAGTATAAGGAGCCAGGGAGGTAGCAGAATGCTACTATCGGGCGCCGAGTCCAGGAGGACGCCGGCTTTTCAAGTCTCGCGCCGCCCGGCGTGGCGGCGTCGTGACGTCATGACGTCATGACGTCCGCGACGCCGCCCACCCGGAAGTCCAGAGCGGCGCGGGACCGGAGCGGCAGGTAAGTTCGTGACACTCTCCAGGGGCAAACCTAACAGGGTAGCAGGAAGAGCAACCACAGGGGGGACTGGAGCCAAGGGGGCCTATACACAACCTGGTATTTGCTAGGACACTTTTAACGCCTCATTGGATATGGTTGACTCAAGTAAAATAACTCCAGGACCATGCTTCTAGCTGCAAACTATTCAAACTTACAGCAGTTTCCTGCTTACACAGTGAGCTGTGACATTACCTGCAAGCCCCTGGATGGAGCATTCATCATAAGCTCTGCTACCAAACTTCCTTATCATTTTTAAAGCTAGCCACAAGCATAGAAAGAAAAAAAATCTTCTTAAGGTGTTCATAGGCATAGTAAAGCTCAGATATTGATTGAAAGCATGAACATAGCTTAAGAAACATTCAATATTTGGGGGTGGAGCTTATGACCTAGCAAATAACATGTGCCTATCACAGAGACAGAAGGACAGTGCAGAGTCAGAAGAGAGACTTTATAAGCCTATAACTTGACTAGCTCTTTTGAATAGAAGGCACTTGTATGGAGACCACATTTCCACCGTAAAACTCTTCAGCCCTAATTACCTCCCGGCAAAGGTTTTTCTACTAAATTTATACCCCATGGCTGGAGTTATTTATAATCACTTAAGTGTACACAGGTTCAAAATCAAACGAGTCTCTACCTATAGTATCCTATATAATAAAATGCAAGTGTGCGTCCCTGTGTCTCTGTGTGTGTGGCTGCAATCTACCTGATTGGCTGCTTCTTTTCCCTTCAGAGCAGAACAGCCAATCGGATCACAAGTTTGCATTAAGGGGCGGGACCACAGACTACAGACTGCTGGCTGCTCTGGGTGGGTTGATTTCTTAAGTTAACTCTTCACAGTGGGAAAATTCCTGTCCATGCTGCATTACTGGGTCTGACACCAATAAACTGTACACACACCAGGTATGTTCTAAGATCTCTGGGTGGGGGACAGTGAGGCAGGGGGTAGCTGGTGGGGTGTGTGTTGGTCCTGGACCCCAATGATATTAATCATGTGTCTGTGGGGGGTTGTGAGGGAGAGGGAGGGTTTTGCACTAGACATCAATGTCTGGGTGAGGGTGGGGGGAGTCAGAACTGCTCACTGACACCATGCTAAATTAACCTCCTATTAACCAAAGGTGTCAGGGCTGGCTGTAAAGCAGAGTGACGAGGGGGGGGAGTGGCTGGGTCTGGGACAGAGGGTGGGACCTGGTCTGGCAGAGGAGGGGCCCTGGTCTGGCGCAGAGGGGGGCCCTAGGTCTGGCACAGAGGGGGGGCGGGACAGAGGGGCTGGGACAGAGGGGGTGGGACCTTGGTCTGGGACAGAGGGGGGGCCCTGGGTCTGGACAGAGAGGGGGGCTGGGTCTGGGACAAGGGGGGGCCTGCATCTGGGACAGAGGGGGGACCCTGGGTCTGGGACAAGTGGGGGACCCTGGGTCTGGGACAAGGGGGGCTGATCTGGGGCAGAGGAGGAGCCCTGGGTCATGACAGAGGGGGGGGCTGGGTCTGGGACAAGGGGGTGGGACCTGGGTCTGGGACAGTGTGGGGGCCCTGGGTCTGGGACAGACAGGGGGCCCTGGGTCTGGCACAGAGGGGGGCTGGGTCTGGGACAGAGGGGGGGCTGGGTCTGGACAGAGGGGCCCTAGGTCTGGGACAGAGGGGGGCTGGGTCTGGGACAATGGGGGACCCTGGGTCTGGGACAGAGGGGGGACCCTGGTCTGGGACAAATTGGGAACCCTGGGTCTGGGACAAAGTGGGGGACCCTGGGTCTGGGACAAAGTGGGGGACCCTGGTCTGGACAGAGGGGGGCCCTGGGAGGAGGGGGGTCTGGGACAGAGTGGACCCTGGGTCTGGGACAAAGTGGGGACCCTGGGTCTGGGCAGAGGAGGGGCCCTGGGTCTGGGACAGACAGGGGACTCTGGATCTGTGACAGAGGGGGGGGGCTGGGTCTGGGACAGAGGTGGTGTGACCTGGGTCTGGGACAGAGGAGGGCCCTGGGTCTGGGACAGAGGGGGGACCCTGGGTCTGGGACAGAGTGGGGGACCCTGGGTCTGGGACAGAGTGGGGGACCCTGGGTCTGGGACAGAGGGGGACCTGGTTCGGGACAAAGTGGGGGACCCTGGGTCTGGGACAGAGTGGGGGACTCTGGGTCTGGGACAAAGTGGGGGACCCTGGTCTGGGACAAAGTGGGGACCCTGGGTCTGGACAAAGTGGGGGACCCTGGGACAGAGGGGGGGTCTGGGACAGAGGTGGACCCTGGGTCTGGGACAAAGTGGGGGACCCTGGGTCTGGGACAGTGGGCGTCCCTGGGTCTGGGACGAGGGGGGTCTGGCGTCTGGACAAGGGGCCCTGGGTCTGGGACAGAGGGGGGGCTGGAACAGGGGGGCCCTGGGTCTGGGACAGAGTGGGGGGCCCTGGGTCGGGACAGGGGGCCTGGGTCTGGGGCAGAGGAGGGGCCCTGGGACAGAGGGGGCCCTGAGTCTGGGACAGAGAGGGGACCCTGGGTCTGGGACAGAGGGGGGGTTCTGGACAAGAGGGGGGGTCTGGGACAGAGGTGGGCCCTGGGTCTGGGACAGAGTGGGGGGGTCTGGGGGGCCTGGGTCTGGGGCAGAGGAGGGGCCCTGGGACAGAGGGAGGGGCCCTGGGTCTAGGACAGAGTGGGGGACCTTTGGTCTGAGACAGAGGGTGGCCTTGGATCTGTGACAGAGTGGGGGACTCTGGATCTGTGACAGAGTGGGGGACTCTGGATCTGTGACAGAGTGGGGGACTCTGGATCTGTGACAGGTGGGGACTCGATGGAGGTGGGGACTCTGGATCTGTGACAGAGTGGGGGACTCTGGATCTGTGACAGAGTGGGGACTCTGATCTGTGACAGAGTGGGGGCCTCTGGATCTGTGACAGAGTGGGGGACTCTGGATCTGTGACAGAGTGGGGACTCTGGATCTGTGACAGAGTGGGGGACTCTGGATCTGTGACAGAGTGGGGGACTCTGGATCTGTGACAGAGTGGGGACTCTGGATCTGTGACAGAGTGGGGGACTCTGGATCTGTGACAGAGTGGGGGACTCTGGATCTGTGACAGAGTGGGGGACTCTGGATCTGTGACAGAGTGGGGGACCTGGATCTGTGACAGAGTGGGGGACTCTGGATCTGTGACAGAGTGGGGGACTCTGATCTGTACAGAGTGGGGACTCTGGATCTGTGACAGATGGGGTGTCTGGGACGAGGGGGTGGGACCTGGGTCTGGGACAGAGGGGGGATCCTGGGACTGGGAGAGAGGGGGCCTGGGTCTGGGGCAGAGGAGGGGCCCTGGACAGAGGGGGGGCCCTGGGTCTAGGACAGAGTGGGGACCTTTGGTCTAGACAGAGGGTCCTTGGGTCTGGGGCAGAGGAGGGGCCCTGGGTCTGGGACAGACAGGGGACTCTGGATCTGTGACAGAGGGGGGGCCTGGGTCTGGGACAGAGGTGGTGTGACCTGGGTCTGGGACAGAGGAGGGGCCCTGGGTCTGGGACAGAGGGGGGACCCTGGGTCTGGGACAGAGTGGGGGACTCTGGATCTGTGACAGAGTGGGGACTCTGGATCTGTGACAGATGGGGACTCTGGATCTGTGACAGATGGGACTCTGAGCTGTGACAAGTGGGGGACTCTGGATCTTGTGACAGAGTGGGGGACTTCTGGATCTGTGACAGAGTGGGGGACTCTGGATCTGTGACAGATGGGGTGTCTGGGACAGAGGGTGGGACCTGGGTCTGGGACAGAGGGGGATCCTGGGACTGGGAGAGAGGGGGCTGGGTCTGGGACAGAGGGGGGGCCCTGGGTCTGGGACAGAGGGAGGGCCTTGGGTCTGGGACAGAGGGGGGCCCTGGGTCTGGGACAGAGGGGGGACCCTGGGTCTGGAACATTAAGAGGGAACTGTGGCCTTGGGACATGGAGGATGGAGGCACTCTGGGCTTCTAGCACCTGTTATTGTAACAGGCTTAATCTCTAGTGTTATAATATTTGAGGTTGAATAAAGATGTATGTCTTTAATCTGTAGTCCAACCTACTCAGCAATACCAAGATTTTCAGCCTAACAGTTGATCTAGAGGAAGATAAAAAAAACAGTATGAAGGGGGGGAAATAAATCCTTCCTGACTCCAAGTGGCAATCATAAATATCCCTGGATCAACTCCAACTTTATGTATCAATACCAGTAACATGCAACATTCTTTATTTTTAGCAGCTTTTTTTTTTTAAACTATCCTTTTTTTTTATCCAGCTTTTTTTTAGAATGATCCAATGAACCTGCCATCACCATGTCAAATGGAAGATAGTTCCATAATTTCACGTTCTTACAGGAAAAAACCCTGTCTGTGATTGAAGGGTAATCTTCTTTTCTTCCAGTCTTAAAGGGATGTCCGTGTGTCCTCTGACATGTTCTATTGGTGAACAATACACCAGACAGTTTATTGTATGAAGAGTTTGGGAAAGGGGTTTGTGTGTGTGGTAAAAACCCTAGAGGGCCCATGGACCTGAATGATGAAAAACAGAGAAATATGTAGAAATTCCTGGTTATATTACCTGGAAGACCCCAATAACAAAGTCTATAAATGAAGGTGGAAGGGAGGGGGCAAATGTAGAAGAAGAAAGTATGAAATGCATAGAAATTTTATTTTCATAGATTTCTAGCTATAGGCCATTCTTTTCTTTTTCTGCACTAGGAGTTCCAGATGGGGAGAGCAACCATGCCAGAGACTGTTGTGGCAACGGCTCCAATCGTAATTCCTGCCATTCCCAAATAGTGTAAAATGGGATATCAGCATTTAATTCTGGGAGAAGCATAACTTCCTACTCTGTGTAGGTCTAATTGATGTGGAGCACTTTTCATGGTCATGCCACCTTTCAGTGAAGAAGTCTTTTTCTATTGTTCTTTGTTAGGTTTTTATATATTCTGTATAATCACTTAGCCTATACTATCAATACTAATAGATGTCGGTTCCAATGGAAGCTGCAGTGTTTTCCAGCACAGCCAAATTGGGATAAATATATATATACTAGCAAAAGTGTGCCCGTTGGTGCACAGTGGAAATTATGTGTGTATGTTTTGCTATGTGTAGATGCAGTGCTCACAGGAACCACCAGGAAACATCCAGGGGGGCCCTAATAAAATTAGCCCGAAGGTCCTAAAAAAAACCAAGCATCGCATCATATTAAATAAACAAACACACACTTATATCTTCCCTTACCTATACTACCTGCCAGCTAGAATATAGAGGGTCTATGTGGAATAAACCTGCAGGTCTGAGAACAGACCCAGGCAATCTAAACAGCACCTTTGGGCAATCAAAAGCGGCCCATACATATATCCGATTTTACTTACCCAACCGAGTGCTCCCACGACATTAGACCGATCCTGCAAAAAACGCCTGTCTGTGGCATAGAAGAATGGAAAAGGCGGTTCCGGTAGGATCAATCTAATATCGCAGGAGCGCTTGGTTGGGTAAGTAAAATTGGATATATGTATGGCCACCTTAAATCCTATAGAGTATCCTGATTAACATGCAAGGTTCATACTTATTAGTTATTACCACAACAAGTTCAAGATTTACAGTCACTATGGGGTTAGGACTTGGTAGCACAAAATACGGTACTGATTGAATATACAAACAAACTTACTGCATCTGTTCAGGTGGGAGCAATATCCAACAAATTAGGCCAGCGCTCTGTTAAACCTCCAATGTGCACCGTCTCCCTCACGGCCAAAGTGTTGAATCCAAAAACAGAACCCAAAAGGGTAGCAAGGAAGCGAGCAGCGGGACTTTTAAAAAGACATTTCCTGACTTACAGACATTAAAAGCCCACGGGCATGCTTTAGCGCTTCCTACCCAAGGGTTTGAACATGCAAGTGATTCATCTGCCCTTCCCTTACATCCATAGCTATTAGACTATTGGATTAGGGAAGCATTATATGGGTCGATCATTTGGCACGAAGTTAATGCTCGCTTTGCGGCGGCAGCGCGAGTAGAAAGAGGCACTCATGCGGCCGTCGCAAAGTAATTTACCAGAGGTTGCATGCCTCTTTACGTAAGTATTTAACACCAGCTAATAGCTAGCATTAAAGACTTATGTACGGGTGAGATTCCCCCAAAATCGCACGGCCTCTGGTAAATCCCGTATGGGAGATTTGCCCAGAGAGCTTGTGCCTCTGGGTGAATCTCCCTGTTAGAGTCATAAACCTTACCATATTTGCACTCACTTCCAAATACCACCTACCTGGCAGTTATAATCCATGAAGTGTAAAGGTTCGTACATAAGTGCGATCACGGGTGACGATGCATAACGTGTACAAGTGGCCATTTTGGACGATAATCATGCCGTGTATTGACAGAACGGCCATTTTAGCAGATAAAGTGCCCATACATGGCACAATTATTGGCCGTTCTTACACATCGTGTGTCACTGGTTAGCACCCATGATTGCACATGTGTACGAACCTTAAGGCTGGGTAAACACCAGTAACCAACCGATAGTGCCATGGATTCATTGGCTGGAAACATGTGATTAGTAAATCACGGCCGATCATGCAGTTCCCTATGGGGGCTGCAGCCACTGTTACTGTGACCAACAATCATCTATCCTGGCAGAGCTCTCACTCAAAGCAGATGCTTAGTTGGGACACATGATAGTGTTATATGTATTCAGCCTATATGATATTAACCTGCAGATCTGAAAAGAGATTCAGGCAATTCTGCTAAAATCTCCCCACAGGGTATAAAATGAAGTAGAGCCTTCTTATAACAGAAGGTACCCCACAGCCTCACAGTTATTATTATATCAATAGTAAATGCCCATTTCTCTAAGAATGCTGGGTAGTTTCAGAGACATGCAAAGTCATTTAGTCATTTACAGACATCACTTCTTGTCTAGCAAACAGAAACTGGATTGTCTCATTACTTTCAATGGAGAGGGGAGGGGGAGTTAATGTGAGAGTCTGGAGAATATTCTAATTGGCTAAGACTGTTACATGTTTTACAAGCAGCATATAACTGGGTGTAATACAGGAACTTCCTTACACTTCCTGTCTTGTCATGGGCAGTGCCTTAGAGAGTTTTTTGATTTGCTAACAGTGTAAGATCAGAACCTCTCATTGGATGTTAGTAAAATTACACTTCCTTTTAGTGTCTACATGGAGACCCTGTAGAAATCCTGGAGGTGTGGCTTAACCTATCATTTTGAGTTTTCCATTCAAACTTAGGGGTGTCCAGTAAAGTATGTTTACTTTAATAATTGTATACCATTTGTCTTGTAATTCAGTAGTAGGTAGTAGTGCTATACTTTGTGTAGTGTTATTCCTTATGGTTATTTTAATTAAATAGTGATAATTACACACATACATGTAGACCTTTCCTACGTGTAATAGTGTTATATACCCCCACCTAATTAGTTGATCCTAACTCAATGCAATCTCCGTAAAAATATAAATTTCCTTATATAATATATAAGGGATATGCATTAATGTGATATTTTATAATGGGAACTGCAGTGGTATATATGGTTATTAAAATCACTCAACTATGCCACTAAGTGACTCGTTTCCTATATTTCTTACATTCCACTGCTCCTTCCATTCCAGTGTTCATGCCTGAACAATGACTCAGCTTTATTTTTGCTTCACTAACGGAACCTGCTGGAGCTGCTTCCTGTCACTTTATAGCCAATGTCTCTTTCCTCCACAAAGATTTGTTTAACCGCATAGATGTTGGGCTGGGATGTTCCTTCTTACTGGGTTTAAGTTACAGAATGTAGCTTGGGGGGGGTTCAATTAAGGTGGCAATAGGGACAAGGCTAAAATTTAAAATGTGAATGGAGTGAAGGAATCAGATACTTATGTATTATAAGAAATAGTGCGCCCCTTTACATTATAATATAAGGATATAATACATAAGGCTATAATACATAGGCTTGATAAAGGGCTGAGTGTGGGCCCGAAACGTTGCCTGTCTGTTTACTCTTAATGGAGGAATAAACTCACCTATTTTGCACCATATCTATGCCTGGACCCCTCTACACTTGGAATTTTGATAATACATAAGGCTAGGCATTTTCAATGGGGAGGTGCAGTGAGAATCTATATTACAGTCACTCAGTGAGGTTACTGAGTGACTTCCTGTATTCAACTGCCCCTCCCACTATCTCCCCCTCCCAGTATTAGTCATTTATATAGGAATCCCTGTTTATTGTTGACAGACAATGTTCGGTCCTTCTTTCTTTTTTAATAGGAACTGTAATTAACTATTTATACACTAAACAGGGATTCCTATATAAATGACTAATACAGGGAGGGGGAGAGACAGTGGTAGTGGACAGGTTTTTTTTTTTTTGGGTGACTTTATGTATTATAAGAAATAATACGCTACCTACAGTGTAATATATGGATTTACTTCACCTCGGAGTTACATGCCCTGTATAAAAGTGCTTCTATATGGTCATGGAACTCCTCGGTGGCGTAATATCCTTATATTACACTGTAGGTAGCGTATTATCCCTAATATTACGCTACCTCTGAGTTCCCTGCCCTGTATAAAAGTACTTGGCCTACGGCCTTGTGCTTCTATATGGTCAGGGAACTCCTCGTGGCGTAATATTCTTATATTACACTGTAAGGGGTGCATTATCCCTTTTGTATTATTTATAAAAATGCACTAGGCACTATACAGCATGGTGCGTAATGTCACATTGTACTTTATGGAATATGTGTTGGTAATGCAGTCTCACTTTGTATATATTATATATAAAATGGATTTTATACTATTATGTGTGCATTTTTTACGTGCAAACTGTATATACATACTATCTTTAATAAATTGCACTGTATGTCTTATTTGGTATATATACAGTATTACTGTTTTAGGTAATGGTAATGTCCATTTGAGTGACTGGGTTTGTATGTATGAGCTTTTATTTTTCGGTGGAGGGGCTGTTTTATACAGTGTTATGCGGTATTGCTGGGTAAATGGTTTAGTGATTGTGTTTAGCACTTAAGTATTTGACTATGTGTGGCACGTTGTGTATATAGTGTGGGTGAGGGAGTGTATGATATACAGTACTGCATGAGAGCTTTGGATTGTGTGAGTGTGTGCCTTTAGTTGAGTGGCAGATAAGATGTAGCAGCTCCTACAAATCACAGCATTTTCAAAGTGTTATATCTCTGGGACTATGAAGAATTTAAAGGAACTACTTGGGGTTGGGATGACTTATAGGATATGTTAGAATGAATTGGAAAAAAAAATTCTCACTATTGCCCTTTAAAGCATGACATCGCAACGCATTTTAAAAGACAAACAGGGAGATTCAATAAAAGTTTTTATTGTTTAAAATGGTGCTAATTTTGCCCCAACCAATCAGATCTTATTTAACATTTGAAAGCTAACATCTGATTGGTTGGGGCAAAATTAGCACCATTTTAAATGATATGAACTTTTATTGAATAACCCTGATAGTGTTTTTTTAGCCAAAGATATGATAAATAGTGTATACTCTATTTTATTAATAGGATATTATAGTGTAAAACTCAAAAGGCGAATTTTCTCTAATTTATTAATAGGATGATAGTGTAAAACTCAAAAGGTGAATTTTCTCTATTTTATTAATAGGACACATTTTTAGTATTGCTTATTTTCAGCAAACTGCAGCTAATTATCGAACCAGTTACATTAATATGGGAACATACCATAGTGCTGTGTAAGAAATGGTCATGTTAATGGAACATTCTAGTAAGTAACGATGTTTGGCAAAAATTCTGGTAAAAGTGCAAAAAAAATGCAACAAAATGGAGAAAAGGCTTAAATGGCTTTAAATAAAAAACGACAAAAATAGCTCTGAAATTACACTAGCAATTTCTCTTTTCACAGTGATACCACACTTAATGCAATCAATAAGGCAAAAATACCATCACACATCGCTGCAGCGATACTTTTCTGCAAAGTCAAAAGCGAAAACAAGCGATTTTATGAATAAGGCGAAAATAGCGCTATTTGTCATTGTCATGTCCTGCTCTATTTCTGAACACTTACAGACATTATAAAAAAAACAAGCAAAGCAGTCTAGGGAGCAGACTTTCATACTGATTTCCCTTTCTGACACTGTAATGTGCACCTGCAGATTCTGGTGAAAGTTATTTAGGATAGGTTATCAAAACAGAAATTGTGGGAAGTATGGAACAATTTTTTGCTTAACTATTTTCTCCTGGGCAATATGTGATAATGATAGTTCTTTGGGAGGATTTAGGGGCTGATGCAATCAGGGGAGGACTGGGACCTTTTGGCTGAGGGGGCAAATACAACCAAGTGGCCCTTTCACGGTCGATCACAACATTTTTGACCAAGCTCACTTGCTAAGGTCACACACTTAGTTTAAGTTACGCCCATTTTTAAGACCACTATATCCATTTCACATTGTTGCCTGCAACATTTTTAAATGTATGATGTGTTTAAAGGAATAGCTCACTTAAAAAGTAAACTATTCCTTTAACATATTGATTGAAGTCCAGGAGGTTAAGGAGCTATGCCTTACCTCCCATTGCTTGTGAAGGTTCTCATTCATCCAGGTCATGGTATATCTGTTGTATTCAATTAGATCAACTGGACTTGTTGTATTCAATTAGATCAACTGGTACATAATTGCCACAGATTCTTGTACAAGTCATTCTGAATTGAGAAAGCCAGTCGGATGACTAGCGAAACGTCTTCAAGAACTACATTTCAAGTCCAGTTGATCTAATTGAATACAACAGACTTACCTCCCATTCTTCAATCAATAACTCAGGAGCCAGGACAGAAGGTAAGTATATTTACCTTTAACACGATCCTCCACTGCAGAACTCCAAATCCCCGACCGCTTCCTTGTTCTACTTCTCTTAGCCAATACTGGCTATTAAACTGGAGCACTGATGACATTGGCTAAGGGTCTGAAGGGCTGACAACACTGGCTAATGAACTGGAGGGCTGGCAATACTGGCTAATGAACTGGAGGGCTGGCAATACTGGATAATGAACTGGAGGGCTGACAGCACTGGTTAATGATCTCGAGGGGTAATAACACTGGCTAATGAATTGGAGGGCTGATGACACTGGCTAATGAAGTGGAGGACTGACTAACACTGCTAATGAACATGTGGGCTAACTGGTAAATTAACTAAAGGAGGCATAGTTTACTGTTCCTAGCCCATGTTAGAGCTAGAGGCGTGAGCTGTGCCTTTCAAGAATGTAACTTATTAATAGCTTCTGTGGCAGCCCAAATATTTTATTGGAGACCAGCCCCGGGGGGCATTTGCCCCTCAGCCTACTGGGCCAGTCCTCCCCTGGATGCAAAAAAAGATACAGTACTGAATTTGCCTATCAAGTGTGATAAAGGATCTCTGGATCCAAAACATGTTGTGCGATTAATAAATAGCACTTGGCAGACAACTTTGTGTGTCTTACCAGGATCTTCCAATTTACTAGTTTTGGAACCTTAGCACAAAATGGGGCCCCCTTCTTGGCCAAGGGCCCTGGTGCTGTCGCATACCCTGCACCCCTGGTAGCTTCGCACCAGAACAAGTCTACTAAGCTCACTAAGCTTCTCTTGAAGCAGCCTATAAGTCATATAAGCCATCTGTGTCACCATTACTAATAACACAGGCAAAGGATAAGGGAACACCTAACCGATGCATCAGAGGAAGAAGTAGACATAGAAACTAGTACTGTTCACACCTCTCTAGGCCCACGAACAGAAAGTTGTTTAAAATACATAAATTATATTAAAAACACCCGTCTAGCTGGCCACCTAACAAATGAAATCAACTTCATATCCGATTTTGCCAGTAGCGCACTTTGACCTGCCACTCCAAAAATTTCAAAATTGCCTTGTCAAATGAGATGTAAGAAACTTAAAGGGTATGTACATTGTAAATATAACTTAATGTTATTGGATAGCTGTGAATTTAAACGTTAACAGGCTCATTTGCCCAGAGCCGCTATCACTCTGGGTAAATGCTCCTTTAGCGATTCAGTATCGCGTTTGGGAATGTGGGTAAATCCCGGTAAGGGATTTACCCACTGTGGTATTTTAACGGCAGCTATTTGCTGACATTAAAATTTGAATCGCGAGGGTGTTTTTTGCGTAACCTGCGCATTCTACGCTAATATGGAGTTAAAGTCACGCTAACCGGTAGCGAACCAGTTAGAGCGACTTTAACTCCATATATTTGCCTAGCGAGTCCTTTCATACCCTACCTTTACTGGTGGAAAGTTGCTGGCTTCCTCCTCCTGTATGCTCTCATTTTAGGTCTGCCCCCACGAGTCTTGGCAAATCCCTTTGTTGAACAATACTGTTCTCAGCTGCAGAGCGTGCGCACGCACTGGCGTCAGTATGCATGCAACGTGACATCAATGCATGCTAGCATCAGGTCAACAAGCCACAACCAGACACAGTGTGGCGTGATGGCATTAGTAATGTTCGACAAAGGGATTTGCCAAGACTCATGGGGGCAGAGCTAAAAACAAGAGTATACAGGAGGAAGCCAGCAACATTCCTGCAGTAAAGGTAGGGAATGGGAGGATGCTAGAATAGAAAAAAATAAAACACTTAACATTTAAAGCCACTGCTATCCAATAATATTAAGTTATATTTTCAGTGTACATACCCTGTAAAAAACTTCACTAGATATACTGTCATTCAGGGAGCTCCCTTTACATTAAGAAAGATAATGGGAGTTAAACTGATTTTACCCTCCTTTTTTTGAAACCATCCTGTCCTAACCCTTTTTAACAACTTTTATCCAAAATCATGTCATGTGACCCGGAAGAACGCCCTTCCGGAACGCGCGTCGGTTGTTTGTTTGTTCGATGTACCGGAGGACTGTAAGAAACTTTGCAAGCAAACAATAAACTCATATTCTGTATCTGCAAGTGGAGTCCATTTGGCGGGATGGTGTACTAGTCCAATATCAGCTGTGTTACTTACCAAGCAGCGAGAGGTCCTCCATCCTGTGTCTTTGGCTAACAACGGAAGTCTTAGTATCGCTGTGCTGTTTCAGTACTCTTTATTTTTGCATAATTTGCTACTCCGGGCACTATGCACTTTCAACATGTTTTTTCGAGTTAAGTGTTACCCCGACCCCTATGAAGTATAGGAGTTGAGCGGGTGTCCCTTTTTATCTTCTATTAACTGTGCTTGCTATATTGCTTATTACAGGTGTACTTTATGCTATATAGCCTCTGGGACATTGATTTGATTGTTTCTGGGGACGCCCAGATTTCCCCGTGCCCATATGTTTTTCATGATATTTTTTAGGTCGTGGTACATTGTGATAAGTTACCTTGTTAAATAAGGTATATTTTGTATTTGCTGTATTCCTATGGTTGGATGGTTCTATTATAACTTTACATGTTATCTATACCTCTTGATTTTTTTTGGGGGGGTGGCCTATTTCCCTGTTTTTATGCTGTTGGAATGCCTCCCATTTTTTGGGAGTCTAGTGGGCTTCTGTGTCTTTCCTTAACATATCATTTAAAGGACATCTGTACTCTTGAAATGTTTTTTTTTAAAGGAGTACTCGTACCTCTCATTATCCTCTGCAAATGTTGCAATGCGATTGGGTTGGGTCACCTGCACACACAGTAGCAGAAGATTATTATAAGTAATATCTGTCAGGGGACAGATTCATATCCCTTAAGGTCTAGACCCCACTAGGCTTTTTAACTCAATTGCTCATGTAAATTAATGTGGGAGGCCCCACTATGCCCGCTTCCTTGGCCTGCGTTTCATGGATTAATTAAGTTATTGAGACCTTACATAAGCAAACAAGTTTTCATTAAAAGAGTAGAGAGGAAATACGAAATGACATGTATTCATTACTTCCCAATTTTACAAAGATCATATTTCTATTTAAGTTGATTTTAATTCAAGCATGTCATTACTTAAAGGGTATCTCCGCCCAGAAAATGAACTTTTTCTGTCATGTAGTGTACCCCAGCTTACAAGCATCGCTGGTAGCCAGGGGCACTCTAGGGTTTTTGCTGCCTGAGCCAAACATTTAAATTCTGCCCTTGATTATTTCCAGGAGCGGCATGAAGTGTGCCGTCACTGTGTTAAATTGAGTGTGGCTTTCTTGTTGGCCCTGGCTAAAATTTTACAATTTTGAACTTCCTATCATATAGGTATTTAAAGGGTAACTGTGGTCTTGAATGCTTCCAAACTAGTAAGAATTATATAAAAAGCCTTCCATCGTACCTTCAAAATATAACCTAAATTACATCTCTAGAGGACATTTGTGAGAAGTTATTGCAGGAGAAGTTCAGCAATATTACTTCATGCTTGAACACTTCCTGTTTTCAACCATGTGACCAGCTTGTAGTCATGTGACAAGTCCCTGCCTGCATTAATAGGCTCCCCTTCTCAACTGTCAATTTTTTCCCCAGGTACTTCCTGATTTCCCCAGCATGAAGTCTTTACTGAGCATGCTTCTTCCCCGGGGCGGGCAGAGGTCAGGTGATGTCACTTAAGCTACTGGAAGCAGGAAGTTTGAACATTTATCCCAATATCATTTCTCACAGGCTGAAGCCAGATATGTGATTGTCGGCTCATTATATAGGAAATACTGCAGGCTTTCATTTAATCCTCACTTGTTTGGAGACCACAGATGCCCTTTAAACAGTTCCTCAGACAGTCAATTAGCTATAATGTAAGTTACAAGAAACAGATATTACATCCTTTCCCCAAACAGCTTGTGTTGCCACTACCATATTGCTCCCTTTCAGGTTTTTGTTGCTCAAATCAATATAATTTATTTTATAGCCTGTTCTATACATGTTGGTTCAACTGTTAAAATACATCAGAAATACCATATATTCTGTAGTATAAAAGATTTTATCCAAAACATTTGTAAACCTGCCACCACGTCAAGGTAGACTCTTTCAGCAGGGCCCTAACTAACCTAACAAACTAACTAAAGCTAACCTAACCAAATAAAATGATTTTAACAACATCATATCTGTTACTAGGGAAAATTATTTTTTTTCTTGACTGATGCCTTTCTTCTTCACTACCGCCTGAGACAAACGTCTCACTCTGCCTAATGGTAGATGTGGTCATGCTGGTAGCAGGTTGTGTGAGTACATATACACGCAATGTAAAGTAAGGACTTTTGGATAATGGCAGCATAGAAATAATTTATTTCTTTCAGGGACAGACTTAAACTTTGTACAAGGCTTGTACAGCAGAAAATTTGATGTGAAGTTATTTTCTCTGAGGAAAATGGATTGTCCAAAAAAAACAAATAAATAAGAAGTTTGAATGCTACCAAAGGTTCTTTGTTGCCCCAACAGTAAAGCATCCTTGGATGATCAATGTGTGGGATTTACTTCTCATCAGGGGCTCACTCACAAATCTGCTTAAGAACACACTTTTCCAGGTGCAAAATGGTGATTATCTGTATTCTCCAGCATGATAGTGCACCATGTCCCAAGCCAAAGTGATAATGAACTGGTTTATAACATTTACATTTTTTTAAGCCTGGGGAAGCTTGGGGCAAGGAAACTCCCCAGATCTTAATGCCTTTGATAATCTGTGTCAATTTGACTGAAATCATCATCTTCAAGCACCGTCATATAGAAACTGATTTCCACCATGTTACAGTGAATCGCTGAAGCTTCAATGGTATAAATATTGTATCTTTGCATAAAAATGATGCATTATTGTATCTTTGCATAAAAATGATGCATTTGCTAATAAAAGTCTTTAAAACTTAAGAAATGTTCACAATTGCTTTTGTTCCTGACTTGTTTCAAGACACATAGCCAGTGCTAGGATCAAATCCGATTCAGATTTCAGGTAATGCGACTGGGCACATGAGTTCCTCCACCCAGAAATCTGACTACTCAGCAACTTATGCTTAGGAGTGAATATTGCACTGATCATGGGTGTCTATTCGGCATGAAGCACATGGGATTTTTTGTTTGTTTGTTTTTACTTTATATCTCCTTTAAATAAAAAAACATTCAAATTCCAAAAAATGCAGTATTTTTACCAGAATACTATAAATAACTCTTTAAAAAGGTACTTTGGACAGTATATGCAAAGTCAGCTATTTGAACTTCCTTGTATACACAAGCCTTGTGCATATTGAGTAGGTGCAATTGGGTAAATCCCAAACCAGGCCATGTTAACATACTTGAAGTATATATTTCAGCTATGCATTGAATTACATTGGATTATATTAGAACCAATAATATTTTGAAATTTTAACAAGTCAGATGCTGTGTTATGCACAGTTCATTTCTTAAATTAAATTCTTCCGGTCTGTTTCATAAATTGACTTCCCCTTACTAGGTCTGCATGTTTGTAGGGTTCTCCTGAATTCCCCAGTTCCAAGTGGGGATAGCCGTTTACTTCATACATCAAAGGTTTTACACACCAAAATATCTAATAGAAGGTAAAGAGAGAAAGATAAATATTAATTCAAATATAAAATACTATCAATCAAAATTTCAAATTATTAAAGGATAACTGTGGTCTCTATACATGTTTCCTCCATTTAATAGACCTCATCACTTTCAAACAAGAACAGGTTCTTGTCTGTTGCTGTAGCCTATAGTTACACCATGAATAGGTTAACACTTTAAAGGACAATTATACTCACCTTTTCCCCGATCCACTGCAGCATAGTACCCAGGGTGAGGACTTAGCGATTTTAGGTCCTCACCCTGGGTACTATGCTGCTATGGAGGAAGAGGAGCGAGGGTGAGGTGAGTATAGTTGTCCTTTAAGCTTATACTGTCTCTCCTCTCCAGCTGTGGCACAGAGCTGAGCAAATAAGCCATTAATGCTTATCATTTATGAATCTTATTCTTCTCTTAGTTTTAATGCAATCCACTTAATAATAATAGACTTACATTTTGTTTGCAAGGACCCCTAAAAGAAAGGTAATCCAAAGCTGTTATACTGTTTTGGAAAGAGATCCTGATATTCAAAAAGTGTGGGAATGTCCTTCCACAAAGTCACTGCATCTACTTTCTCTGATAATCTTGGCAATGCAATAATAATTATTGCTTCTCAAAAATGTTTGCTACATATTTTCTGATTCAGTTGATGCAGCACAATCCCCCCAAATACAGTATATGGCTTTACGAAATCCACAAATTTAGTTGTGCCGGGAAGTGTTTACAGCCCTAACAGTAAAATGACTGTAGAATATTAAAAAAAGTCATCACAAGGACTTAAAAAGGGTAGATATGTATATGTATCTTGTAAATGGTATTTAGCAATGTCATCAGTAATAATCAGTGTTTGGCGTATCATTCCTGACATGTGCATTTAGCAGTTTAACAAGGTGAATAGTTCTGTATATTAACACTAAAAAAAGAAGAAAAAAAAACAAGACAAAGAGGGAGATGCAATATATTTCGCTATCGCAACCTACATGCACTCGTTTCCGCAATGTATTAACCACTTTGCGACCGTTAATACATTGCGAAAACGCTAGAGGTAAGTTGCGACCTTTTGCGCATATTTTAAAGACACCATTGAAGAGGCATTAATTGTCGCGCAAAAAACGACAAAATTTATTGCATCGCTTTGTGCTGTGCAAAGAAAAAAATTGCAGGCAGTGCAAAACACGTTAGTACATAGGTTAGCGTGATTTTAGCGCTTATTTTCTCGTTAGCGCTGGATATTGCATCTCCCTGAAAGTGAGTCTCATAGGGACATATTTATAAATGGCCATGATTACCGCCGAAATATTACCGCTGCACAACGCTGAGGTAAAAACGTTATTACTGCCATATTTATAAAGGCGACGTCCATCACGACGGTAAGTATTACCGCTGCTGTGATGAACAGGAGTGCAATGTAAAACCCCATAGACAATGTCTGAAATTGCACTCCTAATTTTCAAATTATTTCACCTTATTGGCATGGTCCAGCAGTATGGCAGCTCCCACATTGTTTCCCTGTCATGGGTAATCACAGGGTTAAATCCATGTTCAGTTGTAAGCTCTGCTTTCTTTCCCATAGCTATTCCCATTTGGTGTTGACTTAGCTGACCTAGCAAGAGATCTGACTTCAAAGGGGCAAGGTGTGAAGTCCCTGTAATATGCATACACTGTTACAGGCTAGTAGGCACTAGTGATGGCCCGGTTCCGGATTTCCACCTTCCGAACTCGTATTTTCGAAAATGCACGGAAAGAAGTATTTTTAGTGTAGATATATATATATATATATATATATATATATATATATATATATATATATAAAAACTGTGTATAGAATATTAGGAGTGGATAACCAATTTTCTTACAGGTTGTTAGAAGTAGGGGTGTGGATAACCCCATAGATATATGTAACAGGTCATTCCGCTGTTTTTTCTCAGAATGTGGTGGCAGCGAGTATATTGTTATTAAATAATATTAGTTGTGTAGTACATTGTTTGTTCACTAACCCCACCGGCCCGTTCTGTTTCATCCGCTTATCGGTTGCTTGGAGTGTGTTTTCCGGTAGCTGATAGGTGGATGGGCGTCGCAGCCCAGAGGGTTTGTGACAGCTGCGATGTGCGGTGGTAATTTGAGCTCTCTTCTCTCTAGTATCGCAGCAAAGAGAGCTCCCGACGTACGGAGCAGGGGGCTTGGAGGGGCTGCTGAGAAAGCATTGTGCCGCAGGTGGTTGCATCTGCTGCCGCGGGGGGTGGGGTATATGGGAGGGACGTGGAGAGGGGAAGGGCCCCCTGGGGGGGTGGAGGGACCCTCCAGTGGGGGCACTGATAAACTCCCTTTGGGGCTTGGGGGTCCGGGAGCTCGAACCAGAACCCCCTTTCCCCGGCACTTATAAGTGCCTTTGTGGCCCTGAGAAGGGCCTTTGGGGCTTAAGGGGGTCCTGCACCTCGAACCGGGACGCTTGTTGGCTCTTAAAAGAGCCATTGGGCGTGTCTTCTTTCTTCCATCTTGTGACACCAGCTCCACTGAGGCCACCAACCTCCGGCACCGGTGGCCTCAACAAGGCCGATGTTACCGGCGCCTTGATCTGAAGACTTCATTCTTCACAGCCAGTTGAAGAATGAAGATGTCTCCGCCCTACAAATTGATTTAAGGTTTTAGGCTGGGAACACATGGGACAAAATTTGTCCCAGCCCTCTATAGGCCTACAGGATGGCCAACAGGATCGAACTAACGGCCATGGCTACTTTTGCTATTTTGACTTTTACAGACGTTTTAAAATCCAACATCTGACCTGATTTTCGGAAGTTCGCCCATCTCCAATAGTAACTCAGCAGTGGCAGGCAGGCTAATGTGCAATACCGTGCCTTTATGAATATGGCCCATAGATTCAAGAGAAATATTTCTGCCTCTGTATAGAGCTAGCCATGAGTCCCAGTTTTGAAACAAACCAGGTTTCGTTTTGGAACTGGCTGTTTCAAAAATCCATGGATGTGACAGAATTTTAAAAAATTTGGAACTTATCATAGAAAATTTGAATATTAGAAAATCAAAAAGTCGATAAAAAATTAGTGTTCAAAATTGAAAGTTCAAAAAATTGATAGGAAAAAACGCGAAAACTGAAAATTTTAAATTTTCGATTCAATTGAGTTTGAATCAAATTTTCAGAACTTCATTATGTTCAGCGGAACTTGTGTCAGAACGAATCTGGACAGTTTCATTCATCTCTATATAGAGCCCTTTTAAGACATCATCTTAAGAATGCAGTGCAGGTTTGGGCACCAGTCTTTAAGTCTCATAAGTGTAAGAAAAATACTAGAGAGAACCCATACACACTTGAAGAAAAGTGATTTGGCTTAAAGGGCATGTCGACCCCTATAACTTAAAAATAGTCCCTTACATCTCTGCCCCTTATGGTTGTCATGCGGTGCCTATTCAAAGTCCAGGAAACTAAAGGGTAGAAGCCTTCCTGTGTCTAAAAAGGTATCTTCTCCATCCCTGTCCTCTTGGAGGACTCTGACATGCGCATGGAAGCCCGGTCCCTTTTACCACTGCCTTGCAACCCCCCACCCTGTACACTATCTTTAAATGGAAAAAAATTGCCCCCAAAAGATACTTACACGCCCTCATTCCCTCGGCTAATCTCTGCTGTTCTTCCACACTGAACAGCAGAGGGGGCCGGACCAGCGGCCTTTTCTGTGATTGGCTGAGTCTCGGACAATCACAGATGCGGCTGCCGGTCTAGCCCCATATGCTTTTCCATGCGGAAGAATAGCATTAGAGTCCGCAACCGAGGGAACAAAGGCTGGTAAGTATCTTTTTTTTTTTTTGCATTTTAAAACCTAGCGAGGTCTAGGTTTGGGGGTGGGGTGGAGATACCCTTTAAGATTTTGGAGTGCTCTAAAAATGTTGCATTGGCAGACTGTAAATGCATTCAAAGGAGTCTTAGATGTCTTCTTGAATAGGCAGAATATCCAGCTACAGCTGGTGACGGTATTCATGTGAGTGCATGATCCATGTGGGTGGGGGCAAGCTGTACTTTCTGGTGGGTTTTTACAACCCAAAATAGATATTTACTATAACTATGTAATCTACCCTTAGTTTAAACAAGAACTGTGGTCCAAAAATGACTTTGGGTAAGTTGACAGGGATTGCTATCCTGAGTATTTTTGCTGTTTACATTCATTATGTTTTTACTTAATTTTTTAAAAAGATATTTACGTTTTTGTGTGATATGGAAGCAGCATCACCAAATCTTCTGCACTGCCTGCTTTCTGCTCTGAAACAGTAGCAATCTTTTCTTTTTCTAAACTAGTGAAGTATTCTCAGCCCCCCTCCATGTGGGGCTCCTCCACTCTGTGCCCCATGTGGCCCCTTTCATGGAGCCCCTGTGGCCCCTCCCCCTCATAGGGCCAGTGTGGCCTCCCCCTCATTGTGGTCCCTGTGGCCCCTCCCCCTCATGTGACCACTTTTACTCATGGGGTCTCTGTGGCCCCTCTCTCTCATGGGTCCCCCTGGCCCCTCCCCCTCATGGGTCCTCCCATACTTGCAGCTCAGACCCATAACCCCATACAGAAAACGGTCAAATGGCCCCTCCCCCTACATGTGGTCCCTCCCTCTCATAGGGCCCATGTGGCCCCTGCATGGGGGTCCCTGTGGTCCTTCCCCCTCATGTGGCCCCTTTCACTCATGGGGTCCCTGTGGCCCCTCCCCCTCATGTGGCCCCTTTCACTTATGGGGTCCCTATGGCCCTTCCCTCTCATGGGACCTCCCACACTTGCACCTCAGACCCATAACCCCCTACAGAAAACTATTTCAAAATGGCCTTTTCGGGCAGAAGCAGAATCATCTGTTTTCTGTCTGATTCTGGCTCTGCCTGAAACAGCCGTTTTTACATAGTTTTCTGTAGAGGGGGTTATAATACTGAGGTGCAAGTGGGGGAGGGGCCACAGGGTGGGATTACATTAGCACAACATATCTCTCCTGCTTGTAACACAATCTCTGTGCTCTGTCACTAGATACAGACAGAGCAGGAAGAAGTGGGAGGATTGAGCAACCCACAGCAGGGAGAGACATCTGTGTTAGAGCACATTACTTCTCATATGAGGGCTACAGAAGGGAGTTTCCTCCACATGCACTGTCATTTGCAGCTGTGCTTGCTGGTGGCAAGGTTGAGGAGCAGCCTTTGGATTGTCATCTGTCATCCTCCCACCCCTTAACTTTCTGATTAGAGATTTCCTCAGATCTTGGGCTATACAGCACAGAGAGATGGTTCATGGCTTATTTTAAATATACAAATCTTGCCTTTTATGTAAAACCAACTTGTGTGGAGACCACAGTTCCCCTTTAAAGATGTATGCATCATTGTAAAAAAAAAAATTTATTTAGTTTCTGCTATAATATCAATGATAGGTATTTATAGGCACACTAAACTTAAAAAAACAAGTATTTGCCATCCGTTTCTATTATTCACATAATAGTTTGCTCGGGGGACCTGGAACTTACCTTACCGAGCTCCTCTCGCAAGCCGCTCCTGCACAGAACAGCTGTTCTGTCCCGATCGCGCGCCCAATCTTTTGTATTGGCATGCATACGCCTAAGATAGGGCGTGCAGTCGGGACAGAGCGGCTTGCAAGAGGAGCGCGGTAAGGTAAGTTCCAGGTCCCCCGAGTTCCAGGTCCCCCCACTATTATTCACAGGGAGGTGGGAATAACGTTCTCACCTCCCTGTGAATAATAGAAACGGATGCCAAATACTTGTTTTTTAAGTTTAGTGTTCCTTTAAAGGAATCATATATAATAAAACCCTAAGTGTGCGTCCCTGTGTCCGTGTGTGTGTGTCACTGCAGTTCCTATGGACTTACCACTAGAGGGAGAGTCTCTGCCGTTCCTATGGACTCACCACTAGAGGGAGAGTCTCTGCAGTTCCTATGGACTCACACCACTAGAGTTAAGCGTCTCCCTGCAGTTTCCTCCTGGCAATGGAACTCACCACACAACCAAAGCTCTCACCAAACTCACCCCCTCTCTCCAATCAACACCCCACCAACTAGAGGGGATAGTTCTGATTCCCTTCTCTCTCTGTTTTTTTCAGCTTGTCTCTTCATCTCTCTCTTCTGTCTCTGGCAAGTTTCCTATGGACTTACCACTAGAGCGAGAGTGTCTGCAGTTCCTGTTGACTCACCACTAGAGGGAGAAACACAGGAAACACAGAGGGAGAACAGCAATTAAACAGACTGCAGGTAAGGTTGCTTGGGACAGGGGCCCCTGGATTTGGAACAGAGGGGGGCCCTGGATTTGAGACAAAGGGGGCCCCCTGGATTTGGTACAGAGGGGGGCCTTGGATTTGGTACAGAGGGGGAGCCCTGGATTTTGGACAGAGGGGGGGGCTGGATTTGGGACAGATGGGGGCCTCTGGATTTGGGACAGAGGGGGCCCCTGGCCTTGGACAGAGGGGGGACTCTGGCCTTGGGACACTAAGAGGGTACTCTGGTCTTGGGACATGGAGGAGGGCTATGGCCTTGGGACACTAAGGGGGCACTCTGTGCTTCTAGCGCCCGTTATTGTAGCGGGCTTAATGTCTAGTATAATTAATAAACCATAAAAGCTTCCTGACTTCTGACAATATTTATCCCTCAGTTAATATAATTTAGGTTAAACAGTCCACAATAAAAAAAAATGGGCAGGGTAAGGTCATTGGGGTGGGAAAATACTGCTCTTTTTTCTTAAAAGCATATTTATTTGCAGTGAACTTCCCCTTTAATAACAAGAAATTAACTACAATCTTAACATGGCTGCAATAAGCAGGTAGAAATTTCATTGTTTGTAAATGTATCATCTGATTTGTTGCTGCAAATTAACAATATTGAGAATTGTTCTCATCTCTTGGTAAACTAGTAATATAAAAAAAATCTAAGAAAACAATAGCCCTAGACTTAAAGGGCAAGTCCAGTCCTAAAATGAAAACTTACATACAGGTAAATCACCCCCCAAAACCCTAAACGGTAATAGTTTGAAATGTGAAATATACAAGTCTAACCTGAAATCCTGCACAATATCCTGTTTCCCCTGTTTCTGCTTCCTGGTTTTTCCAGTTAGTAACTGTCTGTTATGGATTCGACAGTTGACATAACAGCCGATGACTTAATGTTAATCCCCTGTCTGCCTCTTCTGAGCATGCCCCGGCTCAGTACAGGTTCAGTACAGGTTTCTAAATTGCTTATTTTCCATGAGGCATCCAGAAGCATAGCAGACATACAGGAATGAATTCATAGGACAAACTATGATATATCAACATATTGTAAAGAGGCCATTCTTTCTTAAAGATGTTCTTATGAGGGTGGAGTTGTCCTTTAATAGGTTTTGCTCATTTATACTTACCCCATAGATCAACCCAATGAGTAAGCCAACTGCAAGAATAGATGCAATTGCAATAAGCATGATCCCCCAGAATGGAACTGAAAGAAAAATGTATTTGTTTAGTATCACCATAAACATTTTGGAGAGATTTCTCCAGAGCTGTTGTCACCCTGCATAGACCTGTGTAATATAAGCAGATGAAAAGGGATGTCTCAAACACTAAACCACTGGGAACTGCCTGAGGAACAGTCATGATAGGATAATTATTGTTTCGGGGTTAGTAATTACATGGCTGAAGTAAAAGATAGTTAGAAGAAAGGTGTCTCCATAGTATTTATAAATCCTTTGCAGATATTATTAATAAAATGTGATCTGACCTTCTGGGGGAGGAAGGTCATTATAAGTTACAATAATTTATGCAACTGTATCTCCAATATCTATGTCTCCAATATTGATCAGTTTATGTCAGAACATACTTTGGATCTTTTGTAGAGATGTTATAATGTGTGTTTGAATAGTACCCAGTTTGAAAATCGAATCTGAGGGTTTCAAAGTCCCGACGAAAGCTTTGGAACTTTAGTTACATCCCATTGAAGGGTAACTTCGACCCCCATATAACTTTACATTTCTAAATCACCCCCCAAAACCCCACTTTTAACCTTACATTCCTCTGAAGCTCACAAGCGCCCGTGCACGCACCAACGTCGCATGACCTTGTGCCACTGAAAAGTGCCTTTTGGGGGTTAGAGTGTATGTATACTGAAAAATGTACTTTTCGTCATCTAAATCTATAAATAAATACATGTAAGTAGCACTTACTCTGAGGTGTGTGTGTTGATGCATGCCTTCAATATAGTACTTGTTTTTCTGAGGCTCTGACCACTGACCTGACTATTTTCCTACATACCAACTGTCAAAACTTAAAAAAAAGCCTAAAAATCAAACCTCAGCTTAAACTCCTGTCACTTGCAAACTCACCTCTCTGCTGGCTGCCACTCGCTCCACATCTCCCGCTGACGTCACTACTCGGTGCCTATCACTTCCCGGCGCCGAATAGTGAGGTTAGGAAGGGAGATGCGGAGTGAGCGGCAGCCGGCAGAGAGGTGAAGACTAAAGATTGAAGGTAAGTGAACACTGAACTGGGGGGGGGGGCAGTATCCCATACAGTAACCCCCAGGACATTTCCACTATAGATGTTTGGAAACTACAACTCCCAGGAACTAACATCTGAAGATGTTTCCAACCATCTACAGTGGAAAGGTATTGGGAGTTACTGTATGGGATTACTGTACATTTAAAGGGCAACTAATTCCCGAAAACAATACAGAATCAGGAGGATGGTATATATTGTTAAAAATATTGCCTTCTGATTCTTTATTGTTTTGAGCCTTCAGTTGCCCTTTAAATGCACAGCAGAATTTCCATACAGTAGTCCCATAAAGTAATAGCCATACTGGATTTGGCTAATTAATGCAGTAGTGGTCATGATTTGAACCCTCGGCTTATACTTGAGCCAATCAGGTTTTCCTGATTTTTGAGGCAAAATTATATACCTCGGCTTATACTCAGGTCGGTTAATACTTGAGTATATATGGTACTATACCAAGGAAGGTAAATTTAAAGTATAGGAACCTAAGCTTAACACTGAGTTCTGCTTCATTTTATGCTATAGGGTTGTTGTGAGATCAAATGCCTTAAATTGTGTTTTGTTGGTGATTTCAAAGGAACATTTTTTAAGGAACTTACGGTCAGAATTTTCTGATGCTATAAAAGTTGCATTATTGGCAGAAATAGGTCCGGATGTAGATGAGGATGCAAGGGTAGTAGATTCTGTAAAAGTTTGTGATTGTGTCCCAGTAGTAGTAGTTTGTTCTGGATCTGTTGTGGAGAGAAGATTCCGCATTTAAAGATAAAAAAGTGACGTATAATGAAGCATTAGGTTCTTACCCAAAGAGCATATATGAGTGCAATATGAGTGAGTTGTAAAAATGACTTTGCGTCATTTTAATCTATAAATAAATACATGTAAGTAGCACTTACTCTGAGGTGTGTGTGTTGCTGCATGCCTTCAATACAATACTTTTTTTTCTCAGGCTCTGACCACAGACCTGACTATTTTCTCCCATACCAGCTGTCAACACTGCATACAGCATACAGCACACCAACTGTCAAACCATTCTAGCTACAGCAAAACCGCTTACAGAAATGCTAAAATGTAAGATGTTTCAGATTGGATATCTAATGAGATAAGGGGCAGATAAACAAAAAAATGGTACAGTGATAGTTGGGATGAATTATTGTTTCCACTAATGGGCAATTTAAAAAAAAATATTTTCCAGTATACATACCCTTTAAAGGGACACTAAACTGAAAAAAAATGACTTTCCTTCATCCATTTCTATATTTTTAGTACTGTCAGGAATTTGATCCCTTTTTGCTCTCAGTGCTCCCTGTCACTAGATCTCCTCCATCTCCTGTTCAGCTCACTCCTAGTTAGTATGCATATCTCCTCTCTATGTATCCACCCCCTCCCAATACTGAGGCACAGATAGAGTGTGGAGCATGTGCAGTGAAGGACTTAAGTAACACAGCCAGCAGCTAACTGTAGAATTTGGTTTATCTGCATAGAAAGAGCAACTGATAATGCTAATTCCCTTTCCTGGTCTTAATGCTGAATCAATTAGCCATACAGTGACAGAAATAAGCTTTACTTTAATAGAATGGATAGTTTTACATGTAGTGTGCCAGGGGGAGGGGCTTTACTGACTAGTTGTGTTTTGCCCCCTTTAAAAAGTAAATATCCCAGAGCTAAAATACAAGGGATAGGAAGGTCAGAGAAGAAAAAAAAGCATGTCCTTTAATACCACTAATACCATAATTTTTAATGTTTTTGAATTTAAGAATCCTATCCAGCCTACTCTCCAGACACTATTGCCCCAATACAAAGCACATTCACAGAGAAAAGGCTGTGGGGACTAGGGGTCAGCCCCCACAATTCAAAATTCAAATCTGTGAACACCCAGTTAAGTGTACACAGTACACTTCTTAGGAAGCTTTAGCTTTGCTTCCTGGGAGCTGACAGCCAATTATGTTACAGCTCTGAGATTATCCCTCCCTCTGACACAGAATACAGATTTAAGTGCAGTTTTTGTGTAAACACATTACAAATGTTCTTGTCCTTAACAATGACAAACTCTTTTGCTTTTCATACAAAAAAGAAAAGTAATATTTGCAGTTTATTTCTTTGCTAGCATTGCTGTAAGAACCAGAATATTAACATTTCAGTAAAAAAATTAAAGGATATGTACACTGTAAATACAACCTAGTATTACTAGATAGCTTAGGCTTTAAAGGGTATCTCCACTGATAAAAGTCACCTGGGTTGTAAGGATAGATATGTGTAAGGTTGATATGTACCTGCAGTATCCTGTGTTTTTGAGCAGTAGTTTAGAAGAAATACAATGAGTTTCCCCCAGAACGCTGTAGATGGTGCAGGTCCACCCACTTTCAGTGACTGCCTGCATGGGAAATGTCCGACGCGCGTTTTCCTTTAGTGCATGCGCAGAACGTGAGAGGATCCGTCGGGACTGCTGTCTGTGTGATCTGACTGGTTGGTCGATTCTATACATATACACACGCACGCACGCACACACGCACACACGCACACACACACACACACACACTTCAAGCTACTGAGGTCACTGATTAATGGAGGAATAATCACATGACCATCACAGCAGCTTGCTGACTTCACTAATTAATGGAGTAATCAGGTACTATCTTTTTCTCTCTCCCACTCCCTCCCATACCAGATTGCCTCATATTCCCAGCATCCCCTATGAAATCAATCATTGATCAATTTTTCAACCATCCCTCTCAGAATTAGACACAAAAAAAATCTTTATTAAAAACAACAAAGTTCCCCCTACTTACAGTAGTGTGGGAAGAGGGTTTTAACTTTTCCTCCCGTCTCTCTCTGCATGATCAGCTGTAAAAATGAACTTAGAGAGTCAGGGAGGAAAGGATTTCAGTGGGTGTGTCTGCTACCATGATGATGCACATTGAGTGACAGCACTCTCAGCACAGGGGAAGACACATCCCCAGGAACCTGCACAACTTTCCCATGCTGCTAATTAGCACAGGATTCAAACATTCAAAGAAAACAATGCAGGGACAGCTGTTCATTTAACCCCTTAGGGGCTAGTGTATCTAGTCTGTGAATCCATTTGGATTCCTTCTGCAAAAGTAATTTATTGTGACCCATGCAAGATTTCAGTTCACTTTTAGTGAGCTCATCAAGTATCATGCATTTAAGACTAGATAAAGCATGAGAACCTGATTTAAAATGTCGAGCTACGGGCATGTCAGCATAGTTGGTTGTGGTAACATTGCTGGCCATCAAAGCTGATCTAATGGATGCTCGATGATTGGCCATCTGTACTTTGAAGGTGGTAATGGGTTTACCCACATAAAACAGCCCGCAAGGGCATGTTATGAAATATATAACGTGATTACTCTCACACGAGAATCTTTGTTTAATTTTAAAACGTTTTTTAGAACCGACAGTGGCATTGGATATTAGCCCTACTATTAAGGACATGTCTTTTAAAGTACTTGGTCTAAGGAAGAAGGAGACTGATTTGCATTTACATGGGGTTTTCTTATCAGATTATCATAGGAGCCGAAAAATTCCTAGAGGCCTTAGAGTCAGAAACACCCCCACGATAGGACGACTGGACAAGGAGTTTTGTACAAAATGGAGCGGCATTTTAAATAAATGCTCTTTTGATTTGATTTTATTGGTCATAGAGTTTGTCTCGAAGGAACTTAATTTTGTCAGAGCGGAAATCTAGACCGTACAACAGCAATATGTAAATCAATTTACTACCGAGACAACTGAGGACTAGGGATGGCCGGTTCGCGGATCCGCCGCGGATTTATCCCGTTCGCGAACGGCGGATTTTCCGGGTTTTTCCGCCTTCCGAACTTCCGAACCACGGATTTCTCGTATTTACGTATACGTAAATAATACTTATTTTTGAAAAATTTCGAAATTACGAGGATTTCTCATATTTTCAAGGATTTTTTTCATTTTTATGGGTCCGCTCGCGGATTTTCGAATTTTCAAATTTTCCCGAAAATTCGCGGATCCTCGAGCGGACCAGATTTTGAGAAGTTCGGACATCTCTACTGAGGACTGGTTGACTAAAATTAACTCCCAAGTGAACAAATAGAGAGGAAGATCAAATTGACCTATTCAAGTTCCAAAGATTATTGAAATTAAAAGACTTTTTTCGAGAAGCACTAAAATCATCTTCACTTTTTAGGGTTACCAGTAAATTCAAGGCTCCAAACACAGCTCTTGCGATCAACATGATCAAAAGTGACATGGAACGCTCCGCATTGGAAGTAAATACTAACCGAAGGGATAATTTAACTAAGGGTGAGCGGCTGGCTCTTAAAAGAGGACGCTGATCTGATTATATGGCCCGCCGATAAAGGGGGATGGATAATATTATTGGATCGCCAATACTATAGGTCCGAATTGTTGACACAACTCAGTGATCGAAAAACCTACGTAGTTTTGGAGAAGAATCCCATCTTAAAAAGTTAGATGGCATGATTCAAAGCGCCTGTTCAGCTGGATGGATTAGTGAACAAGAGGCAAAATTTTTAATCACTGATACGCCCAAGGCACTCATCATCTATACTGTACCAAAGGTACATAAGTCTCTAAAAGAACCACCGGGACGCCCTATAGTATCCCTAATCAGATTCCTCCTTAAACCAATATCTCAATTTGTCGATCATTTCCTTCAGCCTTTAGTTGTCAAAATGGACTCATATTTGCGTGGCAGCAAACATTTATTGGATATTCTTAACTACAGATGTCCACTTTTGAACACAACATTGATGACCCTAGATGTACAGAGCCTTTATACTATCATCCTCCAAGTGGAGGGAGTTGAAATTTGCAAATTGGCCCTTATAAAAGCAGGACACAAAAAAAACCCAATAGAGTTCCTGATGGAACTCCTGTAATTTTCATTGGAACAGAATTATTTTCGCTTTGAAAGAAAGTACTACAATCAAGTGGCAGGTACGGCAATGGGCTGTAGTGCAGGTCCGTAGTTTGCTTACCTCCTACATGGACTTTGAGACTAGATTCATTTATCCCACATTTGGTCATAAGTTACTAATTTATCTGCGTTATATTGACGACTTGTTTATTCTTTGGGATGGGCCCCAGGAGGAGTGTGCCCAATTTTTGAATTCACTTAATCAGATGACGTCATCAATCAAGTTCACTATGGTGATGAATGAGTCTTCAGTAGACTATTTGGATCTTAGGATTACAAAGGGCATCTAGAACTTTCGTACCAGCCTCTTCTCTAAGCCAACGGATAAGAACACTCTCTTACATGCATCGAGCTATCACCCCCTACATCAAAAGAAGGGAGTGATGCTTTTACAATTTTTAGGAGTTTTGACAAACAATTCGGATACAATTTTAGCTAATCAGCAATTAGCTGAAATGACGGAAAAGTTTATTATCAGAGGATATCATCCTAGGGTGGTTGAAGTACAGCGTAAGAGTAAGGGAAGGTGGCCATCAAAGAAGGGAGTAAGGTTAACATCCCATATGTGATGCAATATTCCCCACAGAGCACAATTATTAAGAACAGTGTTAGAAACACTGGGAACTTTTGCCTAATGATGAATCATTACCATTTAAACATTCCCAACAAATTTTTGCCCATCGTAAAGCTCGTAACCTCAATAATCTGTTGGTAAAAACTGATTTAGATCCAGCAGAGACTAAACAGGTACTTACTTGGCTTAGCTATAAAAAAGATGGTTTCTATAAATACACCGGCTGCCAAACCTGTAGTTACATGACCCCGGGGGGATATTTTCCTCACCCTCACATGGGACACAGGTATAAAATTTGGCATAAATTATCTTGCCTTAGCACCTATGCAGTGTATATTATAACCTGTCCTTGTAGACTATATTATGTGGGAAAGACGGTTATGATGCTTAGGGACCGTATGGCGAACCATCGGTCTGCTATCCGATTAGCTCTGGCAACCAGGGAACCTAATAACAAAAGAGACATGGATTCCCTAAAAGATGGCAAATATGGTGAACAGTCGGTAGCCAAACATTTCAGGGAAAGGGGCCATTCGTTGGCTACCATGAAATGGATGGCTATCGACCAAATTAATAATATCCATAGCACTTTAGATAAAGGCAAAATATTGCTTCAATGAAAAGCTTTTTGGATTTAAAAATTGGGCACCCTAGCTCCTAGGGGCCTCAATGAACCACTTTCTTTATCCTGCTTTTTATAATAACTTTTATAATAACTGTTACAATGTTCTAATAGTTAAGGAAGTGTTTGGGCTCAGGGTCAGCTAAATATCATGAATAAGAATCTGAATTTAGTATCTTTCCAGCAGATCTGTAGATGATTAGACACACTAGCAAGTAGCGTATGACATGTTGCTGTTAAGGTCAACAAACTACATCTGTTTCCACAAGCTTCAATTGGCCTGTCAATATGTTACTAAGTGGTATTATCTTTTACAATGTGTTATTTATGTTATGGGCTTGTAACAAATTGCAATATATATTTATAGAGTTTCGTTTATGATTACACTAGCGTCTTTAGACCTGTAGCCACAAAGCCCGTTCTTTAGTATCACATTGGTAATGGACTAATGATTGAGGCTTATTATCTTATCGATTGTATAACTATGTATATTTTGGGTTTCGGGTGCCTCCTATTATGCGATTGCAGAATGGGAGTCCCCGAGTTTCAATGTTTCAATATTTTAATAGATACAATTATGCGATTTTTAGATATATGTTTAGATTTTTTAGTCACAGTGTATTTATGGGTTTGGTTTTATGCCAAGGTGTACTAGAGGGGAGTTTTATATATATAAGATAGTAATGATATCAGCGCAAAGGCTCACTGTGGTACTTTATTTAAATATTTAAACATTTAGATATGTTAATACAAGATTTGTATCCTATTTACAAACTGACAAATAAGTGTTTTTTTTATACTATTACTTGACTGGGCACTGTCACCTGAAGAAGCATTTGGTTTTGAGGGTTAACGCAGGGAGGAGGGAGGGGTTTGGTTAAGGGGCAGGGATACTAAGTTGTTAAATAATCACTGTTGCAGTGTGTTACCACATCTTGAGGACGGCATTAGCTGAAATGCATTGATGTTGCACAAACAAAATAAGTTTGAAGCTAAGACCGGCGAGTGTTCTAATCCATTGATTTTTATATATATATATATATGTATAAATAGTCGAAGAAATCCAGCGCACTCCTAGGTCTTTACAAACATTAAACATCTAGTTAAAAGTTGTGTATTTTTCAGTTGTGGATGTACCGTATTTGCCAGAAATACTCCTCTCCCTCATTTGGGTCAATGTAAGCAAGTTTAAAATTTGTTAAATATTAAAATAAACGTTTGTTTTTTTTATATTATAGTAAGTTTAGTAGTAACATAAACAGAATAAATGTTATACCTGCATGTGGAGTTGTTTTTGAAGAGGTTGATGTTGTAGTTGTGGAAATAGGTGAAGTAGAAGTAGTAGTAAAAGTTCTAGTTTTGTCCTTTGTTGTGGGGTATTTTCAGTTGTGGTTGGTACTCTCACCTGTCAATATTAGTATTAAAAAATTTTCACATTTGATCTGAGAAAACGCTCTCGACATAATAAAAGGATAAACACAACAAGTAGGGAATATATATATTATATATTATATATATATATTTTTTTAATTGTATTTAAAATCTTTATGGCAGTCACTTACAAGAGGAATTTGGGGCCTAGTTAAAGTTGTGTATTTTTCAGTTGTGGATGTACCGTATATACTCGAGTATAAACCGAGTTTTTTTCAGGCTGTAAAATCAGCCTGAAACTCGGACTCGGTTTATACTCGAGTCCTCACCATTGAAGATCAGCATCCTCTCCATTCCGGCAGCAGCGGTCCTCTCCATTCCGGCAGCCGCACGATCATTCCATGTACTGGCGCACTGGCCGACGTCACTGCCCGGCGCCAATTAGTGACGTCAGCTGGCGCGCCAGTACATGGAATGATCGTGCGGCTGCTGGAATGAGAGGACGCTGCTGCCGGAATGGAGAGGACCTTACCTTCAATGCCAGCACACAGTCCCCGGAAGCCCTTGGATTTAGGAGAGCCCACAGCTCCTGGATGAAGAGAGCCCACAGGTACAAACTGAACTGGTGGGAGGGTGAGGGTGGCATTCAAGATGTTTTGGAAACTACAACTCCCAGCATGCTATATTAGCTGGGAGTTGTAGTTTCCAAACATCTTGAATGCCAAGTGAGGGTGGCATTCAAGATGTTTGGAAACTACAACTCCCAGCTAATAAAGCATGCGGGGAGTTGTAGTTTCCAAACATCTTGAATGCCACCCTCACTTGGCATTCAAGAATATTTTGGAAACTACAACTCCCAGCATGCTTTATTAGCTGGGAGTTGTAGTTTCCAAACATCTTGAATGTCAAGTGAGGGTGGCATTCAAGATGTGGAAACTACAACTCCCAGCATGCTTTATTAGCCGGGAGTTGTAGTTTCCAAACATCTTGAATACCACCCCTCACTTGACATTCAAGATGTTTGGAAAACAACTCCCAGCTAATAAAGCATGCTGGGAGTTGTAGTTTCCAAAATATCTTGAATGCCAAGTGATGGTGGCATTCAAGATGTTTGAAACTACAACTCCCAGCATGCTTTATTAGCTGGGAGTTGTAGTTTCCAAACATCTTGAATGCTAACTTCTACCCTCGGTTTATACTCGAGTCAACACTTTTTTAGATTTTTTAGGTGAAATTGGTACCTCGCTTTATACTCGGGTTGGTTTATACTCGAGTATATACGGTACCCTCACCTGTTAAAGATACTTATTTTAAAATATGTAAAGGCATATGTCCATCTAGTCTAACCTTTTAGCCTACTCTTGGGATATCCTAGCAGATGATTCAGAGAAAGGAAAATAACCCTTCAGGAAGGTGGTTGTAATTCCTTCTTGACTCCAAATGGCAATCGGAAAAGATTTCTAAATTATCTAGGACAATGTGTATTATTACCATTAGTTTTAAATATTTCTGAATTTATAATCCTATCCAGCCTACTCTTGAAGCTATTTATAAATTTCCCATCACCCACATTTGCCAGAATACTCCTCTCCCTCATTTGGGTCAATGTAGCAAGTTTAAAATTTGTTAAATATTAAAATAAACGTTTGTTTTTTTATATTATATTAAGTGTTTAGTTAACATAACAATAAATGTTATACCTGCATGTGGAGTTGTTTTTGAAGAGGTTGATGTTGTAGTTTTGGAAATAGGTGAAGTAGAAGTAGTAGTAAAAGTTCTAGTTTTGTGTCCTGTTGTTGTTGGGGTATTTTCAGTTGTGGTTGTACTCTCACCTGTCAGATATTAGTATTAAAAAAATTTCACATTTGATCTGAAGAAAACGCTCTCGACAAATAATAAAAGGATAAAACAAACAAGTAGGGAAATATATATATAATTATTTTTTTAATTGTATTTAAAATCTTTATGGCAGTCACTTACAAGAGGAATTTGGGGCCTAGTTAAAAGATGTGTATTTTTCAGTTGTGGATGTACCGTATATACTCGAGTATAAACTGAGTTTTTCAGGCTGTAAAATCAGCCTGAAAACTCGGACTCGGTTTATACTCGAGTCCTCACACATTGAAGATCAGCATCCTCTCCATTCCAGCAGCATTGTCCTCTTCCATTCCGGCAGCCGCACGATCATTCCATGTACTGGTGCAACGGCCGACGTCACTGCCCGGCGCCAATTAGTGACATCAGCCGGCGCGCCAGTACATGGAATGACGTGCGGCTGCTGGAATGAGAGGACGCTGCTGCCAGAATGGAGAGGACCTAACCTTCAATGCCAGCACACAGTCCCAGGAAGCCCTTGGATTTAGAGAGCCCACAACTCCTGGATGAAGAGAGCCCACAGGTACAAACTGAACTGGTGGGAGGGTGAGGGTGGCATTCAAGATGTTTTGGAAACTACAACTCCCAGCATGCTTTATTAGCTGGGAGTTGTAGTTTCCAAACATCTTGAATGCCAAGTGAGGGTGGCATTCAAGATGTTTGGAAACATCAACTCCCAGCTAATAAAGAATGCTGGGAGTTGTAGTTTCCAACATCTTGAATGCCACCCTACTTGACATTCAAGATGTTTGGAAACTACAACTCCAGCTAATAAAGCATGCTGGGAGTTGTAGTTTCCAAATATCTTGAATGCCAGTGAGGGTGGCATTCAAGATGTTTGGAAACTACAACTCCCAGCATGCTTTTATAGCTGGGAGTTGTAGTTTCCAAACATCTGAATGCCAAGTTTTCTACCCTCGTTTATCACTCGAGTCAACAACTTTTATTAGATTTTTTAGGTGAAATTTGGTACCTCGCTTTATACTCGGGTCGGTTTATACTCGAGTATATACGGTACCCTCACCTGTTAAAGATACTTATTTTAAAAAAATATGTAAAGGCATATGTCCATCTAGTCTAACCTTTTAGCCTACTCTTGGGATATACCTAGCAGATGATTCAGAAAGGCAAATAAACCCTCAGGAAGGTGGTTGTATTCCTTCTTGACTCCAAATGCAATCAGAAAATATTTCTAATTATCTAGACTATGTGTATTATTACCATTAGTTTTGAATATTTCTGAATTTTAGAATCCTATCCAGCCTACTCTTGAAGCTATTTAATAAATTTCCCATCACCACATTTGCCAGAAATACTCCTCTCCCTCATTTGGGTCAATGTACAAGTTTAAATTTTTTAAATATTAAAATAAACGTTGTTTTTTTTATATTATAGTAAGTTTAGTAGTACCATAACAGAATAAATGTATAACCTGCTTGTGAGTTGTTTTTGAAAAGGTTTGATGTTGTAGTTGTGGAAATAGGTGCGTAGAAGTAGTAGAAAAGTTCCTAGTTTTTGTGTCCTTTTGTTGTTGGGGTATTTTCAGTTGTGGTTGTACTCTCACCTGTCAGATATTAGTATTAAAAATTTTTCACATTTGATCTAAAGAAAACGCTCTCTCGACAAATAATAAAGGATAAACAAACAAGTAGGGAAATATATATATAATATATTTTTTTAATTGTATTTAAAATCTTTATGGCAGTCACTACAAGAGGAATTGGGGCCTAGTTAAAAGTTGTGTATTTTTCAGTTGTGGATGTACCGTATATACTCGAGTATAAACTGAGTTTTTTCCAGGCTGTAAATCAGTCCTGAAACTCGGACTCGGTTTAACTCGAGTCACTCACCATTGAAGATCAGCATCCTCTCAAAAGGTCCCTCGCCAGTGTCTTGCAAAACCAAACGTAGGAAAAAGCAGCAAAAAGAAAGAATCCTACTCCAAATTTTCGCCACTTTGCAAGCAGCGTACCTCAATCAGAACAAAGCGCGTCCTCCATCCAGTCCGACAAAAAAAGCCATCAAAAAGCAACGAAATCCTTTCAATAGTACTAAAAGTATAACCTAATCAGTACTAACTCTAGGCGCAAAAAGAAAACAACCAGGCCAAACGTCACTCTAAAACTAAGAGCCCGGCGCCAATTAGTATGACACGTCAAGAACACAGCCGGCAGCAGACCAGTACAATTAAGGAATGATCAGTAACATCCGGAACTGCGGAATGGAAGGAAAGTACTTCTCGTCTAAGCACAGAGTAAAAGCAGGGGGCACAGCACAAAAAGCACAGGGGGGCGGCAGAGCAGTAATGTCTGCAGACAGTGGGGGGAACATTACCACACCCCACAATTCAAATGCCACGCAAACAAACCCAAACCCTCTATAACGTCCCAGGAAAGCCACCCTCCGTAGGATTCAGCGAGAGCCCACTAGCTCCTGGATGAAGAAGGCCCATCCATGCGTACGATCCCTCCTGAGAACTCGGGGTCGGGAGAGTGAGGGTGGCATCAAGACTGTTTTGGAAACTCACTCTCACAAGGCCAGACAAATTCAGCTATTATTAGCTGTGAGTTAGTAGTTTCCAAACATCTTGCTGCCAAGATGAGATGGTGTGCATTCACGCAACAACAGTGTTTTCCTGTAAACTTACAGGCGTGCGCCAGCCTGATGAGAGTGCGGATCGCTACAGGACGTTGTCAGGTATCTGAGTCGCAATTCTGCTGGCATATGTCTCACAGTGCAGGTGTGACATCCATACGAGACTGTCATGTTTGCGTAAAGCACTCATGACTGCCTCAGCATGGGCTATATTAGCAGGGAGTTGTAAGTGTATACGCAGTCACATCTCTTCCAGTGGTTGTGCGTAGACTATTGCGGAACACCTCGGTTTACTCCTCGAGTCAACACTTTTATTCGGTCATTTTTTTAGGAATACAATTGGTGTACCTCGCTTTATCGCAGGGTCGGTTTATCCTCGAGTATTACGGTCCCCTCACCTGGTTCAACAAGGTACGTGTTTTAAAAAATAATGTAGTACCAAAAGCATATGTCCATCTAGGTCCAATCCAGAACGTCTTTTCGAGCCTGAACTCTTGGGGAATGAATAGCCTAGCAGAGGAATATCAGAGTGAAGGCAAATACGAACCCAATGGCGCGAAGTGGGTAATGTACTATCGCTGAGTAAAAGTGGCGGGGGTGCCCGATCCAAATGGCAATCGCACAAGATTTTCTAAATTATCTTAGGACAACATGTGGTTTAATTACCATTAGTTTCAAGATAGTCGGACAATTTTAGGGATACCCTCTACCAGCCTACTCTTGAATGCTATTAATAATGGAAATTTCACCGTCATACGGACAATTTGGCCCGAGAGAATAATACGCTCTCCCTCACCTGGGAAAAAACTTGTGGGTCAAATTATAAGGCAGAGTTTGGATTTGTTCAAATTTATCAAAAAATACTAACTGTTAGGATTTAGGTTCTGGTATCATACACTTATATCACACTAAAGTGCGGTGAGTAACATATGACCTATACAAGTAGTATGTTCTAAAAAGGGACCTGCATTTAGACGGTGGTTTATATAATGGTGAAGAAGTTGATGTTAGTTGTTGGGAAATCAGTGTGAAGAATAATACAGTAGTAGATTATAGTTCTAGTTTATGTCATGGAGTACTACGAGCGTTGTATAGTATATAGAAGGCGTAATCACACCACTCCCCTTGTGGTTGTCCACATCTGCAGCATAAACCCTACGATCAACCTATGTATTAAGTCATTCAAGGAACATGCTCTTCCACAATTTGATACATGAATCAAAACCATCTCCGGCCTCAATAAGTAAGGGTCTGAAACCCAAACAATGATAGGAGAATTTTATATAATTTTGATATGCTAGTAAAACTCTTTATGCAGTCCATTACAGATTGAATTTGGGGCCTAGTATAAACAAGATGTTAATTATTTTCATTGATGCATAGTACTCGTATATACTCGAGTATAAATAGTTTTTTCAGGCTGTTAAGAATCGCCTGAAAACTCAGACTTCGTTGAATCCTCGAGATTCACTCACCGATTGAATAGCGAGCATCGGTCTCGTGCTACATTTCCCGTGGCAGCATTTTTGTCCATCTGCCATCCTGGCTGCCGTACGCAATCTGGTCCCGTTGTCCCTTTGGTGCAGGGATCACCGGCCCGAGCGTACTGCCTTAGCGAAACCAATGGTACTGTCTAAGCTCAGGCTGCAGCCAGTAATGCGTATGATACGTGGCGGCTCTGGAATGAGGATGACGCTGCTGCCGGAATGTAGAGGACCTTACCTTCAATGCCAGCACACCGTGCCAGGAAGCCGCTTGGGTTGTAACGAAAGGAGGTGCAGAGGACTAAAGGAGAAGCCCACACTCACAATGAGAATGAAGAGCGCCCAGTGCAAACTGAACTGGTGGGATGGTGAGGGTGGCATTCAAGACTGTATTTGGAACTACAAACTCCCACCCATGCTTTATTATTATCAGCTTATCTATGTTTTGTATCCATGTTTTATGTTGGGGTTTTCAGTGTGTAAAAATGGGCTTGTACTCTCACCTGTCAGATATTATTATTACAATATTTTCACATTTATCTGAGAACAACGCTCTCGACAGATAATAAAACGTATAACAACAAAACAATAGGGAAGTATATATATATATATATTATTTTTTATTAATTGTCTTTAAAATCTCTTATGTCTCACTTACAAGAGGAATTTGGCAGCACCCCCCCCCCCTAGTTTAAAAAAGTTGTTGTTTTTCAGTTCTCCTGAGATGTAACCGTATAATACTCGAGTAAACCGAGGTATTTTTCACATGCTGTATAATCCTCCTGAAAACTTCGGACTACGGTTTATACTCGAGTCACTGCACACATTAAAAGAAGATAGCAATGAACTCACCTCAAGTCCTATTCTGGCAAAGCAGCGGGGTTCCTCTCATGTCCGACACGCCGCACGATCAATTTCATGTAGGCGTGGGTTACGGTACGCGTGGCGCGCGACTCAACGGGGCCCTGCGCCAATTAGTGGACTCGGACACTGGCGTACGACCAGACACAATGGAATTAGCGTGTGCATTCACGCTGCTGGAAATTGAGAGCGCTGCTGGCCGAAGGTAGAAGGACCTTAACCTATCATCCAGTCACGCCGTCCCCAGAAGCCCTTGGATTTTAGGGAGCCTCACAGCTCCTGGAAAATTTTGGGAATAAAAGAGAGCCCCCATGTACAAACGAAACTGGGTGGGATGTGAGGGTGGCTTCAAATGGTTTTGGAAAACTACAACTCCCCAGCATTGCTTTAATTAGCTGGGAGTTGTCGTTTCCTGAACATCTTGAATGCCAGAGTGAGGTGGCATCAAGATGTTTTGGAACTTACAACTCCCAGCGAATAACAGCATAAGCTGGGAGTTGTAGTTCCAACATCTGAAATATCACCTCACTTTGAACATTCAAGATGTTGGAAACTACCACTCCAGCTAATAAAGCATGCTGGGAGTTTGTAGTTTCACAAACATCTTGAATGCCAAGTGAGGTGGCAATTCACTATGTATTGGACAACTACAACATCCCAGGCATGCTGTGCATTCTGGGAGTTGGTAGAATTTCCATGGTCGAAATCTTGAAATGCCATAAGGTTTTCTACCCTCGGTGGTTATACTCGAGTCAACGAAAGAGGCACTTTTAATAGATTTTTTTAGTGATAAATTGGTGTGCCTCGATATTTAATCTCGGGTCGTTTCGTGCTCGAGTAAACGAGGACCCTCACCTGTTAAAGGTAACCAATTTTTTAAAACTGATTAAAAATAGCGATGTCCCATGCAGTGCTAAAATCCGTATGGTACCCTACGCTTGGGGTTAACCTAACAGGGTATGGTCATGGAAAGGCACACATCATAAACCCTGATGAAGTGGGTGTAATTCTTCTGGACCCTCCACATGGCATCGGAAAAGATTTCTAATGTTCTATGGACAACATATGTTATTCAACTATCCATTAGTTTTAAATATATTCTGAATTTTTAGAACCTATCCAGCTACCTGAGTCTCATTTAAACATTTTCCCATCAACCACATTTTGGCCAAAATACTCCTCTCCCTCATTGTTCAATGTAGCAGTTTAAAATTTGTTAAATTTACATAAACGTGTGGTATTTTTTTATATTATAGTAGTCTAGTAGTAAGCATAACAGAATACACTATGTACTGCCTGTGGGTTGTTTTTTTGAAGGTGATGTTTGTAGTTTTGGAATAAATATGTGAAGTAAGAAGTAGTAGTAAAATTTCTAGTTTTGTGTCCTGTTGTTTTTGTGGGGTTATTCAGTTTGATGGTTGACTCGTCACCGTCATAATATAGTAATTAAAAAAAGTTTCACCTTGTGATCAAATGAATATGAAAACTCTCTCGACAATAATAAAGGGAGACAACAAACAAGTACACTGAGGATAATATATATATATATTTCTCATTGTATTTAAAAGGCTTTATGGCCTCCTTACAAAGGAGGTAATGTGTGGCCTAGGTTAAAACTAAAGGTGATGTATTAATATCATTGTGATGTACCAGTACTATACTCGCGTATAAACCCCGCAGTTTTTTTCAGCTGTAAAATCAGCCTGAAACTGCGGACTCGTGTTTATCCGTCTAGTCCCCTCACCATTGACTGATCAGCATCCTCTCCATTTCCGGAAGCGAGCAGTCGTCCTCTCGGTCATTCCGACAGGCCCGCACGTGGTATCATTTCAATGTACTGGCCCGGCAACCGGCACGTCACTGGCCCGGCTCCAATTAGTGGACGGTCAGCCGCGAGTCAGTACAATGGAGTCAATGATCGTGCGGGGTACTGATGGTCACAGTGGAGGAGAGATGCTAGGCTGGTGGCAGCGAATGGTAGTACACTAATACCTCAATACCAGCGAGGACACAGCCCAGGAAGCTCAAAACTTGGTTTATGCGAGCCCAAGCTCCGGGATTGAAGAAAAAAGCACACACATCACAACATTGAACTGGGTGGGAGGGTGAGGGTGGCATTCAAGATGGTTTTGGTGGCTGAAACATAACAACTCCCAGCATACTTTTATTAGCTGGAATTTTTATTTTCTCAAACTTCGTGTACTGCCAATCACCTCACTTGGCATTCAAGATTGGGATACATCCAACTCACCATAACTAAAGTCAGCGACATGCTGGGAGGTGGTATATTTCCAAAGAGTAATGCTGGGTTGCCACAATGCCATCATGGATTAGAAGGGGTAGGCATTGCAAAAACCAACTGGAATTGGAGGAAAACTACACTCGACGCGCCATTCATTCTGACATGGAGTTGTAGATTTTCAAACATCTTGTAATGTCCAAGTTATCGTACCACGGTTTAATACTCGGTGTCCAACAGAAACTTTAATATTTGTTTATTTAAATTTAAGGTGAAATTTGGTTATCGTCGTAACGCGGGTTCGGTTTATTAGCTGCGGTATAATACGGTACCCCTCGACCTATATTAAAGATCTTCTTTTATAAAAAACTCCTCTTAAGGCATATGTCCAATCTAGTCCTAACCTTTCTAGCCTACTCTTGGGATTCGCGCGATACATATGATTCTGTCTACAGAAGGCACTAACATAACCCTTTCAGGAAGGTGGTTTTTTATTATATCTTTGTTGGTGCAATTCCTTCTTGACTCAAAATGGCAATAACGGAAAAATCATTGTCTAAATTATACTGCGACTATAGTAGTGAAAGATAAGATTATCACCATTAGTTTTACTGACATAGGTATTCTGAATTTTAGAGTCATCCGTATGCCCAGCCTACTCTTGGAAGGCCTATTTAAGGTCAAATTTGTTCACCATCACCTACATTTGCCAGAAATACGTCCCTCTCCCTACTTTGGGGTCAATGATAGCCAATATTTAAAATATTGTTTAAATATGTAAAAGTAAACTTGTGAATTTTATATGCCTATAATATACGTAGAGTTTTTACACTGTGTGGGACATAAGCGAGGGTAAATATTGTATACCGTGCCTAAAAATAATGGAGATTTTGTTTTTGAAAGGTTGAGTTGTAAATTGTAGGAAATAAAGCGTGAAAGGAAGAAGTAGGAAAATAAAGAATTATACTCGAGTCACTCACCATTGAAGATCAGCATCCTCTCCATTCCAGCAGCAGCGTCCTCTCCATTCCGGCAGCCGCACGATCATTCCATGTACTGACGCACCGGCCGATGTCACTGCCCGGCGCCAATTAGTGACGTCAGCCGGCGCGCCAGTACACACGGGAGGAGAGGGGGTTTTTCTCAACATTAGGCTAATGAGGGGGGGGTGTGGCCCGGGGGGGGGGGGGAGGTGGGCGGGGGGCCGTAGGTTGGAAGGGTGGGGGGGGGCGAAGTAGCTGGTCATTCGTTGGGTCAACGCCCAGTTGGGTGGGATCAGGGATAGGGGACGTGGGAAGGATGGGGTCCCTCGGGGCGTGGCCTACGGAAATTGATTGAGGTTGTGAGGGGATGGGACTGGGAACACATGGGACAATTTGTCCCAGCCCTCTATAGGCCTACAGGATGGGCCAACAGGATCGAACTAACGGCCATGGCTACTTTTGCTATTTTGACTTTTACAGACGTTTAAAATCCAACATCTGACCTGATTTCGGAAGTTCGCCCATCTCCAATAGTAACTCAGCGAGTGGCAGGCAGGCTATGTGCAATAACCGTGCCTTTATGAATGGCCCATAGATTCAAGAGAAATATTTCTGCCTCTGTATGAGCTAGCCATGATCCCAGTTTGAAACAAAACCAGGTTTCGTTTTGAACTGGCTGTTTCAAAAATCCATGGATGTGACAGAATTTTAAAAAATTGGAACTTACATAGAAAATTTGAATATTAAAATCAAAAAGTCGATAAAAAATTAGTGTTCAAAATTGAAAGTTCAAAAAATTGATAGGAAAAAACGCGAAAACACTGAAAATTTTAAATTTTCGATTCAATTGAGTTTGAATCAAATTTTCAGAACTTCATTATGTTCAGCGAACTTGTGTCAGAACGAATCTGGACAGTTTTTCATTCATCTCTATATAGAGCCCTTTTAAGACATCATCATAAGAATGCAGTTGCAGGTTTGGGCACCAGTCTTTAAGTCTCATAATGAGAAAAATACTAGAGAGAACACCCACACCTAACACATTAAAGTGATTTGGCTTAAAGGGCAATGTCGACCCCTTATAACTAAAAAATAGTCCCTTACATCTCTGCCCCTTATGGTTGTCATGCGGTGCCTATTCAAGTCCAGGAAACTAAAGGTAAAAGCCTTCTGTGGTCTACAAGTTATCTTCCTCCTTCCCTGTCCTCTTGAGGACTCTGACATGCGCATGAAGCCCGTCCCTTTTACCCACTGCCTTGCAACCCCCCCCCCTGTACACTATCTTTAATGGAGGAAAAAAATTGCCCCCAAAAGATACTTACACGCCCTCCTTCCCTCGGCTAATCTCTGCTGTTTCTCCACCTGAAACAGCAAGAGGGGGCGGACCGCGGCCTTTTCTGTGATTGGCTGAGTCTCGGACAATCAACAGATGCGGCTGCCGGTCTAGCCCCATATGCTTTTCCATGCGGAAGAATAGCATTAGAGGTCCGCAACCGAGGGAACAAAGGCTGTAAGTATTTTTTTTTTTTTTGCATTTTAAAACCTAGCGAGTCTAGGTTGGGGGTGGGGTGGAGATACCCTTAAGATTTTGGAGTGCTCTAAAAATGTTGCATTGGCAGACTGTAAATGCATTCAAAGGAGTCTTAGATGTCTTCTTGAATAGGCAGAATATCCAGCTAACAGCTGGTGACGGTATTCATGTGAGTGCATGATCCATGTGGGGGGGGCAAGCGTACTTTCTGGTGGGTTTTTACAACCCAAAATAGATATTTACTATAACTATGTATCTACCCTTAGTTAAACAAGAACTGTGGTCCAAAATGACTTTGGGTAAGTTGCAGGGATTGCTATCCTGTATTTTTTTGCTGTTTACATTCATTATGTTTTTTACTTTAATTTTTTAAAAAGATATTTACGTTTTTGTGTGAAGGGAAGCAGCATCACCAAATCTTCTGCACTGCCTCTTTCTGCTCTGAAACAGTAGCAATCTTTTCTTTTTCTAAACTAGTGAAGTATTCTCAGCCCCCCTCCATGTGGGCGCTCCTCCACTCTGTGCCCCATGTGGCCCCTTTCCATGGAGCCCCTGTGGCCCCCCCCCTCATAGGGCCAGTGTTGTCCTCCCCCTCATTGTGGTCCCTGTGGCCCCTCCCCCTCATGTGACCACTTTTACTCATGGGGTCTCTGTGGCCCCTCTCTCTCATGGGTCCCCCCTGGCCCCTCCCCCTCATGGGTCCTCCCATACTTGCAGGCTCAGACCCATAACCCCATACAGAAAAGGTCAAATGGCCCCTCCCCCTACATGTGGTCCCTCCTCTCATAGGCCCATGTGGCCCCTGCATGGGGGTCCCTGTGGTCCTTCCCCTCATGTGGCCCCCTTTCACTCATGGGGTCCCTGTGGCCCCTCCCCCTCATGTGGCCCCTTTCACTTATGGGGTCCCTATGGCCCTTCCCTCTCATGGGACCTCCCACACTTGCACCTCAGACCCATCTAACCCCCTACAGAAAACTATTTCAAAATGGCCTTTTCGGGCAGAACAGAATCATCTGTTTTCTGTCTGATTCTGGCTCTGCCTGAAACAGCCCGTTTTTACATAGTTTTCTGTAGAGGGGTTATAATACTAGGTGTGCAAGTGGGGGAGGGGCCACAGGGTGGATTACATTAGCTACAACTATCTCTCCTGCTTGTAACACAATCTCTGTGCTCTGTCACTAGATACAGACAGAGCAGGAAAGTGGGAGGATTGAGCAACCCACAGCAGGGAGAGACATCTGTGTTAGAGCACATACTTCTCATATGAGGGCTACAGAAGGGAGTTTTCCACATGCACTGTCATTGCAGCTGTGCTTGCTGGTGGCAAGGTTGAGGAGCAGCTTTGATTGTCATCTGTCATCCTCCCACCCCTTAACTTTCTGATTAGAGATTTCCTCAGTCTTGGGCTATACCACAGAGAGATGGTTCATGGCTTTATTTAAATATACTTGCCTTTTATGTAAAAAACCACCTTGTGTGGAGACCACAGTTCCCCTTTAAAAGATGTATGCATCATTGTAAAAAAAAAATTTATTTAGTTTTCTGCTATAATATCAATGATAGGTATTATAGCACACTAAACTAAAAAAACAAAGTTTGCCATCCGTTTCTATTATTCACATATAGTTTCTCGGGGACCTGGAACTTACCTTACCGAGCTCCCCCTCTCGCAAGCCGCTCCTGCACAGACAGCTGTTCTGTCCCATCGCGCGCCCAATCTTTTGTATTGGCATGCATACGCCTAAGATAGGGCGTGCAGTCGGGACAGAGCGGCTTGCAAGAGGAGCGCGGTAAGGTAAGTTCCAGGTCCCCCGAGTTCCAGGTCCCCCCACTATTATTCACAGGGAGGTGGGAATAACGTTCTCACCTCCCTGTGAATAATAGAAACGGATGCCAAATACTTGTTTTTTTAAGTTTAGTGTTCCTTTAAAGGAATCATATATAATAACCCTAAGTGTGCGTCCCTGTGTCCGTGTGTTGTGTGTCACTGCAGTTCCTATGGACTTACCACTAGAGGGAGAGTCCTCTGCCGTTCCTATGGACTCACCACTAGAGGAGAGTCTCTGCATTTTCCTATGGACTCACCACTATAGGGAGAGTCCTCTGCAGTTCCTATGGACTCACCCTAGAGGGAAGTCTCTGCAGTTCCTATGGACTCACCCGAGCGGGAGAGCTCTCTGCAGTTCCTAGGGACTCACCACTAAGGGAGAGTCTCTGCAGTTCCTATGGACTTACCATAGAGCGAGAGTGTCTGCAGTTCTCTTTGACTCACCACTAGAGGGAGAAACAACAGGAAACACAGGGGAGAACAGCAATTAAACAGACTGCAGGTAAGGTTGCTTGGGACAGGCCCCTGGATTTGGAACAGAGGGGGGCCCTGGATTTGAGACAAAGGGGGGCCCCCTGGATTTGGTACAGAGGGGGCCTTGGATTTGGTACAGAGGGGGAGCCCTGGATTTTGGACGAGGGGGGGCTGGATTTGGGACAGATGGGGCCTCTGATTTGGACAGAGGGCCCTGGCCTTGGCACAAGGGGGACTCTGGCCTTGGGACCTAAGAGGGTACTCCTGGTCTTGGGACATGGAGGAGGGCTATGGCCTTTGGGACACTAAGGGGCACTCTGTGCTCTAGCGCCCGTTATTGTAGCGGGCTTAATGTCTAGTATAATTAATAACCATAAAGCTTCCTGACTTCTGACAATATTTATCCCTCAGTTAATATAATTTAGTTAACAGTCCACAATAAAAAAAAATGGGCAGGGTAAGGTCATTGGGGGGAAATACTGCTCTTTTTTCTTAAAGCATATTTATTTGCAGTGAACTTCCCCTTTAAACAAGAATTACTACAATCTTAACATGGCTGCAATAAGCAGGTAGAAATTTCATTGTTTGTAAATGTATCATCTGATTTGTTGCTGCAAATTAACAATATTGAGAATTGTTCTCATCTCTTGGTAACTAGTATATAAAAAAAATCTAAGAAAACAATAGCCCTAACTTAAAGGGCAAGTCCAGTCCTAAATGAAAACTTACATACAGGTAAATCACCCCCAAAACCTAAACGGTAATAGTTTGAAATGTGAAATATACCAGTCTAACCTGAAATCCTGCACATATCCTGTTTCCCCTGTTTCTGCTTCCTGGTTTTCCAGTTAGTAACTGTCTGTTATGGTCGACAGTTGACATAACAGCCGATGACTTAATGTTAATCCCCTGTCTGCCTCTCTCTGAGCATGCCCCGGCTCAGATACAGGTTCAGTACAGTTTTCTAAATTGCTTATTTTCATGAGGCATCCAGAAGCATCAGACATACAGGAATGAATTCATAGGACAAACTATATGATATATCAACATATTGTAAAGAGGCCATTCTTTCTTAAAGATGTTCTTATGAGGGTGGGTGTCCTTTAATAGGTTTTGCTCATTTATACTTACCCCATAGATCAACCCAATGATAAGCCAACTGCCAAGAATAGATGCATTGCAATAACATGATCCCCAGAATGGAACTGAAAGAAAAATGTATTGTTTAGTATCACCATAAACATTTTGGAGAGATTTCTCCAGAGCTGTTGTCACCCTGCATAGACCTGTGTAATATACAGATAAAAGGGATGTCTCAACACTAAACACTGGGAACTGCCTGAGGAACAGTCATGATAGGATAATTATTGTTTCGGGGTTAGTAATTACATGGCTGAAGTAAAGATATTTAGAAGAAGGTGTCTCCATAGTATTTAAAATCCTTTGCAGATATTATTAATAAAATGTGATCTGACCTTCTGGGGGAGGGGTCATTATAAGTTACAATAATTTGCAACTGTATCTCCAATACTATGTCTCCAATATTGATCAGTTTATGTCAGAACATACTTTGGATCTTTTGTAGAGATGTTATATGTGTGTTTGAATAGTACCCCAGTTTGAAAATCGAATCTGAGGGTTTCAAAGTCCCGAAAAGCTTTGGACCTTTAGTTACATCCCATTGAAGGGTAACTTCGACCCCCATATAACTTTACATTTCTAAATATCACCCCCCAAAACCCCACTTTTAACCTTACATTCCTCTGAAGCTCACAACGCCCGTGCACGAACCAACGTCGCATGACCTTGTGCACTGAAAAGTGCCTTTGGGGGTTAAGTGTATGTATACTGAAAAATGTACTTTTCGTCATCTAATCTTAAATAAATACATGTAAGTACACTTACTCTGAGGTGTGTGTGTTGATGCTCCCTTCAATATAGTACTTGTTTTTTCGAGGCTCTGACCACTGACCTGACTATTTCCTACATACCAACTGTCAAACTTAAAAAAAAGCCTAAAATCAAACCTCAGCTTAAACTCCTGTCACTTGCAACTCACTCCCTCTCTGCTGGCTGCCACTCGCTCCACATCCCCGCTGACGTCACTACTCGGTGCCTATCACTTCCCGGCGCCGAATAGTGAGGTTAGGAAGGGAGATGCGGAGTGAGCGGCAGCCGGCAAGAGGTGAAGACTAAAGATTGAAGGTAAGTGAACACTGAACTGGGGGGGGGGCAGTATCCCATACAGTAACCCCCAGGACATTTCCACTATAGATGTTTGGAAACTACACCTCCCAGGAACAACATCTGAAGAGTTTCCAACCATCTACAGTGGAAAGGTATTGGGAGTTACTGTATGGGATTACTGTACATTTAAAGGCCACTAATTCCCGAAAACAATACGAATCAGGAGGATGGTATATATTGTTAAAATATTGCCTTCTGATTCTTTATTGTTTTGAGCCTTCAGTTGCCCTTTAAATGCACAGCAGAATTTCCATACAGTAGTCCCATAAAGTAAATAGCCATACTGGATTTGGCTATTAATGCAGTAGTGGTCATGATTTGAACCTCTCGCTTATACTTGAGCCAATCAGGTTTTCCTTTTTTTGAGGCAAAATTATATACCTCGCTTATACTCAGGTCGGTTAATACTTGAGTATAATGGTACTATACCAAGGAAGGTAAATTTAAAGTATAGGAACCTAAGCTTAACACTGAGTTCTGCTTCATTTTATGCTATAGGGTTGTTGTGGAGATCAAATGCCTTAAATTGTGTTTTGTTGGTGATTTCAAAGGAACATTTTTTAAGGAACTTACGGTCAGAATTTTCTGATGCTATAAAAGTTGCATTATTGGCAGAAATGGTCCGGATGTAGATGAGGATCAAGTAGTAGATTCTGTAAAAGTTTGTGATTGTGTCCCAGTAGTAGTAGTTTGTTCTGGATCTGTTGTGGAGAGAAGATTCCGCATTTAAGATAAAAAAGTGACGTATAATGAAGCATTAGGTTCTTACCCAAAGAGCTATATGAGTGCAATATGAGTGAGTTGTAAAAATGACTTTGCGTCATTTTAATCTATAAATAAATACAGTAAGTAGCCCTTACTCTGAGGTGTGTGTGGTTGCTGCATGCCTTCAATACAATACTTTTTTTTCTCAGGCTCTGACCACAGACCTGACTATTTTCTCCCATACCAGCTGTCAACACTGCATACAGCATACAGCACACCAACTGTCAAACCATTTAGCTACAGCAAAACCGCTTACAGAATGCTAAAATGTAGATGTTTCAGATTGGATATCTATGAGATAAGGGGCAGATAAAAAAAAAAATGGTACGTGATAGTTGGATGAATTATTGTTTCCACTAATGGGCAATTTAAAAAAAAATATTTTCCAGTATACATACCCTTTAAAGGACACTAAACTGAAAAAAAATGACTTTCCTTCATCCATTCTATATTTTTAGTACTGTCAGGAATTTGATCCCTTTTTGCTCTCAGTGCTCCCTGTCACTAGATTCCTCCCTCTCCTGTTCAGCTCACTCCTAGTTAGTATGCATATCTCCTCTCTATGTATCCACCCCCTCCCAATACTGAGCACAGATAGAGTGTGAGCATGTGCAGTGAAGGACTTAAGTAACACAAGCCAGCAGCTAACTGTAGAATTTGGTTTAATCTGCATAGAAAGAGCAACTGATAATGCTAATTCCTTTCCTGGTCTTAATGCTGAATCATTACCCATACAGTGACAGAAATAAGCTTTACTTTAATAGCATGGATATTTTTTACATGTAGTGTGCCGGGGGGGCTTTACTGACTAGTTGTGTTTTGCCCCCTTTAAAAAGTAAATATCCCAGAGCTAAAATACAAGGGATAGGAAGGTCAGAGAAGAAAAAAAGCATTCCTTTAATACCACTAATACCATAATTTTAAATGTTTTTGAATTTAAGAATCCTATCCAGCCTACTCTCCAGACACTATTGCCCCAATACAAAGCACATTCACAGAGAAAAGGCTGTGGGGACTAGGGGTCAGCCCCACCATTCAAATTCAAATCTGTGAACACCCAGTTAAGTGTACACAGTACACTTCTTAGGAGCTTTAGCTTTGCTTCCTGGAGCTGACAGCCATTATGTTACAGCTCTGAGATTATCCCTCCCTCTGACACAGAATACAGATTTAAGTGCAGTTTTTTGTGTAAACACATTACAAATGTTCTTGTCCTTAACATGACAAACTCTTTTGCTTTTCATACAAAAGAAAAGTATATTTGCAGTTTATTTCTTTGCTAGCATTGCTGTAGAACCAGAATATTAACATTTTCTAAAAAATTAAAGGTATGTACACTGTAAATACAACCTAGTATTCTAGATAGCTTAGGCTTAAAGGTATCTCCACGTGATAAAAGTCACCTGGGTTGTAGGATAGATATGTGTAAGGTTGATATTGTACCGCAGTATCCTGTGTTTTTGAGCATTAGTTTAGAAGAAATACAAGAGTTTCCCCAGAACGCTGTAGATGGTGCAGGTCCACCCACTTTCAGTGCCTGCCTGCATGGGAAATGTCCGAACGCGCGTTTTCCTTTAGTGCATGCGCAGAACGTGAGAGGATCCGTCGGACTGCTGTCTGTGTGACTGAACTGGTTGGTCGATTCTATACATTACACACGCACGCACGCACACACGACACACGCACAACACACCACACACACACTTCAAGCTCCTGAGGTCACTGATTAATGGAGGAATAATCACATGACCATCCCCGCAGCTTGCTGACTTCACTAATTAATGGATAATCAGGTACTATCTTTTTCTCTCTCCCACTCCCTCCCATACCAGATTGCCTCATATTCCCAGCATCCCCTATGAAATCAATCATTGATCAATTTTTCACCCATCCCTCTCGAATTAGACACAAAAAAATCTTTATTAAAAACAACAAAGTTCCCCCTACTTACAGTAGTGTGGAAGAGGGTTTTAACTTTTCCTCCCGTCTCTCTCTGCTAATCAGCTGTAAAAATGAACTTAGAGAGTCAGGGAGAAAGATTTCAGTGGGTGTGCTGCTACCATGATGATGCACATTGAGTGACCGCACTCTCACAGGGAAGACACCATCCCCGGAACCTGCACAACTTTCCCATGCTGCTAATTAGCCAGATTCAAACATTCAAGAAAACAATGCAGGGACAGCTGTTCATTTAACCCCTTAGGGGCTAGTGTATCTAGTCTGTGAATCCATTTGGATTCCTTCTGCAAAAGTAATTTATTGTGACCCATGCAAGATTTCATTCACTTTTAGTGAGCTCATCAGTATCATGCATTTAAACTAGATAAGCATGAGAACCTGATTTAAAATTCGAGCTACGGGCATGTCAGCATAGTTGGTTGTGGGTAACATTGCTGGCCCATCAAAGCTGATCTAATGGATCTCGATGATTGGCCATCTGTACTTTGAAGGTGGTAATGGGTTTACCCACATAAAACAGCCCGCAAGGGCATGTTATGGAAATTATAACGTGATGCTCTCACACAGAATCTTTGTTTAATTTTAAAACGTTTTTTTAGAACCGACATTGGCATTGGATATTAGCCCTACTATTAAGGACATGTCTTTTAAAGTACTTGGTCTAAGGAAGAAGAGACTGATTTGCATTTACTGGGGTTTTCTTATCAGATTATCATAGGAGCCGAAAAATTCCTAGAGGCCTTAGAGTCAGAAACACCCCCACGATAGGACGACTGGACAAGGAGTTTTGTACAAAATGGAGCGGCATTTTAAATAAATGCTCTTTGATTTGATTTTATTGGTCATAGATTTTGTCTCGAAGGAACTTAATTTTGTCAGAGGCGGAAATCTAGACCGTACAACAGCAATATGTATCAATTTACTACCGAGACAACTGAGGACTAGGATGTGCCGGTTCGCGGATCCGCCGCGGATTTATCCCGTTCGCGAACGGCGGATTTTCCTCGGGTTTTTTCCGCCTTCCGAACTTCCGACCCACTATTTCTCGATTTTTACGTATACGTAAATAATACTTATTTTGAAAAATTTCGAAATTACGAGGATTTCTCATATTTCAAGGATTTTTTTCATTTTATGGGTCCGCTCGCGGATTTTCGAATTTTCAAATTTTCCCGAAAATTCGCGATCCTCGACGACCAGATTTTGAGAAGTTCGGACCATCTCTACTGAGGCTTGGTTGCTACATTAACTCACCAATAGAACAAATAGAGGGAAGATCAAATTGACCTATTCAAGTTCCAAGAATTATTGAAATTAAAAGACTTTTTTCGAAAGCACTAAATCATCTCACTTTTTAGGGTTACCAGTAAATTCAAGGCTCCAAACCAGCTCTTGCGATACACAATGATCAAAAGTGACATGGAACGCTCCGCATTGGAAGTAAATACTAACCGAGGGATAATTTAACTAAGGGTGAGCGGCTGGCTCTTAAAGACGCTGATCTGATTATAATGGCCCGCCGATAAGGGGATGGATAATATTATTGATCGCCAATACTATAGGTCCGAATTGTTGACACAACTCAGTGATCGAAAACCTACGTAGTTTTGGAGAAGAATCCCATCTTAAAAGTTAGATTGCATGATTCAAAGCGCCTGTTTCAGCTGGATGGATTAGTGAACAAGAGGCAAAATTTTAATCACTGATACCCGCCCAAGGCACTCATCATCTATACTGTACCAAGGTACATAAGTCTCTAAAGAAACACCGGGAACGCCCTATAGTATCCCAATCAGATTCCTCCTTAAACCATATCTCAATTTGTCGATCATTTCCTTCACCTTTAGTTGTCAAAATGACTCATATTTGCGTGGCAGCAAACATTTATTGATATTCTTAACTACAGATGTCCACTTTTGAACACAACATTGATGACCCTAGATGTACAGAGCTTTATACGTTACATCATCCTCCAAGTGGGGGGGTTGAAATTGCAAATTGGCCCTTATAAAAGCAGGACACAAAAAAACCCAATAGAGTTCCTGATGGAACTCCTGTAATTTTCATTGGAACAGAATTATTTTCGCTTTGAAAGAAAGTACTTACAATCAAGTGGCAGGTACGGCAATGGGCTGTAGGCAGGTCCGTAGTTTGCTTACCTCCTACATGGACTTTGAGACTAGATTCATTTATCCCACATTTGGTCATAAGTTACTAATTTATCTGCGTTATATTGACGACTTGTTTATTCTTTGGGATGGGCCCACAGGAGGAGTGTGCCCAATTTTTGAATTCACTTAATCAGATGACGTCATCAATCAAGTTCACTATGGTGATGAATGAGTCTTCAGTAGACTATTGGATCTTAGGATTACAAGGGCATCTAGAACTTTCGTACCAGCCTCTTCTCTAAGCCAACGGATAGACACTCTCTTACTATGCATCGAGCTATCACCCCCTACACAAAGAAGGGAGTGATGCTTTTACAATTTTTAGGAGTTTTGACAACAATTCGGATACAATTTAGCTAATCAGCAATTAGCTGAAATGACGGACAAGTTTATTTATCAGAGATAATCATCCTGTTGTGAAGTACAGCGTAAGAGTAAGGGAAGGTGGCCATCAAAGAAGGGAGTAAGGTTAACATCCCATATGGATGCAATATTCCCCACAAGAGCACAATTATTAAGAACAGTGTTAGAAACACTGGAACTTTTTGCCTAATGATGAATCATTACCATTTAAACATCCCAACAAATTTTTGCCCATCGTAAAGCTCGTAACCTCAATAATCTGTTGGTAAAACTGATTTAGATCCAGCAGAGACTAAACCGGTACTTACTTGGCTTAGCTAAAAAAGATGGTTTCTATAATACACCGGCTGCCAAACCTTGTAGTTACATACCCCGGGGGATATTTTCCTCACCCTCACATGGACACAGGTATAAAAATTTGGCATAATTATCTTGCCTTAGCACCTATGCAGTGTAATATTATAACCTGTCCTTGTAGACTATATTATGTGGAAAGAACGGTTATGATGTTTAGGGACCGTATGGCGAACCATCGGTCCTGCTATCCGATTAGCTCTTGGCAACCAGGGAACCTAATAACCAAAAGACATGATTCCCTAAAGATGGCAATAATGGTGAACAGTCGGTAGCCAAACATTTCAGGGAAAGGGGCCATTCGTTGGCTCCATGAAATGGATGGCTATCGACCAAATTAATAATATCCATAGCACTTTAGATAAGGCAAATATTGCTTCAATGAAAAGCCTTTTTGGATTTAAAAATTGGGCACCCTAGCTCCTAGGGGCCTCAATGAACCACTTTCTTTATCCTGCTTTTTATAATAACTTTTATAATAACTGTTACAATGTTCTATTAGTTAAGGAAGTGTTTGGGCTCAGGGTCAGCTAAATATCATGAATAATAATCTGAATTTAGTATCTTTCCAGCAGATCTGTAGATGATGACACACTAGCAAGTAGCGTATGACATGTTGCTGTTAAGGTCAACAAACTACAATCTGTTTCCACAAGCTTCAATTGGCCTGTCAATATGTTACTAAGTGGATTATCTTTTACAATGTGTTTTTATGTTATGGGCTTGTAACAAATTGCAATATATATTTATAGATTTTCGTTTTATGATTACACTAGCGTCTTTAGACCGTAGCCACAAGCCGTTCTTTAGTATCACATTGGTAATGGACTAAGATTGAGGCTTATTATCTTATCGATTGTATAACTATGTATATTTGGGTTTCGGGTGCCTCCTATTACGATTGCCAGAATGGGAGTCCCCGAGTTTCAATGTTTCAATATTTTAATAGATACAATTATGCATTTTTTAGATATATGTTTAGATTTTTTAGTCACAGTGTATTTATGGGTTTGGTTTTATGCCAAGGTGTACTAGAGGGGAGTTTTATATATATAAGATAGTAATGATTCACGCAGAAGGCTCACTGTGGTACTTTATTTAAATATTTAAACATTTAGATATGTTAATACAAGATTTGTATCCTATTTACAAACTGACAAATAAGTGTTTTTTTTTATACTATACTTGACTGGGCACTGTCACCTGAAGAGCATTGGGTTTTGAGGGTTACCGCAGGGAGGAGGGAGGGGTTTGGTTAAGGGGCAGGATACTAAGTTGTTAAATAATCACTGTTGCAGTGTGTTCCACATCTTGAGGACGGCATTAGCTGAAATGCATTGATGTTGCACAAACAAAATAGTTTGAAGCTAAGACCGGCGAGTGTTCTAATCCTTGATTTTTATATATATAATATATGTATAAATAGTCGAAGAATCCAGCGCACTCCTAGTCTTTACAAACTTAAACATCTAGTTAAATTGTGTATTTTTCAGTTGTGGATGTACCGTTTTGCCAGAAATACTCCTCTCCCTCATTGGGTCAATGTAAGCAAGTTTAAAATTTGTTATATTAAATAAACGTTTGTTTTTTTTATATTATAGTAAGTTTAGTAGTAACATAAACAGAATAAATGTTATACCTGCATGTGGAGTTTGTTTTGGAAGAGGTTGAATGTTGTAGTTGTGGAAATAGGTGAAGTAGAGTAGTAGTAATGTTCTAGTTTTGTGTCCTGTTTGTTGTTGGGTATTTTCAGTTGTGGTTGTACTCCTCACCTGTCAGATATTAGTATTAAAAAATTTTCACATTTGATCTGAAGAAAACGCTCTCGACAAATATAAAAGGATAAAACAACACAAGTAGGAAATATATATTATATATATATATATATATTATTTTTTTAATTGTATTTAAAATCTTTATGGCAGTCACTTACAGAGGAATTTGGGGGCCTAGTTAAAGTTGTGTATTTTTTCAGTTGTGGATGTACCGTATATACTCGAGTATAACCGAGTTTTTTCAGGCTGTAAAATCAGCCTGAAAACTCGGACTCGGTTTATACTCGAGTCACTCACCATTGAAGATCGCATCCTCTCCATTCCGGCAGCAGCGTCCTCTCCTCCATTCCGGCAGCCGCAGATCATTCCATGTACTGGCGCACTGGCCGACGTCACTGCCCGGCGCCAATTAGTGACGTCAGCTGGCCGCCAGTACATGGAATGATCGTGCGGCTGCTGGAATGGAGAGGACGCTGCTGCCGGAATGGAGGGACCTTACCTTCAATGCCAGCACACAGTCCCAGGAAGCCCTTGGATTTAGGAGAGCCCACAGCTCCTGGATGAAGAGAGCCCACAGGTACAAACTGAACTGGGGGGAGGGTGAGGGTGGCATTCAAGATGTTTTGGAAACTACAACTCCCAGCATGCTATATTAGCTGGGAGTTGTAGTTTCCAAACATCTTGAATGCCAAGTGAGGGTGGCATTCAGATGTTTGGAAACTACAACTCCCAGCTAATAACGCATGCTGGGAGTTGTAGTTTCCAAACATCTTGAATGCCACCCTCACTTGGCATTCAGATATTTTGGAAACTACAACTCCCAGCATGCTTTTATTAGCTGGGAGTTGTAGTTTTCCAACATCTTGAATGTCAAGTGAGGGTGGCATTCAAGATGTTTGGAAACTACAACTCCCAGCATGCTTTATTAGCCGGGAGTTGTAGTTTCCAAACATCTGAATACCACCCCACTTGACATTCAAGATGTTTGGAAACTACAACTCCAGCTAATAAAGCATGCTGGAGTTGTAGTTTCCAAAATATCTGAATGCCAAGTGATGGTGGCATTCAAGATGTTTGGAAACTACAACTCCCAGCATGCTTTATTAGCTGGGAGTTGTAGTTTTCCAAACATCTTGAATGCTAAGTTTCTACCCTCGTTTATACTCGAGTCAACACTTTTATTAGATTTTTTAGTGAAATTGGTACCTCGCTTTATACTCGGGTTGGTTTATATACCGAGTATATACGGTCCCTCACCTGTTAAAGATACTTATTTTAAAAATATGTAAAGGCATATGTCCATCTAGCTAACCTTTTAGCCTACTCTTGGGATATACCTAGATGATTCAGAGAAAGGCAAAATAAACCCTTCAGAAGGTGGTTGTAATTCCTTCTTGACTCCAAATGGCAATCGGAAAAGATTTCTAAATTATCTAGGACTATGTGTATTATTACCATAGTTTTGAATATTTCTGAATTTTAGAATCCTATCCAGCCTACTCTTGAAGATTTATAAATTTCCCATCACCCAATTTGCCAGAAATACTCCTCTCCCTCATTTGGGTCAATGTAGCAGTTTAAAATTTGTTAATATTAAAATAAACGTTTGTTTTTTTTTTTATATTATAGTAAGTTAGTAGTAACATACAAACAGAATAAATGTTATACCTGCATGTGGAGTGTTTTTTTTGAAGAGGTTGATGTTTTGGTGTGGAAATAGTGTGAAGTAGAAGTGTAGTAAAAGTTCTAGTTTTGTGTCCTGTTGTTGTTGGGGTATTTTCAGTTGTGGTTGTACTCTCACCTGTCAGAATTTAGTATTAAAAAATTTCACATTTGATCTGAAGAAACGCTCGCGACAAATAATAAAGGATAAACAAAAGTAGGGAAATAATATATAATTATTTTTTTAATTGTATTTAAAATCTTTATGGCAGTCACTTACAAGAGGAATTTGGGGCCTAGTTAAAAGATGTGTATTTTTCATTTGTGGATGTACCGTATATACTCGTATATAAACCGAGTTTTTCAGGCTGTAAAAATCAGCCTGAAAACTCAGACTCGTTTTATACTCGAGTCACTCACCCATTGAAGATCAGCATCCTCTCCTTCAGCAGCATTGTCCTCTCCATTCCGGCAGCCGCACGATCATTCCATGTACTGGTGCAACGGCCGACGTCACGTCCCGGCGCCAATTAGTGACATCACCGGCGCGCCAGTACATGGAATGATCGTGCGGCTGCTGGAATGGAGTGGACGCTGCTGCCAGAATGGAGAGGACCTAACCTTCAATGCCAGCACACAGTCCCAGGAAGCCCTTGGATTTAGGAGAGCCCACAACTCCTGGATGAAGAGAGCCCACAGGTACAAACTGAACTGGGTGGGAGGGTGAGGTGGCATTCAAGATGTTTTGGAAACTACAACTCCCAGCATGCTTTTATTAGCTGGGAGTTGTAGTTTCCAAACATCTTGAACCAAGTGAGGGTCATTCAAGATTTTTGGAAACTACAACTCCCAGCTAATAAAGAATGCTGGGAGTTGTAGTTTCCAACATCTGAATGCCACCCTCACTTGACATTCAGATGTTTGGAAACTACAACTCCAGCTAATAAGCATGCTGGAGTTGTAGTTCCAAATATCTTGAATGCCAGTGAGTGGTGGCTTCAAATGTTTGGAGAAACTACAACTCCCAGCATGCTTTATAGCTGGGAGTTGTAGTTTCCAAACATCTGAATGCCAAGTTTTCTACCCTCGGTTTATACTCGAGTCAACAACTTTTATTCGATTTTTTAGGTGAAATTGGGTACTCGCTTTATACTCGGGTCGGTTTATACTCGAGTATATACGTACCCTCACCTGTTAAAGATACTTATTTTAAAAAAATATGTAAAGGCATTGTCCATCTAGTCTAAACCTTTTAGCCTACTCTTGGATATAACCTAGCGATGATTCAGAGAAAGGCAAATAAACCCTGCAGGAAGGTGGTTGTAATTCCTTCTTGACTCCAAATGGCAATCAGAAAATATTTCTAATTATCTAGGACTATGTGTATTATTACTAATAGTTTTGAATATTTCTGAATTTTAGAATCCTTTCCAGCCTACTCTTGAAGCTATTTAATAAATTTCCCATCACCCATTTGCCAGAAATCCTCCTCTCCCTCATTTGGGTCAATGTAGCAAGTTTAAATTTGTTAAATATTAAAATAACGTTTGTTTTTTTTATATTATAGTAAGTTTAGTAGTAACATAAACAGAATAATGTAACCTGCAGGTGGAGTTGTTTTTGAAAAGGTGTTGATGTTGTAGTTGTGGAAATAGGTTGAAGCGAAGTAGTAGTAAAGTTCTAGTTTTTGTGGTCCTGTTGTTGTTGGGTATTTTCAGTTGTGGTTGTACTCTCACCTGTCAGATATTAGTATTAAAAATTTTCACATTGATCTACAGAAACGCTCTCTACAACTAATAAAAGGATAAAACAAACAAGTAGGGAAATATATATATATATATATTTTTAATTGTATTTAAAATCTTTATGGCAGTCAACTTACAAGAGGAATTTGGGGCCGCTAGTTAAAGTTGTGTATTTTTTCAGTTGTGGATGTACCGTATATACTCGAGTATAACTGAGTTTTTTCAGGCTGTAAATCATCCTGAAAACTCGGACTCGGTTTATATCTCGAGTCACTCACCATTGAAGATCAGCATCCTCTCCATTCTTCGCAGCGTCCTCTCCTTTCCGACAGCCGCACGATCATTCATGTACTGGCGCAACCGGCCAACGTCAATGCCCGCGCCAATTAGTGAGTCAGCCGGCGCGCTCAGTACATGGAATGATCGTGCGGCTGCTGAATGGAGAGGATGCTGCTGCCGGAATGAGAGGAACCTACCTTCAATGCCACACACAGTCCCAGAAGCCCTTGGATTTAGGAGAGCCCCACAGCCTCCTGGATGAAGAGAGCCCACAGGTACAAACTGAACTGGGTGGGAGGTGAGGGTGGCATTCACAGATGTTTTGGAAACTACAACTCCCAGCATGCTTTATTAGCTGGGAGTTGTAGTTTCCAAACATCTTGAATGCCAAGTGAGGGTGGCAATTCAATTTTGGAAACTACAACTCCCAGCTAATAAAGCATCTGGGAGTTGTAGTTCCAAAACATCTTGAATGCAAGTAGGGTGGATTCAATGTTGTGGAAACTACAACTCCCAGCATGCTTTATTAGCTGGAGTTGTAGTTTCCAAACATCTTGAATGCCAAGTTTTCTACCCTCGGTTTATACTCGAGTCAACAACTTTTATTAGATTTTTTTTAGGTGAAATTGGTAACCTCGCTTTAATACTCGGGTCGTTTATACTCCGAGTATTCGGTCCCCTCACCGGTTAAAGGTACTTGTTTATAAAATATGTAAAGGCATATGTCCATCTAGTCTAACTTTTTAGCCTACTCTTGGGATATACCTAGCAGATGATTCAGAGAAAGGCAAATAAACCTGCAGGAAGGTGGGTGTAATTCCTTCTTGGACTCCAAATGGCAATCGGAAGATTTCTAAATAATCTGGACAAATGTTTTATTACCATTAGTTTTAAATATTTCTGAATTTTAGAATCCTATCCAGCCTACTCTTGTCTATTTTAATAATTTCCCATCACCACATTTGCCAGAAATACTCCTCTCCCTCATTTGGGTCAAGTACAGTTTAAAAATTTGTTAAATATTAAAATAAACATTTGTTTTTTTTATATTATGTAAGTCTAGTAGTAAACTAAACAGAATAAATGTTATACCTGCATGTGGAGTTTTTTTTGAGAGGTTTGATGTTGTAGTTGTGGAAATAGTTGAAGTAGAAGTAAGTATAAAGTTCTAGTTTTGTGTCCTGTTGTTGTTGGGGTATATTCAGTTGTGTTGTACTCTCACCTGTCATATAGTATTAAAAAATGTTTCACATTTGATCTGAAGAAACCGCTCTCGACAATATAAACAGGAAAACCAACAAGTAGGGAAATATATATATATTTTTTATATGTATTTAAAACTTTATGGCAGTCACTTACAGAGGAATTTGGGGCCTAGTTAAAAGATGTGTATTTTTCAGTTGTGGATGGTACCCGTATATACTCGAGTATAAACTGAGTTTTTCAGGCTGTAAAATCAGCCTGAATCAGACTCGGTTTAATACTCGAGTCACTCACCATTGATATCAGCATCCTCTCCATTCCGGCAGCATTGTCCTCTCCATTCCGGCAGCCGCACGATCATTCCATGTACTGGTGCACCGGCCGACGTCACTGCCTGGCGCCATTAGTGACGTCAGCCGGCGCGCCAGTACATGGAATGATCGTGCGGCTGCTGGAATGGAGAGGACGCTGCTGCCGGAAGGGAGAGGACCTTACCTTCAATGCCAGCACACAGTCCCAGGAAAGCCCTTGGATTTAGGAGAGCCACACAGCTCATGGATAAGAGAGCCCACAGTGCAAACTGAAACTGGGTGGGATGGTGAGGTGGCATTCAAGATGTTTTGGAAACTACAACTCCCAGCATGCTTTATTATTAAAGTTCTAGTTTTGTGTCCTGTTGTTGTTGGGGTATTTTCAGTTGTGGTTGTACTCTCACCTGTCAGATATTAGTATTAAAAAATGTTCACATTTGATCTGAAGAAAACGCTCTCGACAAATAATAAAAGGATAAAACAAACAAGTAGGGAAATATATATATATATATTATTTTTTTAATTGTATTTAAAATCTTTATGGCAGTCACTTACAAGAGGAATTTGGGGCATAGTTAAAAAGTTGTGTATTTTTCAGTGTGGATGTACCGTATATACTCGAGTAAAAACCGAGTTTTTCAGGCTGTAAAAATCAGCCTGAAAACTCGGACTCGGTTTATACTCGAGTCACTCACCATTGAAGATCAGCATCCTCTCCTTCTGGCAGCAGCGTTCCTCTCCATTCCGACAGCCGCACGATCAATTTCATGTACTGGTGCACCGGCCGACTTCACTGCCCGGCGCCAATTAGTGACGTCAGCCGGCGCGCCAGTACATGGAATGTCGTGCGCTGCTGGAATGGAGAGGACGCTGCTGCCGGAATGGAGAGGACCTTAACCTTCAATGCCAGCACACAGTTCCCAGGAAGCCCTTGGATTTAGAGAGCCCCACAGCTCCTGGATGAAGAGAGCCACAGGTACAAACTGAACTGGGTGGGAGGTGAGGTGGCATTCAAGATGTTTTGGAAACTACAACTCCCAGCATGCTTTATTAGCTGGGAGTTGTAGTTTCCAAACATCTTGAATGCCAATGAGGTGCATCAAGATGTTTGGAAACTACAACTCCCAGCTAATAAAGCATGCTGGAGTTGTAGTTTTTCCAAACATCTTGAATATCATCCCACTTGACATTCAAGATGTTTGGAAACTACAACTCCCACTAATAAAGCATGCTGGAGTTGTAGTTTCCAAACATCTTGAATGCCAAGTGAGGGTGGCATTCAAGATGTTTGGAAACTACAACTCCCGCATGCTTTATTAGCTGGGAGTTGTAGTTTCCAAACATCTTGAATGCCAAGTTTCTACCCTCGGTTTTATACTCGAGTCAACACACTTTTATTAGATTTTTTAGGTGAAATTGGGTACCTCGACTTTTATACTCGGGTCGGTTATACTCAGTATATACGGTACCCTCACCTGTTAAAGGTACTTATTTTAAAAATATGTAAAGGCATATGTCCTCTAGTCTAACCTTTTAGCCTACTCTTGGGATATACCTAGCAGGTATTCAGAGAAAGGCAAATAACCCTGCAGGAAGGTGGGTGTAATTCCTTCTGACTCCAAATGGCAATCGGAAAAGATTTCTAATATCTAGGACAATGTGTATTATTACCATTAGTTTTAATATTTCTGAATTTTAGAATCCTATCCAGCCTACTCTTGAAGCTATTTAATAAATTTCCCATCACCACATTGCCAGAAATACTCCTCTCCCTCATTTGGGTCAATGTAAGCAGTTTAAAATTTGTTAAATTTAAAAAACGTTTGTTTTTTTTATATTATAGTAAGTCTATAGTACCATAAACAGAATAAATATGTATACCTGCCATGTGGAGTTGTTTTTGAAGGGTTGATGTTGTAGTTGTGGAATAGTGAAGATAGATAGTAGTAAAAGTTCTAGTTTTGTGTCCTGTTGTTGTTGGGGTATATTCAGTTGTGGTTGTACTCTCACCTGTCAGATATTAGTATTAAAAAATTTTCACATTTGATCTGAAGAAAACGCTCTCGACAAATAATAAAAGGATAAACAAACAAGTAGGGAAATAATATATATATTTTTAATTGTATTTAAATCTTTATGGCAGTCACTTACAAGAGGTTTGGGGCCTAGTTAAAAGTTGTGTATTTTTCAGTTGTGGATGTACCGTATATCCTCAGTATAAACCGAGTTTTTCAGGCTGTAAAATCAGCCTGAAAACTCGGACTCGGTTGTTTACTCGTCACTCACCATTGATATCACATCCTCCCATTCCGCAGCAGCTCTCCTCTCCATTCCGACAGCCGCACGATCATTTCATGTACTGGCGCACCCGGCCAACGTCACTGCCCGGCCCAATTAGTGACGTCAGCCGGCGCGCCATTACATGGAATGATCGTGCGTCTGATGAATGGAGAGATGCTGCTGCCAGAATGGAGAGGACCTTACCTTCAATGCCAGCACACCAGTCCCCAGGAAGCCCTTGGATTTAGGAGAGCCCACAGCTCCTGGATGAAGAGCCCCAGTACAAAACTGAACTGGTGGGAGGGTGAGGGTGCATTCAAGATGTTTTGGAAACTACAACTCCCAGCATACTTTATTAGCTGGATGTTTGTATTTTCCAAACTTCTTGAATGCCACCCTCACTTGGCATTCAAGATGTTGGAAACTACAACTCCCAGCTAAAAAGCATGCTGGGAGTTGTATTTTCCAAAATATCTTGATGCCAAGTGAGGGTGGCATTCAACATGTTTGGAAACTACAACTCCCAGCCTGCTTTATTAGCTGGGAGTTGTAGTTTCCAAACTCTTGAATGCCAAGTTTCTACCCTCGGTTAATCTCGTCAACAACTTTATTGATTTTTAGGTGAAATTTGGTACCTCGCTTATACTCGGGTCGGTTTATACTCGAGTATATACGGTACCCTCACCTTAAAGATACTTATTTTAAAAATATTTAAGGCTATGTCCTCTCTAGTCTAACCTTTTAGCCTACTCTTGGGATATACCTAGCAGATGATTCAGAGAAGGCAAAATAAACCCTTCAGGAAGGTGGTTGTAATCTCCTTCTTGACCTCCAAATGGCAATCGGAAAAGATTTCTAAATTATCTAGGACTATGTATTATATACCATTAGTTTTGATATTTCTGAATTTTAGAATCCTATCCAGCCTACTCTTGAAGCTATTTAATAAAATTTCCCATCACCACATTTGCCAGAAATACTCCTCTCCCTCATTTGGGTCAATGTAGCAGTTTTAAATTTGTTAAATATTAATAAACTTTGTTTTATTTTATATTATAGTAGTTTTATAGTAACATAAAAGAATAAATGTTTACCTGCATTGGAGTTGTTTTTGAAGAGGTTGAGTTGTAGTTGTGGAAATAGGTGAAGTAAAAGTATTAGTAAAAGTTCTAGTTTTTGTGTCCGTTGTTGTTGTTGGGTATTTTCAGTTGTGGTTGTACTCTCACCTGTCAGATATAGTATTAAAAAATTTTTCACATTTGATCTGAAGAAACGCTCTCGCAAATAATAAAAGATAAACACACAGTAGGGAAATATATAATATTATATATTTAGTTTTTTAATTGTATTTTAAAATCTTTATGGCAGTCACTTACAAGAGAATTTGGGGCCTAGTTAAAAGATGTGTATTTTTCAGTTGTGGATGTACCGTATATACTCGAGTATAAACTGATTTTTTCAGGCTGTAAAATCAGCTGAAACTTCGACCTCGTTTTTATACTCGAGTCACTCACCATTGAAGATCGCATCCTCTCCATTCCGGCAGCAGCGTCCTCTCCATTCCGGCAGCCGCACGATCATTCCATGTACTGACGCACCGGCCCGATGTCACTGCCCGGCGCCAATTAGTGACGTCAGCCGGCGCGCAGTACATGGAATGATCGTGCGCTGCTGGATGGAGAGGACGCTGCCCGGAATGGAGAGGACCTTACCTTCAATGCCCATCACACAGTCCCAGAAGCCCTGGATTTAGGAGACCCACAGCTCCTGGATGAAGAGGCCACAGGTACAAACTGAACGGGTGGGAGGGTGAGGGTTGGCATTCAAGAGGTTTTGGAAACTACAACTCCCAGCAATGCTTTATTAGCTGGGAGTTGTAGTTTCCAAACATCTTGAATCCAAGTGAGGGTGGCAATTCAGATGTTTGGAAACTACAACTCCCTGCTAATAAAGCATGCTGGGAGTTTGTAGTTTCCAAACATCTTGAATGCCAATGAGGGGGCCTTCAAGATGTTTGGAAACTACACTCCCAGCATGCTTTTATTAGCTGGGAGTTGTATGTTTCCAAACATCTTGAATGCCAATTTCTACCCTCGGTTATCCTCGGTCAACAACTTTTATTAGATTTTTTTTTAGTGAAATTGGGTACCTCGCTTTATACTCGGGTCGGTTTATACTCGAGTATATACGTACCCTCACCTGTTAAGGTACTTTTTAAAAATATGTAAAGGGCATATGTCCATCTAGTTAACTTTTTTAGCCTACTCTTGTGAATATACCTAGCAGATGATCAGAGAAAGGCAAATAAACCCTCAGGAAGTTGGTTGTAATTCCTTCTTGACCCAAATGCAATCGAAAAGATTTTCTAAATTATCTAGGACAATGTGTATTATTACCTTAGTTTTAAATATTTCTGAATTTTAGAATCCTATCCAGCCTACTTGAAGCTATTTAATAAATTTTCCCATCCACCATCCACTTGCCAGAAATACTCCTCTCCCCTCATTTGGGTCAATGTAAGCAAGTTTAAAATTTGTTAAATATTAAAATAAACATTTGTTTTTTTTATATTATAGTAGTCTAGTAGTACCATACAGATAAATGTATACCTGCATGTGGAGTTGTTTTTGAAGAGGTTGATGTTGTAGTTGTGGAAATAGGTGAAGTAGAAGTAGTAATAAAAGTTCTAGTTTTGTGTCCTGTTGTTGTTGGGGTATATTCAGTTGTGGTTGTACTCTCACCTGTCAGATATTAGTATTAAAAATGTCACATTGATCTGAAGAAAACGCTCTCGACAAATAATATAGTATAAAACAAACAAGTAGGGAAATATATATATATATTTTTTTATATGTATTTAAAATCTTTATGTGCAGTCACTTACAGAGGAATTTTTGGGGCCTAGTTAAAAGATTGTATTTTTCAGTGGTGATGTCCGTATATACCGAGTATAACCTGAGTTTTCAGGCTGTAAAATCAGCCTAAAACTCAGACTCGTCGTTTATACTCGCGTCACTCCACCATTGACTATCAGCATCCTCTCCATTCCGGCAGCATTGTCCTCTCCATTCCGGCAGCCGCACGATCATTTCCATGTACTGGTGCACCGGCCACGTCACTGCCTGGCGCCATTAGTGACGTTCAGCCGCGCGCCAGTACTGGAATGATCGTGCGTGCTGCGAATGGAGAGGACGCTGCTGCCGAATGGAGGAGGGACCTTACCTTCAATGCCAGCACACCAGTCCCAGGACGCCTTGGATTTAGAAGAGCCCACAGCTCCGGATGAAGAGAGCCACAGGTGCAAACTGAACCTGGGTGGGAGGGTTGAGGGTGCCATTCAAGATGTTTTGAAACTACAACTCCCGCATGCTTTATTAGCTGGGAGTTGTAGTTTCCAAACTTCTTTAATGCCACCCTCACTTTGCATTCAAGATGTTTGGAAACTACAACTCCAGCTAATAAAGCTGGGAGTTTGTTTCCAAAACATCTTGAATGCCAAGTGAGGGTGGCATTCAAGATGTTTGGAAACTACAACTCCAGCCATGCTTTTAGCTGGTATTGTAGTTTTCCAAACATCTTGAATGCCAAGTTATGTGTGTGTTATAAATAACATTTGAAACTGAGGACAAGTGTGCGCTTCCAATACAAATGCTTGTGCTACTCTTGGGATATACCTAGCAGATGATTCAGAGAAAGGCAAAATAAACCCTGCAGGAAGGTGGGTGTAATTCCTTCTTGACTCTAAATGGTATCGGAAAGATTTCTAAATTATCTAGGACAATGGTATTATTACCATTAGTTTTTAAATATTTCTGTATTTAGAAATTCCTATCCAGCTACTCTTGAAGCTATTAATAATTTCCATCACCACATTTGCCAGAAATACTCCTCTCCCTCTTTGGGTCAATTTAAGCAAGTTTAAAATTTTGTTAATATTACAATAAACGTTTTGTTTTTTTTATATTTAGTAAGTCTAGTATTAACATAAACAAATAAATGTTATACCTGCATGTGGGAGTTTTGTTTTTGAAGAGGTTGATGTTGTAGTTGTGGAAATAGGTGAAGTAGAAGTAGTAGTAAAAAGTTCTGTTTTGTGTTCCTGTTGTTGTTGGGGTATATTCAGTTGTGGTTTTGTACCTCACCTGTCAGATATTGGTATTAAAAAATGTTCACATTTGATCTGAGAAAACGCTCTCGACAAATTAATAAAAGGATAAAACAAACATTGGAAAATATATATATCTTTTTTTAATTGTATTTAAAATCTTTATGGCATTCACTTACAAGAGGAATTTGGGGGCCTAGTTAAAAGATGTGTATTTTTCATTTGGGATGTACCGATATACTCGAGTATAAACCGAGTTTTTTCAGGCTGAAATCAGCCTGAAAACTCGGACTCGTTTATACTCGAGTCACACCATTGAAGATCAGCATCCTCCCATTCTGGCAGCAGCGTCCCTCCCCATTCCGACAGCCCACGATCTTTCATGTACTGGTGCAACCGGCCGACGTCACTGCCCGCGCCAATAGTGACGTCAGCCGCGCGCCAGTACATGGAATGATCGGGCGGCTGCTGAATGGAGAGGACGCTGCTGCCAGAATGGAGAGGACCTAACCTTCATGCCAGCACACAGTCCCCAGGAAGCCCTTGGATTTAGGAGAGCCCACAACTCTGGATGAAGAGAGCCCCAAGGTACAAACTGAACTGGGTGGGAGGGTGAGGGTGGCATTCAAGATTTTTGGAAACTACAACTCCCAGCATGCTTTATTAGCTGGAGTTATTTTCCAAACATCTTGAATGCCAAGTGAGGGTGGGCATTCAAGATGTTTGGAAACTACAACTCCCAGCTAATAAACATGCTGGGAGTTGTAGTTTCCAACATCTTGAATATCACCCTCACTTGACATTCAAGATGTTTGGACAATACACACCCACCTAATAAGCATGCTGGGAGTTGTAGTTTCCAAAACATCTTGAATGCCAAGTGAGGGTGGCATCAAGATGTTTTGGAAACTACACTCCCAGCAGCTTTATTAGCTTGGGATTTGTAGTTTCCAAACATCTTGAATGCCAAGTTGTTCTACCCTCGGTTTATACTCGAGTCAACAACTTTTATTAGATTTTTTAGGGAAATTGGGTACACTCGCTTATACTCGGGTCGGTTTATACTCGAGTATAATGGTAACCCTCACCTGTTAAAGATACTTATTTTAAAAATATGTAAGGCATATTCCATTCAGTCTAAACCTTTTAGCCTACTCTTGGAAATACCTAGCAGATGATTCAGAGAAAGGCAAAATAAACCCTGCAGGAAGGGTGGGTGTAATTCTTCTTGACTCCAAATGGCAATCAGAAAATATTTCTAATTACTATGACTATGTGTATTATTACTAATAGTTTTGAATATTTCTGAATTTGAAAATCCTTTCCAGCCTACTCTTGAAGCATTTAATAAATTTCCCATCACCACATTTGGCAGAAATACTCCTCTCCTCATTTGGGTCAATGTAAGCAAGTTTAAAATTTGTTAAATGATTAAAATAACGTTTGTTTTTTTTTATATATAGTAAGTTTAGTAGTAACATAAACAGAATAAATGTTATACCTGCATGTGGAGTTGTTTTTGAAGAGGTTGATGTTGTAGTTGTGGAAATAGGTGAAGTAGAAGTAGTAGTAAAAGTTCTAGTTTTGTGTCCTGTTGTTGTTGGGGTATTTTCAGTTGTGGATGTGTACTCTCCACCTGTCAGATATTAGTATTAAAAATTTTCACTTTGATCTGAAGAAACGCTCTCGCACAAATACTAAAAGGATAAAGCAACACAAGTAGGAATATATATATATATTTTTTAATTGTATTAAACTTTATGGCAGTCACTTACAAGAGGAATTTGGGGCCTAGTTAAAAGTTGTGTATATTTTCAGTTGTGGATGTACCGTATTACTCGAGTATAAACCGAGTTTTTCAGCTGTAAAATCAGCTGAAAACTCGGACTTCGGTTTATACTCGAGTCACTCACCATTGAAGATCATCAAATCCTCTCCATTCCGGCAGCAGCGTCCTCTCCATCCACAGCCGCACGATCATTTCATGTACTGGCGCACCCGGCCAACGTACACTGCCCGGCGCCAATTAGTGACGTCAGCCGGCGCACCAGTAAGATGGAATGACCGTGCGGCTGATTGAATGGAAGGATGCTGCTGCCAGAATGGAGAGGACCTTACCTTCAATGCCAGCACACATCTCCCAGGAAGCCCTTGGATTTAGGAGAGCCCCCCAGCTCCTGGATGAATAGAGCCCAGGTACAAACTGAACTGGTGGAGGTGAGGGTGCATTCAGATGTTTTGGAAACTACAACTCCAGCCTACTTATTGCTGGGAATTGTAGTTTCCAACTGTCTTGAATGCCCCCTCACTTGGCATTCAGATGTTTTGGAAACTACAACTCCCAGCTAATAAAGCTGCTGGGAGTTGTATTTTTTCCAAAATATCTTGAATGCAAGTGAGGGTGGCATCAACAGTTTGGAAACTACAACTCCCAGCATGCTTTATTAGCTGGGAGTTGTAGTTTCCAAACATCTTGAATGCCAAGTTTCTACCCTCGGTTTATAACTCGAGTCAACAACTTTTATAGTATTTTTTAGGTGAAATTTGTACACCCGGACTCGCTTTATACTCGGGTCGGTTTATACTCGAGTATATACGGTACCCTCACCTGTTAAAGATACTTTATTATAAAAAATAATGTTAGCACTATGTCCCAGCAGTCTAACCTTTAGCCTACTCTTGGGATATACCTAGCAATGATTCAGAGAAAGGCAAAATAAACCCTGCAGGAAGGTGTGTAATTCCTCTTGACTCTAAATTGTAATCGGAAAAGATTTCTAAATTATCTAGGCCAATTGTGTATTATTACCATTAGTTTTAAAATATTTCTGTATTTTAGAATCCTATCAGCCTACTCTTGAAGCTTTTAATACATTTCCCATCACCACATTTTGCAGAAACTCCTCTCCTCTTTGGGGTTAATGTAAGCAAGTTTAAAATTTGTAAAATATAAATAAACGTTTGTTTTTTGTATATTATAGTATCTCAGTTAGTAACATAAACAGAATAAATGTTATACCTGCATGTGGAGTTGTGTTTTGAAGAGGTTAATGTTGTAGTTGTGGAAGAAATAGGTGAAGTAGATAGTAGTAGTAAAAGTTTAGTTTTGTGTCCTGTTGTTTGTTTGGGGTATATCAGTTTGTGTTTATCTCACCGGTCAGAGATTGGTTTAAAAATAGTCACATTTGATCTGAAGAAAAACGCTCTCGGAATTAATAAAAGGAAAACAAACAAGTAGGGAAATATATTATATTTTTTTAATTGTATTTAAAATCTTTATGGACAGTCACTACAGAGGAATTTGGGGCCCTAGTTTAAAGATTGTATTTTTTCAGTGGGATGTACCGTATCATACTCGAGTATAAACCGAGTTGTTTTCAGGCTGTAAAAATCAGACTGAAACTCGGACTCGGTTTTAACTGAGTCACTCACCAATTGAAATCAGGCATCCTCTCCGTTCTGTGGCAGCAGCGTCCTCTCCTTCCGACAGCCGCACGATCATTTCATGTACTGGCGCACCGCCAACGTTCACTGCCCGGGGCCAATTTAGTGATGTCAGCCCAGCACTACAGACATGGAATGAATCGTGCAGCGCCTGGAATGGAGAGGATGCTGCTGCGGAATGGGAGGTACTTACCTCATGCCAGCACACAGCCCAGGGAAGCCCTTGGATTAGGAGAGTCCCCCACATCCTGGATGAAGAGAGCCCCAGGTACAACTGAACTGGGGGGAGGGTGAGGGTGTGCATTCAAGATGTTTTGGAAACTACAACTCCCAGCATGCGTATATACCTGGGAAAGTTGAGTTTTCCAAACTCTTCTAATGCCACCCTCATTGGCATCAGATTTTTGAAACTACACTCCAGCGTAATACAGCTGCTGGGAGTTGTGTTTTCCAAAAATCTTGAATGCCAATGAGGGTGGCTTCCAAGAGTGTTTGTGAAACTACAACTCCCAGCAGCTTTATAGCTGGGAGTTGAGTTTTCCAAAAATTTCTTGAAGCCAAGTTCTTTAACCCCGGTTTTATACTGGTCAACAACTTTTATTAGATTTTTTAGGTTAAATTGGGTACCGCTGTGTTAATACTCGGGTCGGTTTATACTCGAGGTATATACCGGTACCCTCACCTGTTAAAGATTACTTATTTTAAAAATATGTAAAGACTATGCCATCTAGGATTAACTTTTAGCCTACTCTTGGGATATACCTAGCAGAGTAAATTCAGAGAAGGCCAAACTATACCACTGCAGGAAGGTGGGTGTAAATCCTTCTTGACTCCAAATGGGCAATACGGAAAAGATTTCTAAATTAACTAGGACACATGTGTATTATACCATAGTTTTTAAAATATTCGGAATTTTTGAAATCCTATCCAAGCCTACCTCCTTGAAGCTATTTTAATAAATTTCATCCATCACCACATTGCCAGGAAATTACTCCTCTCCCTCGTTGGGCAATGTAAGCAAGTTTTAAAATTGGTTAATAATATTAATAAACGTTTGGTTTTTTTATATTATAGTAAGGTTTAGTAGAACATAAACAGAATAAGGTTCATACGCATGTGGAGTTGTTTTGAAGAGGTTGATGTTGAGTTGGGAATAGGTGACGTAGACGTAGTTAGTAAAAGTTCTAGTTTTGTGTCCTGTTTGGTGTGGGTTATTTTCATTGTGGTTGTCACTCTACCTGTCAATATTAGTATTCAAAAAATTTCACATTTGATCTGAAGAAAACCCTCCTCGACAATAATAAAAGGAATAAAACAAACAAGTAGGAAATATATATTATATATATATTATTTGTTTTATATGGTATTAAAATCTTTAGGCAGTCACTTACAAAGAGGATTGGGGCCTAGTAAAAGTGTGTTATTTTCAGTTGGTGGATTTGTACCGTAATATACTCGAGTATAAACCGAGTTTTTTCAGGCTGTAAATATCAGCCTGAAAACTCGGACTCGGTTGTTATCCTCGGTCACTCACATGAAGATCAGCATCCTCTCCATTACAGCAGCAGCGTCCTCTCCATCCGTCAGGACCCCACGATCATTCCATGTACGGACACCGGCCGATGTCACTGCCCGGCGCCAATTAGTGACGTCAGCCGAGCGCGCCAGTACATGGCATGATCGTGCGGCTGCTGGAATGGAGAGGAGCTGCTGCCAGGAATGGAGAGGACCTTAAACCTTCAAATGCCAGCACACAGTCCAGCGAGCCTTTGGATTTAGGAGAGCCCAACAGCTCCTGGATGAAGATAGCCCCCCCCACCACAGGTAACAGAACTGAACTGGGTGTAGGGTGAGGGTGGCATTCAAGATTTTTGGAAACTACAACTCCCAGCAGGCTTTATTAGCTGGGAGTTGTAGTTTCTCAAACATCGTGAATGACAAGTGAGGGTGGATGTCAAGATGTTTGGAAACTACCAAGACTCCAGCTAATAAGCATCTGGGAGTTTTGTAGTTTCCCAAAACATCTGTGAATGCCAAAGTGAGGGGTGGCTTCAAGATGTTGGGAAACTACAGACTCCAGCATGCTTATTAGATGGGAGTTGTAGTTTCAACATCTTGAATGCCAAGTTTTCGTCCTCGGTTTATACTCGAGTCAACAACTTTTTTTATTAGATTTTTTTAGGTGAATTGGGTCCCGCTTTATACTCGGGTCTGTTTTTATACTGCGAGGATAGATACGGTACCCCTCACACTGTGAAAGATATTAATTTAAAAATCTGTAAAGGCATTATGTCCATCTAGTCTAACCTTTTAGCCCTACTCTGGATTACCTAGCAGAGGATAGAGAAAGGCAAAATAAACCACTGCAGGAAGGTGTGGTTGTATCTTACTTGACTCCAATGGCAATCGGAAAAGAATTTCTAAAATTATTATGACATGTGTATATTACCATGTGTTGTTAAATATTTCTGATTTTAAAATCCTATCCCATACTCTTGAAAGCTACTTTAATAAAAATTTCCAATCAAATTGCCAGAAATACTCCTCACTCATTTGGGGTCATGTAAGACAGTTTTAAAAATTGTTAATATAAAAAAACGTTTGTTTTTTTTAAGATTTATATGTAAGTTTAGTAGTACATAAACAGAATAAAGTATACCTGCATGTGGGTTGTTTTTGAAGAGGTTGATGTGTAGTTGTGGAAAATAGGTGAAGTAGAGTAGTAGGTAAAAGTTCTAGTTGGTGGTCGTTTTGTGTTGATGTTGTAGTTGTGGAAATAGGTGAAGTAGAAGTAGTAGTAAATGTTCTAGTTTTGTGTCCTGTTGTTGTTGGGGTATTTTCAGTTGTGGTAACTACAACTCCCAGCATGCTTTATTAGCTGGGAGTTGTAGTTTCCAAACATCTTGAATGCTAAGTTTCTACCCTCAGTTTATACTCGGGTCAACAACTTTTATTAGGATTTTTAGCTGAAATTAGGTACTTCGGTTTATACTCGGTCGGTTTATACTCGAGTATATACGGTAATGTTTCAATGCAAAACGAAATTAACAAAAAGTATTCTAATAATGGGTAAAGCACATTGAGTCAATTTTTGCAAAGACGTAAGTGTTGTCGCCTTGTTATATGGGCTTCAACTGTGACTAATAATGGATCAACTAGGTGTCAGGTGTATATAAAAAGAACCCCAATACACTAGATCTTCACGTCAACTGCAAATAGACCTCTGCAAATATGCCTAAGATTCACCCTGAGACTAAAGTGTTGATTATCAGGAGGCTGAAGACCAAATCCACGGAACGCACAAAAATTTCCAAAATTGCAAAAGGCTTCTGTCAAATGAGATTCATAACTTAAGTGGTATGTACATTGTAAATATTAACTTACTGTTCATGGATAGCTGTGATTTAAACGTTTAACTAGGCTCTTTGGCCCAGTACCGCTCTCACTCTGGGTAAATGCTCCTTTAGCGATTTCAGTATCAGCGTTTGGGAATGTTGGGGTAACATCCCCGGTAATGGATTTACCCACTGTGGTTCTTCCTAAATAAACCGCAGCTTTTTGCTGACATTAAAATTTGAATCGCGAGGGTGTTTGTTTTTTTTTTTTTTATTGCGTAACTCTTCTGCGCCTTCTACGCTAATATGGAGTTAAGAGTCACGCTAACAGGTAGCGAACCAGTTGAGCGACCTTTAACTCCATATAATTTGCCTAGGGTTCCTTCATACCCTACCTTTACGGTGTGAAAGTTGCTGGCTGCCTCCTCCCTGTATGCTCTTCTATTTTAGGTCTGGCTGCCCCCACGGAAGTCTTGGCAAAATCCTCTTTGTTGAACAATACTGTTCCTCAGCTGCATGCTGCCCACCCCCGCAATGGCTAAAGTAGCCTGCACGTCCAATAAATGCCACATGATAGCATCAAGGTAAAAGCAAAACAACAGAATCTGTGGGGCGTGATGGATTAGTATATGGGTTCGACAAAGGGATTGCCCAGACTCATGGGCAAGCTAAAATACTAGTATACAGGAGGATCCAGCAACATTGCCTGCAGTAAAGGTAGGGAATGGAGGTGCTATAAATAGAAAAAAATGAAAACACTTACATTTACACAACAGCCCACCCTGCTATCCCAATAATATTAAGCTTAATTTTCAAGTGTACAACCCTGTAAAAAACTCACACCCAGACTGTGTGTCATTCCAGGGAGCTCCCTTTACATTACCAAAGATATGGAGTTTAAAGATTCCTCAACCTCCTCCTTCTTTTTGAACAACAATCTCGTCCTACAACCTTTTTATATACCAACTTTTATCCAATCATGTCTGTGACCCGGTAGAACGCGCCCTTCCGACCGCGCGTTCGTTTGTTTTGTTTTTGTTCGATGTACCGTAGGACGGTTATGAAACGTTGCAAGCAGACAATAAACTCTAGTCTTTATCTGCAAGTGGAGTCCATTTGGCGGGATGGTGTACTAGTCCATTCAGCTGGTTTGTACTACCAAGGCAGCGAGAGGTCTCCATCCTGTGTCTTTGGCAACAACGGAAGTCTTAGTATCGCTGTGCTGTTTTAGTACTCTTTTTTTTTGCATACTTTGGCTACTCCGGGCACTATCATCTTTTCAAAACTTCACAAACATGTTTTTTTTCGAGTTAAGTTTACCCCGACCCTATGAAGTAATGGAGTTTGAGCGGGTGTCCTTTTTAATCCTTCTATTATCTTGTGCGTGCTATTTTGCTGATTTTCACAGGTGTACTTTGCCTACGACTTACCTCCATGGACATTGATTTGAGTGTTTCTCGGGGGACGCCAGTTTCCCCGTGCCCATAGGTTTTCATCTGGAGATTTTTGAAGGGTCGTGGTTTGTAGTCGGATAAGGTACCGTTGTGGAAAAGGGATATTTTGTATTTGCTGTATTCCTATGGGGTGGATGGTTCTATTATATACTTTACATGTTTCTTACCTCTTGATTTTTTTCTTGGGGGGGTGGCCTATTGCCCCTGTTTTTATGCTGTTGGAATGCCTCCCATTTTTTGGGGAGTCTATGGGCTCTGTGTCTTTCTTAACATATCCTTTGGTGGGGCGGGGGAGGAGAGGACATCTGTACTCTTGAAAATGTTTTTTTTTTAAAGAGTACTCGTACCTCTCATTATCCTCTGCAATGTTGCAATGCGATGGGTTTGGGTCACCTGCACAACACAGTAGCAGAGATTATTATAAATAATATCTCTGTCAGGGGACAATTCATATCCCTTAAGGTTATAACCCCACTAGGCTTTTTTATCTCACACCCAACTCCTCACTGTAAATTAATGTGGGAGGCCCTCCTATGCCCGCTTCCTTGGCTGCTTTTCATGTATTAATTAAGTTATTGAGACCATACATAAACAAACAAGTTTTCATTAAAGAGTAGAGAGGTAAATACGAATGACATGTCTTCATTATCACTTCCCAATTTTTACAAAAGGATCATATTGCTATTAAGTTGATTATTAATTCAAGCAGGTCATTACTTAAAGGTTATCCTTCCGCCAGAAATGACTTTTTCTTTCATGTAGTGTACCCCAGCTTACAATCATCGCTGGTAGCCCGGGGCCTTCTAGGTTTTTGGTGCCTGAGCCAAACATTTTAAATTCTGTCTGCCCGTGATTATTTCCAGGAGCGGCAGGAAGTGTGGCCGTCACACTGTGTTAAATTGAGGGTGGGGGGGCTTTCTTGTTGGCCCGGCTAAAATTTTAACAATTTTGACTTCCTATCTATATAGGTATTTAAAGGTTAACTGTTGGTCTGAATGCTTCCAACTAAGTAAAATTATTAACAAGGCCTTCCATCGTACCTTCAAAATATAACCTAAATTACTCTCTAGAGGACATTTGTAGAAGTTTTGCAGGAGAAGTTCCGCAATATACTTCAGCTGAACACTTTCCTGTTTTTCGAACACATTTGACAGCTTGTATTCATGTGACAAAGTCCTGCCTGCATTAATAGTCTCCCCTTCTCCTGTCAAATTTTTTCCCCAGGTACTTCCTGATTTTTCCCCAGCATAAGTCCCTTTACTGAGCATGCTCTTCCCCGGGGCGGCAGAGGTCAGTGATGTCACTTAAAGCTCTGGAAGCCGAATGTTTGAACATTTTCCCACTATCATTTCCTCCACAGGCTGAAAGCCAGATATCCGTTGATTGTCGGCTCATTAATACTAGAAATACTGCATGCTTTCAATTTTAATCCTCTCACTTGTTTGGAGACCCCAGAATGCCCTTTAAACAGTTCCTCGACAGTCAAATTAGCTATAATGTAAGTTACAAGAACAGATTTACATCCTTTTCTCAACATCCTTCTTCCTCCTTTTCCTCCTGTCTCTCTTCTTCGTTCTTTCCTTCATATTTTTCTCTTCTTCTCGTTTTCTTCCTCTCTTTCTCTCTCCTTTTCCTTCTCCTCCTTTCCTCCTTTCTTCCCTTTTTCTTTCTTCCTTTCTTTCTCTTCTCTTCTTCTTCTCTTTATCTCGCTTTTCTTCTCTTTCCCCTCCTTTTTCTCTTCGCCTCTTTTTCCTTTTCTCCTACATCCTTTTCTTCTCTCCCTTCTCCTCTCTCTTCTCCTCGGCTCGAGGTCCGCTCCGCTGTCTATCGCTCCTCCTCCTCGCTTCTTTCTTTTCCCTTCTTTCTTTCCTCCTTCTTCTTTCTTCTATCGTTTCGTTTCATCTTCCCTTTCTTTCTTTCTCCCTTTCTCTTTCTTCTTCTTTCTTTCTTTACATCCTTTCTTCTTTATTTCTCTTTCTTTTCCTCTTCCTTCTTTCTTCTTTCTTTCTTTTCTTCCCTCCATTCTCTTTTTTCCTCCTGCTTCTCTTCCTTTTTCGTCCCTTTCTCCTTCTCTCTTTTTCTCTCTATCCGTTCTTTTCTTCTCTCTCTTTCTTTTTTCTTTCTTCTTCTCTCTTTTATCCCACTTCTCCTTCTTCTTCTTATCTTCTATCTCCGTCTTCCTCTCTTTACTCTTCCCTTCTCTTCTCTTTTCTCTTTTTTCTTCCTTTCCCAAACTCTTGTGTTGGCCACTACCATTGCTCCTGTTCAGGTTTTTGGGCTCAAATCAATATAATTTCTTTTTAGCCTTTCTTACAGTTGGTTCAACTGGTTTGTTAGGCAAATACATCAGAAATACCATAATTCTGTAGTATAAAAGAGTTTATACAATCAAAACATTTGTAAACTCTGCCACAACGTCAAGGAGAACTCTTGCAGCAGGGCCTAACTAACCTAACAAACTAACTAAAGCTTAAACCGTAACACAAATAAAAATGTTTTAACAACATCAATCTTTACTAAAGGGAAAATTATTTTTTTCTGACTGAGGCCTTTCTTCTGCCTACCCCGGACTGAGTACAACGTCTCACCTGCCTATCGGTGAGATGTGGTCCATGTCTGGTAGCAGGTTGTTGAGGCACATATACACGCATGTAAAGGTAAGGACTTTTGGATAATGGCACATAGAAATAATTTATTTTCTTTCAGGGACAGATTAAACTTTGTACCCAAGGCTTTACAGGCAGAAATTGATGTGAAGTTATTTTCTCGAGGTGAAATGGATTGTCCAAAAAAAACAATAAATAAAAGGAGGGAGTTTGAATGCTACCAACGTTCTTTTGTCTTGCCCCAACACCAGTAAAGAAGCATCTTGGATGATCAATTTGTGGGATTTACTTCTCATTCAGGGGCTCACTCAGGAACAAATTGCTTAAGAACACCTTTCGCAGGTGACAAAATGGTGATGTATCTGTATTTCTTCTCAGCTGATAGTGCACCATGTCCCAAGCCAAAGTGATAAGGAACTGGTTTATAAATTTACATTTTTTTCAGCCCTGGGGAAGCTTGTGGGGCAAGGAAACTCCCCAGATCTTAATGGCCTTGATAATCTGGTGTCAATTGACTATAATTCATCATCGTGCAAGACACCGTACATATAGAAACGGATTTCCACATGTTACACTGTGAACGCTTGAAGCGTCAATGGTATAATATTGTATCTTTGCATAACAATGATGCAGTTATTGGTAATCTTTGCATAAAAATGATGCATTATCAAAAGTCTGTTAAACTTAGAAATGTTCACAATTGCTTTTGTTCCTGAACTTGGTTCAAGACACATGCCAGTGCTAGGATCAAATCCGATTCAGATTCAGGTTCATTGCGAGGGGCAAATAGTCCTCACCCAGAATCGACTACTCAGCAACTTATGCTTAGGAGTGAATATTTGCACTGATCATGGTTTGTCTATTCGGCATGAAGCACATGGATTTTTGTTGTTGTTTTTTACTTTATACTCCTTAAAATAAAAAAACTTCAAATTCCAAAAATGAGTAGTTTTACCAGAATACGTAAATAACGTTTTAAAAACGGGTATTTGGACGTATATGCAAAGGTCAGGCTATTTGAACTTCCTTGTATACACAAGCCTTTGCATATTGAGTAGGTGCAATTGTGGTAAATATCCCAAACCAGGCCATGTTAACATACTGTGAAGGTATATATTTACATACGCTATGCATTGAATACATTGGATTCAATATTAAAGCCAATAATTTTTGAAATTTTAAACAAGTCAGATGCTGTGTTATGCACAGTCATTTCTAATAATTCTTTCCGGCGGTTTCATAATTGCTTCCCCTTACTAGTCTGCATTTTGTAGGGTTCTTCCTGAATCCACCGTCCAAACAAGTCAGGGGGAGGAACCGTGTACTTCATACATCAAAGTTTTACACACCCAAAAAATATCTAATAGAATATGTAAGAGAGAAAAGATGAAATATATCAAATAAAATAATACTATCAACAAATTAATTATTAAAGGTATACGTGGTTCTATAACTTGTTCCCACATTTAATAGACCTCACTCATCATCTTTCAACAGAGAACAGGTTCTTGTTCTGTTCTGTAGAACTATGTTACACCAGAATAGGTTAACACTTTTAAAGGTACAATTATACCCCTTTTCCCCGATCCACACTGCAGCATAGTACCCAGTGGTGAGGACTTAAAATCGTAGAGTCCTAACCCGGGTACTTTCCCTAACGTCTGCACACTTACGCAAAGTCTGCTTCGCCGATCCCACTGTTCCACCTCTCTTCTACGTCAGTGACAGTCGCGAGGCATGCCAATTGGAAGACAACGCCTCCTGCAGAGATGTATCTTCCTATTGGCTGCCTCGCGATCTGCCACTGAACGAAGTCTGAGGAAGAGCGGAGGAATGGAAGCGATCGGCGAAAGCGATTTTGCGGGTAAAGTAGTGCAGGGTTAGGGAAAGTACCCAGGGTGAGGGCGACTAGATTTAGGTCCTCACCCTGCGATAACTATTGATGCTATGGAGGAAGAGGAGCGAGGGGAGGGTGAGTATGTTGTCCGTTTAAGTTATAATACTGTCTCTCTCTCTCAGCTGGCACAGAGCTGAGCAATGCCATTAATGCTTTTCATTATAATCTTATTCTCTCTTAGTTTTAATGCAATCCACTAATAATAATAGACCTTACATTGTTTGCAAGGAACCCCTAAAAAGAAAGGTAATCCAAGCGTGTTATAAACTGTTTTGGAAAGAGAGATCTGATATTCAAACGTGTGGAATGGTCCTTCCCACAAAGTCACTAACGGCATCTACTTCTCTGTATATCTTGGCACATGCAATAGATAATTATGCTTCTCAAAAATGTTTGGCTACATATATGTTTCTGATTCAGTTTGATGCAGCACAATCCCCCAAATACAGGTATAGGCTTACGAAACCACAATTTAGTTTGTGCCGGAAAGTGTTTACCAGCCCTAGACAGTAAACTGACTGTTTAGTAATATTAAAAAAAGTCATCACAAGGATCTTAAAAAGGTTAGATATGTATATGTATCTTGTAACTGGTATTTAGCCAATGTCATCCAGTAATAACTCAGTGTTTGGCGTATCATTCCGGACATGTGGCATTTAGTCATTTACACCAGGGGAATAGTTCTGTATATTAACCACTAAAAAAGAAGACAAAAAAAACAAGCAAAGAGAGATGCAATCTATTTCGCTATCTCAACTACATGCACTGTTTCCGCAATGTATTAACGCACTTTGCGACCGTTCATACATGCGAAACTAGTAGAGGTAAGTTGCACCTTTTGCGATATTTTGAAGACACCATTTAAGAGGCATTAATTGTCGCGCACAAAAACGACAAAATTATTTGGCATCGCTTGTTGTGTGCAAAGAAAAAAAATGCAGGGCGTGCAAAACACTTGAGTACATAGGTTAGCTGATTTTTAGGCTTATTTTCTCGTTAGCGCCGGATTATTGATCTCCCTGAAAGTGAGTCTGCTAGGGACAGTATTTATAAATGCCATGATTTACCGCCGAAATATTACGCTGAGCACCGCTGAGGTAGAAAAAACGTTATTACTGCCATATGTTCATAAAAGGCGACGTCCATCGACGACGGTAAGTATACCGCTGCTGTGATAACAGGGAGTGCAATTAAAACCCCATAGCACTTTCTGAAATTGCACTCCCTAAGTTTCACAATATTTCACCTTATTGGAACTGATTGGTTCCAGCAGTATGGCAGCTCCACATTGGTTTCCCATGTCATGGGTATCACAGGGTTAAATCCCATGTTCAGTTGTAACGCTCTGCTTTCTTTCCATAGCTAGTCCATTTGGTGTTGACTTAGCGACCTACCAAGAGATGCTGACTTCAAAGGGCAAGGTGTGACAGTCCCTGTAATATGCATACACGTTACAGGCTAGTTAGGGCACTAGTTGATGGGCCCTGTTCAGGATTTCCACCCTTCCGAACTGTATTTTCGAAAATGCACGGAAAGAAGTTTGTTTAGGTGTATATATTATATACTATATATATATATATTTCATATATATATTTATACTATAACCAACGGTAGGTCTACGAATATTGGACGTGGACTCACCAATTTTCTTACCGGTTGTTAGAAGTATGGGTGTGTGTAACCCCATAGATATATGTCACCGGTCATTCCGCTGTTTTTTCTCAGAATTCTGTGGCAGCGAGTATATTGTTATATAATATTTAGTTGTGTAGTACATTGTTTGTTCACTAACCCCACCCACCACGGCCCGTTCTGTTTCATCGACCGCTTATCTGTTGCTTGGAGTGTTTTTCCTCCGGTAGCTGATAGGTGGATGGGCGTCCGCAGCCCAGAGGGTTTGTGACAGCTGCGATGTGCGGTGTATATTTGAGCTCTCTTCTCTCTAGATCGAGCAAAGAGAGCCCCCGACGACGGAGCAGGGGGCTTGGAGGGGCTCTGAGAAAGCATTGTGCGCAGGTGGTTGCATCTGCTGCCGCGGGGGTGGGGTATATGGGAGGGACGTGGAGAGGGCAAGGGCCCCCTGGGGGGGTGGAGGACGCCCCTCCAGTGGGGGCACTGATAAACGCCCTTTGGGCTTGGGGTCCGGAGCTCAACCAGAACCCCCTTTCCCCCGCACTTTAAGTGCCCTTTGTCCCTGAGAAGGCCTTTGGGGCTTAAGGGGTCCTGCATCCTCGAACCGGAACGCTTGTGGCTCTTAAAAGAGCCATTGGGCCGTGTTTCTTTCTTCTTCCATCTTGTTGACCACCAGCTCCCCTGAGGCCACCAACCTCCGGCACCGGGCCTCAACAAGGCCGATGTTACCGGCCGCCTTGATCTGAAGACTTCATTCTTCACAGCCAGTTGAAGAATGAAGATCTCCCGCCCTAACAAATTGTTTAAGGTGTTAGGCTGGGAACACATGGACAAAAATTTGTCCAGCCCTCTATAGGCCTAACAGGAATGGCCAACAGGATCGACTAACGGGCCATGGCTACTTTTGCTATTTGACTTTTACAGACGTTTTAAAATCCAACATCTGACCTGTTTTCGGAAGTTCGCCCATCTCCATAGTAACTCAGGCAGTGGCAGGCAGGCTAATGTCAATAACCGTGCCTTTATGAATATGGCCCATAGATTCAAGAGAAATATTTCTGCCTCTGTATGAGCTAGCCTGATTCCCAGTTTGAACAAACAGGTTTCTTTTGGAACTGGCTGTTTCAAAAATCCATGGATGTGACAGAATTTAAAAATTTGGAACTTATCATAGAAAATTTGATATGATAATCAAAAGTCGATAAAAATTAGTGTTCAAAATTGAAAGTTCAAAAATTGATAGGAAAAAACGCGAAACTGAAAATTTTAAATTTTCGATTCAATTGAGTTTGAATCAAATTTTCAAACTTCATTATGTTCAGCGAACTTGTGTCAGAACGAATCTGGACAGTTTATTTTCATCTCTATATAGAGCCCTTTTAAGACATCATCTAAGAATGCAGTGCAGGTTTTGGGCACCAGTCTTTAAGTCTCAATAAGTGAAGAAAAATACTAGAGAGAACCCTACACACTTGAAGCAAAAGTGATTTGTCTTAAGAGGCAATGGTCGACCCCTTAACTTAAAAAATGTCCCTTACATCTCTGCCCCCTATGGTTGTCCATGCGGTGCCTATTCAAAGTCCAGGAAACTAAAGGTAGAAGCCTTTCCTGTGTCTAAAAGGTTCTTTCCTCTCCCTGTCCTCTGGAGGACTCTGACATGCGCATGGAAGCCCGTGCCCTTTTACCACTGCCTTGCAACCCCCCACCCTGTACAACTCTACTGTTAATGGAGGGGAAACAAAAAAATTGCCCCCAAGATACTTACACGCCCTCATTCCCTCGGCTAATCTCTGCTGTTCTTCCACCCTGAACAGCAGAGGGGGCCGGACCAGCGGCCTTTTCTGTGATTGGCTGATCTCGGACAATCACAGATGCGGCTGCCGGGTCTAGCCCCCATAGGCTTTTCCATGCGGAAGAATAGCTTAGAGTCCGCAACCGAGGAACCAGGCTGTATTATCTTTTTTTTTTTGCATTTTAAAACCTAGCGAGTCTAGGTTTGGGGTGGGGTGGAGATACCCTTAAGATTTTGGAGTGCTCTAAAAATGTTGCATTGGCGACGTAAATGCATTCAAAGGAGTCTTAGATGTCTTCTTGAATAGGCAGAATATCCACTACAGCTGGTGACGGTATTCATGTGAGTGCATGATCCATGTGGTGGGGGGCAAGCTGTACTTTCTGGTGGGTTTTTAACAACCCAAAATAGATATTTTACTATAATATGTAATCTACCCTTAGTTTAAACAAGAACTGTGGTCCAAAATGACTTTGGGTAAGTTGCAGGATTGCTATCCTGAGTATTTTTTTGCTGTTTACATTCCTTATGTTTTTTACTTAATTTTTTTAAAAAGATATTTACGTTTTTGTGTGTATGAAGCCAAGCATCACCAAATCTTCTGCCTGCCTCTTTCTGCTGCTGAAACAGTAGCAACTTTTCTTTTTCTAAACTAGTGAAGTATTCCCAAGCCCCCCTCCATTTGGGGCTCCTCCACTCTGTGCCCCATGTGGCCCCTTTCATGGAGCCCCTGTGGCCCCTCCCCCTCATAGGGCCAGTGTCCTCCCCCTCATTGTGGTCCCGTGGCCCCTCCCCCTCATGTGACCACTTTACTCATGGGGTCTCTGTGGCCCCTCTCTCTCATGGGTGCCCCCCTGGCCCCTCCCCCTCATGGGTCCGCCATACTTGCAGGCTCAGACCCATAACCCCATACAAAAACGGTCAAATGGCCCCTCCCCCTACATGTGGTCCTCCTCTCATAGGCCCATGTGCCCCTGCATGGGGGTCCCTGTGGTCCTTCCCCCTCATGTGGGCCCCCTTTCACTCATGGGTCCCTGTGGCCCCTCCCCCTCATGTGGCCCCTTTCACTTATGGGGTCCCTATGCCCTTCCCTCTCATGGGACCAATCCCACACTTGCACCTCAGACCCATAACCCCCTACAGAAAACTATTTCAAAATGGCCTTTTCGGGCAGAAGCGAATCATCTGTTTTTCTGTCTGATTCTGGCTCTGCCTGAAACACCGTTTTTACATAGTTTTCTGTAGAGGGGTTATAATACTGAGTTGCAAGTGGGGAGGGGCCACAGGTGGGATTACATTACACAACTATCTCTCCTGCTTGTAACACAATCTCTGTGCCTGTCACTAGATACAGACAGAGCAGGAAGAAGTGGGAGGATTGAGCAACCCACAGCAGGGAGAGACATCTGTTTTAGAGCACATTACTTCTCATATGAGGGCTACAGAAGGGAGTTCCTGCCTCCACTGCACTGTCATTGCAGCTGTGGCTTGCTGGTGGCAAGGTTGAGGAGCAGCCTTGGATTGTCATCTGTCATCCTCCCACCCCTTAACTTTCTGATTAGAGATTTCCTCAGATCTTGGGCTATACAGCACAGAGAGATGGTTCATGGCTTATTTTAAATATACAAATCTTGCCCTTTTATTTAAAACCACTTGTGTGGAGACCACAGTTCCCCCCCTTTAAAATGTATGCATCATTGTAAAAAAAAAATTTATTTATGTTTTCTGCTATAATATCAATGATAGGTATTTATAGGCACACTAAACTTAAAAAACAAGTGTTGCCATCCGTTTCTATTATTCCATATAGTTTGCTCGGGGACCTGGAACTTACCTTACCGAGCTCCTCCGTCTCCACAGCCGCTCCTGCACAGAACAGCTGTTCTGTCCCGATCGCGCGCCCCAATCTTTTGTATTGGCATGCATACCCTAAGATAGGGCGTGCAGTCGGGACAGAGCGGCTTGCAAGAGCGCGCGTAAGGTAAGTTCCAGGTCCCCCGAGTTCCAGGTCCCCCCACTATTATTCCAGGGAGGTGGGAATAACGTTCTCACCTCCCTGTGAATAATAGAAACGGATGCCAAATACTGTTTTTTTAAGTTTAGTGTTCCTTTAAAGGAATCATATATAATAAAACCCTAAGTGTGCGTCCCTGTGTCCGTGTTGTGTGTCACTGCAGTTCCTATGGACTTACCACTAGAGGGAGAGTCTCTGCCGTTCCTAGGACTCACCACTAAGGGAGAGTCTCTGCATTTTTCCTATGGACTCACCACTAGGGGAGAGTCCTCTGCGTTCCTATGGACTCACCACTAGAGGAAGAGTCTCTGCAGTTCCTATGGACTCACCCACTAGAGGAGGTCTCTGCAGTTCCTATGGCTCACCACACAAAAAGTCTCCTCACCCTTCCAATAAAACGAGGAATCGATTGACTCAGACTGATACAGCGAGTTCTAGACGACAGAGAAACACAGGAAACAGAGGGAGAACAGCAATTAAACAACTGCAGGTAAGGTTGCTTGGGACAGGGGCCCCTGGATTTGGAACAGAGGGGGGCCCTGGATTTGAGACAAAGGGGGGCCCCCTGGATTTGGTACAAGGGGGGCCTTGGATTTGGTACAGAGGGGGAGCCCTGGATTTTGGACAGAGGGGGTGGCTGGATTTGGGACGAGATGGGCCTCTGGATTTGGGACCAGAGGGCCCTGCCTTGGACAGAGGGGGACTCTGGCCTTGGACACTAAAGGGTACCTCTGGTCTTGGGACATGGAGGAGGGCTATGCCTTGGGACACTAGGGGGCACTCTGTGCTTCTAGCGCCCGTTATTGTAGCGGGCTTAATGTCTAGTATAATTAATAAACCATAAAACTTCCTGACTTCTGACAATATTTATCCCTCAGTTAATATAATTTAGGTTAAACAGTCCACAATAAAAAAAAATGGGCAGGGTAAGGTCATTGGGGTGGGAAAATACTGCTCTTTTTTCTTAAAGCATATTTATTTGCAGTGAACTTCCCCTTTAATACAAGAATTAACTACAATCTTAACAGGCTGCAATAAGCAGGTAGAAATTCATTGTTTGTAAATGTATCATCTGATTTGTTGCTGCAAATTAACAATATTGAGAATTGTTCTCATCTCTTGGTAAACTAGTAATATAAAAAAAAATCTAAGAAAACAATAGCCCTATACTTAAAGGGCAAGTCCAGTCCTAAAATGAAAACTTACATACAGGTAAATCACCCCCAAACCCTAAACGGTAATAGTTTGAAATGTGAAATATACCAGTCTAACCTGAAATCCTGCACATATCCTGTTTCCTCCGTTTTTCGCTTCCTGGTTTTCCAGTTAGTAACTGTCTGTTTATGGATTCGACAGTTGACATAACAGCCGATGACTTAATGTTAATCCCCTGTCTGCCTCTTCTGAGCATGCCCCGGCTCATACGGTTCAGTACAGGTTTCTAAATTGCTTTTTTTCCATGAGGCATCCAGAAGCATAGCAGACATACAGGAATGAATTCATAGGACAAACTATGATATATCAACATTTGTAAAGAGGCCATTCTTTTTAAAGATGTTCTTATGAGGGTGGAGTGTGTCCTTTAATAGGTTTTGCCATTTATACTTACCCCATAGATCAACCCAATGAGTATCCCAACTGCCAAGAATAGATGCATTGCAATAGCATGATCCCCCAGAATGGACTGAAAGAAAAATGTATTTGTTTAGTATCCACCATAACATTTTGGAGAGATTTCTCCAGAGCTGTTGTCACCCTGCATAGACCTGTGATATAAAGCAGATGAAAAGGGATGTCTCAAACACTAACCACTGGGAACTGCCTGAGGAACAGTCATGATAGGATAATTATTGTTTCGGTGTTTAATTACTGGCTGTAAAAGATATTTAGAAGAAAGGTGTCTCCATAGTATTTATAAATCCTTGTGCAGATATTATTATAAAATGTGATCTGACCTTCTGGGGGAGGAGGTCATTATAAGTTACAATATTTATGCAACTGTATCCTCCAATATCTATGTCTCCAATATTGATCAGTTTATGTCAGAAACTACTTTGGATCTTTTGTAGAGATGTTATATTGTGTTTTGAATAGTACCCAGTTTAAAAATCGAATCTGAGGGTTTCAAAGTCCCGACGAAAGCTTTGGAACTTTAGTTACATCCCATTGAAGGGTAACTTCGACCCCATATAACTTACATTTCTAAATCAACCCCCCAAAACCCCACTTTTAACCTTACATTCCTCTGAAGCTCACAAGCGCCCGTGCACGCACCAACGTCGCATGACCTTGTGCACTGAAAAGTGCCTTTGGGGGTTAGTGTATGTATACTGAAAAATGTACTTTTCGTCATCTAATCTTAAATAAATACATGTAAGTAGCACTTACTCTGAGGTGTGTGTGTTGATGCATGCCTTCAATATAGTACTTGTTTTTCTGAGGCTCTGACCACTGACCTGACTATTTTTCCTACATACCAACTGTCAAAACTTAAAAAAAAGCCTAAAAATCAAACCTCAGCTTAAACTCCTGTCACTTGCAAACTCACCTCTCTGCTGGCTGCCACTCGCTCCACACTCCCGCTGACGTCACTACTCGGTGCCTATCACTTCCCGGCGCCGAATAGTGAGGTTAGGAAGGAGATCGAGAGTGAGCGGCAGCCGGCAGAGAGGTGAAGACTAAAGATTGAAGGTAAGTGAACACTGAACTGGGGGGGGCAGTATCCCATACAGTAACCCCCAGGACATTTCCACTATAGATGCTGTTTGGAAACTACAACTCCCAGGAACTAACATCTGAAGATGTTTCCAACCATCTACAGTGGAAAGGTATTGGGAGTTACTGTATGGGATTACTGTAATTTAAAGGGCACCTAATTCCCGAAAACAATACAGAATCAGGAGGATGGTATATATTGTTAAAATATTGCCTTCTGATTCTTTATTGTTTTGAGCCTTCAGTTGCCCTTTAAATGCACAGCAGAATTTCCATACAGTAGTCCCATAAAGTAATAGCCATACTGGATTTGGCTATTAAGGCAGTAGTGGTCATGATTTGACTCCTCGGCTTATACTTGAGCCAATCAGGTTTCCTGATTTTTGAGGCAAAATTATATACCTCGGCTTATACTCAGGTCGGTTAATACTTGAGTTAATGGTACTATACCAAGGAAGGTAATTTAAAGTATAGGAACCTAAGCTTAACACTGAGTTCTGCTTCATTTTAGCTATAGGGTTGTTGTGGAGATCAAATCCTTAAATTGTGTTTTGTTGGGTGATTTCAAAGGAACATTTTTTAAGGAACTTACGGTCAGAATTTTCTGATGCTATAAAAGTTGCATTATTGGCAGAAATAGGTCCGATGTAGATGAGGATGCAAGGGTATAGTAGATCTGTAAAAGTTTGTGATTGTGTCCCGAGTAGTAGTTTGTTCTGGATCTGTTGTGGAGAGAAGATTCCGCATTTAAAGATAAAAAGTGACGTATAATGAAGCTTAGGTTCTTACCCAAAGAGCATATGAGTGCAATATGAGTGAGTTGTAAAAATGACTTTGCGTCATTTTAATCTATAATAAATACTGTAAGTAGCACTTACTCTGAGGTGTGTGTGTTTGCTGCATGCCTTCATACATACTTTTTTTTCTCAGGCTCTGACCACAGACCTGACTATTTTCCCCTAACCAGCTGTCAACACTGCATACAGCATACAGCACACAACTGTCAAACCATTCTAGCTACAGCAAAACCGCTTACAGAATGCTAAAATGTAGATGTTTCAGATGGATATCAATGAGATAAGGGGCAGATAACAAAAAATGGTACAGTGATAGTTGGGATGAATTATTGTTTCCACTAATGGGCAATTTAAAAAAAAATATTTTTCCAGTATACATACCCTTTAAAGGGACACTAAACTGAAAAAAAATGACTTTCCTTCATCCATTCTATATTTTTAGTACTGTCAGGAATTTGATCCCTTTTTGCTCTCAGTGCTCCCTGTCACTAGATTCCTCCATCTCCTGTTCCAGCTCACTCCTAGTTAGTATGCATATCTCCTCTCTATGTATCCACCCCTCCCAATACTGAGGCAAGATAGAGTGTGGAGCATGTGCAGTGAAGGACTTAAGTAACACAGCCAGCAGCTAACTGTAGAATTTGGTTTATCTGCATAGAAGAGCAACTGATAATGCTAATTCCTTTCCTGGTCTTAATCTGAATCAATTAGCCATACAGTGACAGAAATAAGCTTTACTTTAATAGAATGGATAGTTTTACATGTAGTGTGCCGGGGAGGGCCTTTACTGACTAGTTGTGTTTGGCCCCCTTAAAAAGTAAATATCCCAGAGCTAAAAATACAAGGGATAGGAAGGTCAGAAAGAAAAAAAAGCATGTCCTTTAATACCACTAATACCATAATTTTTAATGTTTTTGAATTTAAGAATCCTATCCAGCCTACTCTCCAGACACTATTGCCCCAATACAAAGCACATTCACAGAGAAAAGGCTGTGGGGACTAGGGTCAGCCCCCCCAATTCAAAATTCAAATCTGTGAACACCCAGTTAAGTGTACACAGTACCCTTTTAGGAAGCTTTAGCTTTGCTTCCTGGAGCTGACAGCCAATTATGTTACAGCTCTGGATATCCCTCCCTCTGACACAGAATACCAGATTTAAGTGCAGTTTTTTGTGTAAACACATTACAAATGTTCTTGTCCTTAACAATGACAAACTCTTTTGCTTTTCATACAAAAAGAAAAGTATATTTGCAGTTTATTTCTTTGCTAGCATTGCTGTAAGAACACAAATATTAACATTTCAGTAAACAAAATTAAAGGATATGTACACTGTAAATACAAACCTAGTATTACTAGATAGCTTAGGCTTTAAAGGGATATCTCCACTGATAAAAGTCACCTGGTTGTAAGGATAGATATGTGTAAGGTTGATATGTACCTGCAGTATCCTGTGTTTTTGAGGCATTATTTAGAAGAAATACAATGAGTTTCCCCAGAACGCTGTGATGGTGCAGGTCCACCCCTTTTCAGTGACCTGCCTGCATGGGAAATGTCCGAACGCGCGCGTTTTCCTTAGTGCATGCGCAGACGTGAGAGGATCCGTCGGACTGCTGTCTGTGTGATCTGGACTGGTTGGTCGATTCATACTATACACACGCACGCACGCACACCACACGCACACACGCACACACACACACACACACACTTCAAGCTACTGAGGTCACTGATTAATGGAGGAATAATCACATGACCATCACAGCAGCTTGCTGACTTCACTAATTAATGAGTAATCAGGTACTATCTTTTTCTCTCTCCCACTCCCTCCCTACCAGATTGCCTCATATTCCCAGCATCCCCTATGAAATCAATCATTGATCAATTTTTCAACCATCCCTCTCAGAATTAGCACAAAAAAAATCTTTATTAAAAACAACAAGTTCCCCCTACTTACAGTAGTGTGGGAAGAGGGTTTTAACTTTTCCTCCGTCTCTCTCTGCATGATCAGCTGTAAAAATGAATTAGAGAGTCAGGGGAAAGGATTTCAGTGGGTGTGTCTGCTACCATGATGATGCACATTGAGTGACCGCACTCTCAGCACAGGGGAAGACACATCCCCAGGAACCTGCACAACTTTCCCATGCGTGCTAATTAGCACAGGTTCAAACATTCAAAGAAAACAATGCAGGGACAGCTGTTCATTTAACCCCTTAGGGGCTAGTGTATCAGTCTGTGATCACATTTGGATTCCTTCTGCAAAAGTATTTATTGTGACCCTGCAAGATTTCAGTTCACTTTTAGTGAGCTCATCAGTATCATGCATTTAAACTAGATAAAGCATGAGAACCTGATTTAAAATTCCGAGCTACGGGCAATGTCAGCATAGTTGGTTTGTGGTAACATTGCTGGCCATCAAAGCTGATCTAATGGATGCTCGATGATTGGCCATCTGTACTTTGAAGGTGGTAATGGGTTTACCCACAAAAACAAGCCCGCAGGCATGTTATGAAAATTATATACGTGATTACCTCACACGAGAATCTTTGTTTAATTTTAAAACGTTTTTTTAGAACGACGTGGCATTGGATATTAGCCCTACTATTAAGGACATGTCTTTTAAGTACTTGGTCTGAAGGAAGAAGGAGACTGATTTGCATTTACATGGGGTTTTCTTATCAGATTATCATAGGAGCCGAAAAAATTCCTAGAGGCCTTAGAGTCGCAAACACCCCCACGATAGGACGACTGGACAAGGAGTTTTGTACAAATGGAGCGGCATTTTAAATAAATGCTCTTTGATTTGATTTTATTGGTCATGAGTTTGTCTCGAAGGAACTTAATTGTCAGAGCGGAAATCTAGACCGTACAACAGCAATATGTAAATCAATTTACTACTACGAGACAACTGAGGACTAGGATGGCCGGTTCGCGGATCCCGCGGATTTATCCCCGTTCGCGAACGGCGGATTTTCCGGGTTTTTTTCCGCCTTCCCGAACTTCCGAACCACGGATTTCTCGTATTTACGTATACGTAAATAATCTTATTTTTTGAAAAATTTCGAAATTACGAGGATTTCTCATATTTTCAAGGATTTTTTTCATTTTTATGGGTCCGCTCGCGGATTTTCGAATTTCAAATTTTCCCGAAAATTCGCGATCCTCGAGCGACCAGATTTTGAGAAGTTCGGACATTCTACTGAGGACTGGTTGACTAAAATTAACTACCCAATTGAACAAATAGAGGGAAGATCAAATTGACCTATTCAAGTTCCAAGATTATTGAAATTAAAAGACTTTTTTCGAGAAGCACTAAAATCATCTCCTTTTTAGGGTTACCAGTAAATTCAGCTCCAACACAGCTCTTGCGATCACATATCAAAAGTGACATGGAACGCTCCGCATTGGAAGTAATACTAACCGAAGGGATAATTTAACTAAGGGTGAGCGGCTGGCTCTAAAAGAGGACGCGTGATCTGATTATATGGCCCGCCGATAAAGGGGGGATGGATAATATTATTGGATCGCCAATACTATAGGTCCGAATTGTTGACACAACTCAGTGATCGAAAACCTACGTAGTTTTGGAGAAGAATCCCATCTTAAAAGTTAGATGGCATGATTCAAAGCGCCTGTTTCAGCTGGATGGATTAGTGAACAAGAGGCAAATTTTAATCACTGATACGCCCAAGCACTCATCATCTATACTGTACCAAAGGTACATAAGTCTCTAAAGAACACACCGGGACGCCCTATAGTATCCCTAATCAGATTCCTCCTTAAACCAAATCTCATTTGTCGATCATTTCCTTCACCTTTAGTTGTCAAAATGGACTCATATTTGCGTGGCAGCAAACATTTATGGATATTCTTACTACAGATGTCCACTTTTGAACACAACATTGATGACCCTAGATGTACAGAGCCTTATAACTATCATCCTCCAAGTGGAGGGAGTTGAAATTTGCAAATTGGCCCTTATAAAAGCAGGACACAAAAAACCCAATAGAGTTCCTGATGGAACTCCTGTAATTTTCATTGGAACAGAATTATTTCGCTTTGAAAGAAAGTACTACAATCAAGTGGCAGGTACGGCAATGGGCTGTAGTGCAGGTCCGTAGTTTGCTTACCTCCTACATGGACTTTGAGACTATTCATTTATCCCACATTTGGTCATAAGTTACTAATTTATCTGCGTTATATTGACGACTTGTTTATTCTTTGGGATGGGCCCCAGGAGGAGTGTCCCAATTTTTGAATTCACTTAATCAGAGAACGTCATCATCAAGTTCACTATGGTGATGAATGAGTCTTCAGTAGACTATTGGATCTTAGGATTACAAAGGGCATCAGAACTTTCCGTACCAGCCTCTTCTCTAAGCCAACGGATAAGAACACTCTCTTACATGCATCGAGCTATCACCCCCTACCAAAAGAAGGGAGTGATGCTTTTACAATTTTTAGAGGAGTTTTGACAAACAATTCGGATACAATTTTAGCTAATCAGCAATTAGCTGAAATGACGGAAAAGTTTATTATCAGAGATATCATCCTAGGGTGGGGTTGAAGTACAGCGTAAGAGTAAGGGAAGGTGGCCATCAAAGAAGGGAGTAAGGTTAACAATCCCATATGATGCAATATTCCCCACAGAGCACATTATTAAGAACAGTGTTAGAAACACTGGGAACTTTTGCCTAGTGATGAATCATTACCATTTAACATTCCACAACATTTTTTGCCCATCGTAAAGCTCGTAACCGCATAATCTGTTGGTAAAAACTGATTTATCAGCAGAGACTAAACAGGTACTTACTTGGCTTAGCTATAAAAAGATGGTTTCTATAATACACCGGCTGCCAACCTGTAGTTACATGACCCCGGGGGGATATTTTCCTCACCCTCACATGGGACACAGGTATAAAATTTGGCATAAATTATCTTGCCTTAGCACCTATGCAGTGTAATTATAACCTGTCCTTGTAGACTATATTAATGTGGGAAAGACGGTTATGATGCTTAGGGCCGTATGGCGACCCATCGGTCTGCTATCCGATTAGCTCCTGGCAACCAGGGAACCTAATAACAAAAGACATGATTCCCTAAAGATGGCAAATATGGTGAACAGTCGGTAGCCAAAACCTTTCAGGGAAAGGGGCCATTCGTTGGCTACCATGAAATGGATGGCTATCGACAAATTAATAATATCCATAGCACTTTAATAAAGGCAAATATTGCTTCAATGAAAAGCTTTTTTGGATTTAAAAATTGGCACCCTAGCTCCTAGGGGCCTCAATGAACCACTTTCTTTATCCTGCTTTTATAAATAACTTTTAAATAATACGTTACTGTTTCTATAGTTAAGGAAGTTGTTTGGGCTCAGGGTCAGCTAAATATCATGAATAAGAAATCTGAATTTAGTATCTTTCCAGCAGATCTGTAGATGATTAGACACACTAGCAAGTAGCGTATGACATGTTGCTTGTTAAGGTCAACAACTACAATCTGTTTCCACAAGCTTCAATTGGCCTGTCAATATGTTACTAAGTGGTATTATCTTTTACAATGTGTTATTTATGTTATGGGCTTGTAACAAATTGCAATATATATTTATAGAGTTTTCGTTTATGATTACACTAGCGTCTTTAGACCTGTAGCCACAAGCCCTTCTTTAGTATCACATTGGTAATGGACTAATGATTGAGGCTTATTATCTTATCGATTGGTATAACTATGTATATTTGGGTTTCGGGTGCCTCCTATTATGCGATTGCAGAATGGGAGTCCCCGAGTTTTCAATGTTTCAAATATTTTTAATAGATACAATTATGCGATTTTTATATATATGTTTAGATTTTTTAGTCACAGTGTATTTTGGGTTTGGTTTTATGCCAAGGTGTACTAGAGGGGAGTTTTATATATATAAGATAGTAATGATTCAGCGCAAAGGCTCACTGTGGTACTTTTTTAAAATTCTAAACATTTAGATATGTTAATACAAGATTTGTTATCCTATTTACAAACTGACAAATAAGTTTTTTTTTTATACTATTACTTGACTGGGCACTGTTCACCTGAAGAGCAATTTGGGTTTTGAGGGTTAACGCAGGGAGGAGGAGGGGTTTGGGTTAGGGGCGGGATACTAAGTTGTTAAATAATCACTGTTGCAGTGTGTTACCACATCTTGAGGACGGCATTAGCTGAAATGCATTGATGTTGCACAAACAAAATAAGTTTGAAGCTAAGACCGGCGAGTGTTCTAATCCCTTGATTTTTATATATATATATATATGTATAAATAGTCGAAGAATCCAGCGCACTCCTAGTCTTACAAACATAACATCTATTTAAAAGTTGTGTATTTTTCAGTTGTGGATGTACCGTATTTGCCAGAAATACTCCTCTCCCTCATTTGGGTCAATGTAAGCAAGTTTAAAATTTGTTAATATTAAATAAACGTTTGTTTTTTTTATATTATAGTAAGTTTAGTAGTAACATAAACAGAATAAATGTTATACCTGCATGTGGATTGTTTTTTGAAGAGGTTGATGTTGTAGTTGTGGAAATAGGTGAAGTAGATATAGTAATGTTCTAGTTTTGTTCCTGTTGTTGTTGGGGTTTTTCAGTTGTGGTTGTACGCTCACCTGTCAGATATTAGTATTAAAAATTTTCACATTTGATCTGAAAAAACGCTCCTCG